>VWYH01010434.1:55817-365733 GCA_013399365.1 Pampusana beccarii | reverse complement strand
AAAAAAAAAAAAAAAGAATGGTTTGATTGTGTTAAAAGACAGAAATATTGACATTCCGAGTCAGTGAGGACTTTTTTAAGGTATTGAAGCTCCCGTGTATCTGCAGTAGTTGCTACAGTCATTGTTTCCTCTGTACCTCCTTGTGCTGCAGTTCCTCCCCTGCAGCTACACCAGCTGCATTTGTTTATATAGTGGAAGGAAGTGTGTGTGGGGGCTAGGCGAAGAAGGCTGGGATGGTAAAATTCCAGCTGCCCAGAGGATTCCTTCTGTGTCAAGTGCTGTGTTTCCTCTCAACACAGCTCTGTGCGTGTGCTCACACCGTGTCCTGCAGTGATGTGGGAGGAGGAGCCTTACTGTCTTGTGCTTTGCTGTTGACTGGAGAAGTTTTTTTTCGTTCTATTTTGTTTGTTGTTTTTTTTTTTTTTTATTAAGAAAACTATAATATAATTTTTCTTATCAAATAAAAGTATTTTAAGTTTTAATGATGGTGAAGAAGGGGTGCTGACAAAATGGGTGACTGAGTTTTGGATGGGGAGGGCTTGGGCAGGGAGAAGATTATACTTAACTTTGGTTTTGTATTATAATTATTTATCTTAAGTTTCCATATATCTTCAGTTCATTCCACTTAGAAAGCAGAGCTGCCACCAGCAGGAAGAAGCATTGCAGTGATTCCAGCCTGGGGCAATACAGCGTTTTACAGTCAGTGACCTCAATTATTAGGGGATTGTTTGGAGCCTCTTTGCCAAATGTAAAGGAAAGGGTGTCTGAGATGAGCCCTGATGTGTTTTTATGTTCCTTGCATGCTACCCAAGTTCTGCCAGACCTACATCCTCTGAAATGCCCCATTTACTAGATGAATTGTTGCAGCAGAAAGCTCATAGATTCATTTTTAACATGAGCTTTAAAGGGCATTTTCAAAGAGTTGATGTAAAAGGTGTCTAGGTCTGCTGTGTATCTTTTTTTTCTGCTGCTCTGAGTGGCAACACAGCACCAAAAAAAAAAAAAAGAAAAATCCAACACAACATTGAAAGTATGTTGGATTTTCCTGTGATTCAGGCTTGGAACATGTTTGAAAAGTCCTCTTCCCTGTGACAGCTCCTCAATTACAGGTTGGAGATGAGAGGGAGAGTAGGGTGCTTCACAGCCCCCGTCGCAGGATCGGGTGGTGGGTCACCCTTTTTTGGCAGAGTACGGGGTTGGGCTTTGGACGCAGCAGCAGGAGCGATCTCTGTTCGAGCCGTGCAACCGCTGACAGAATCTGTGCGGGTCACTGAGGGAGGGAGGAGCAGGCCTCGCCACCCTCCCTGCCTGCATCGCGTGGAGTCAGCGCGGCTGGAGATGGCCCTCCTCACGCTCACGGCAACATCGCCAAGCTGACGTCTCTTTAAGCTAAAGCCACTTTTCATGGCTTTGGAAGGCTAAACGAAAACGCCCCTTGATGCGCTGAAGTGTTGATTTGAATTTTCGTGAAACTGTAGCTCTGCATATTTTACCTGTCACTGATTCATTTAGCTAGCTGAGACATCACAGTATTGCACTCAAACTATTGTGAAAATATTTGCATTCTAATGCTATGAGGACTTGTGTCCCTAAGTAGGATATAATGTAGCTATGTGCTTTGTAAACAACGAAACAGCCGCCGCATTACCACAAAATGAAGCGTATTCCCATTTTATATTTCAGATGGTAAAATATTTCTGAGATGCAGACAGCTAGACTGGCAGGGGTGGGGTTTGGTAGCAAATCTTACCTCTTGCTGTGTAAAGAAACAGTTGTTACGGCTTTTAAAAATGTGGAGCCAAAAGGAGGGGGAAGAATCCAGTAAAAATACATTTCTTTTGGGAGGCTTCTTAATTTTGTTTCTGTGCAGGCTATCAGGGACATGTCTTTCTTGGGCTAAGCTCTAACTTGTGCTTGCATTAAGAACGTGACTGGAGGCTCCCTTGGAGTGGGAGCCGTTAAATGGATTGAACAGGCTCTAAATCGGATTCAAACATTTCTTCCTTTCTGTCTGCTCTCTTCTGTCCTGCTAATTCACTTCTGCCTGCCAGTGGACAAAACCCTCAGGCTGTGCAATGTGTGAGAACACCAGGCATGGAGATATGAGGAGGCGGGCGTGAAGTTCTCCCCAAAATGTTGGGCTGTGGAGCATACAATGGCTTACAGCAGTACAAATATCTTCTTGTCACCTCTGACATGCTCCTTGCTTCACCCCATAACCTAAGGTTAAAGGGGAACTGTCAATGACGTGGCTCCTGTGAGCATGACCTTTGGGCATGTACAGGATGAGGGCTTTTCCCCCATGCCTTAAATATACCAACATTATTGAAAGTATTTTTTTTAAATTTTACTGATAGACAATTTTCCTTATTTTCTTGACAGTGTTTTCCCCTTTAGGATTACAAAAAAATATGAAAAAATGTATTGAAGGTTTGAGAGAGATTGGATTTAATTTGCGTTTTCCAAAGTGGAGGGCAGAGAGAGCAGGAGATCTGTGCATGGAGTACTGTGAATAAAGTCCTCTGGTGGGAGGCATCCGCCTCCCCTATATGGGACGAACCTGCCATTTCGGGTCTAAATTTCCAATGTTTTGAAGACTTACATGGTCCTTTAGATTAGGACTATTCTAAAACCTAAATATATCACCATATCCCATTCATACTTGGCCAGAGTGAAATGCTACCTCATGGTGATGGGAAACATGCCGTTTTGTTTTTTGCAGTAAGGACTGTTTGAAGTAAAGGCCTCCATGGGAACAAGTTTCCATTCTTTCAGATGTCTCTGAAAGTATGTGTCGCTTATAATGTCTTTTGTAGCTGAAAGGGCAAAACAAAATTTAGGGAACTGCAAAAATTCTCTTTTTTAGAATAAGTATCTTTTGGGGCTACCAGTCTTGAGAAAAATCTTAAAAATCCACTAAACATTTTTTGCTGCTTTACTGGCTTCTCCTTCTCTCTGACACTGTCCTTCCTTCATAGAGCTGCTCCGCTGTTCCTGATAGTCATGGAAACTTGGGGAAGGAACCAAACCCATGTGAAAAGTCTTGTCCAGAAGGAATGTATTTGTTGCTAAATTTTCTAGCACTGTTTACAGTTTTCCTCCATGTTATTTATAAATTTTATATTCAGTGAATGTATATTGTCTTTTAAGGTAATGTTGCATAATGTTCACTTTTTATAGTGTCCTTTTATTCTAAACAGTAAAGTGGTTTTATTTCTATCACAGACATCCTGTCTCTGTTTCACTTATATTAGTTTCAGTCCACTTCACATGTACACAAATGGATTTGCAAGTGGATTTATTCATTTCCTTCCCTTTCGTGATACCTTTTTATTGGGCCCAAAGCAGATATTCCGCCTCTGGCAGTTTTTGCTCTTCGGCAAAGATCTGTCCCTCCCTCTTTTTAAGAAGTTGATCTCTCGAAGAATAGTTATGGGGGTCGTAAGCCCAGGAGAAGCAAAAAATCCCCTTTGAAATTAATGTATCCTGCTTGTTTGCTGGCCATAGGGGGTCAGTACAGAGCAAGGCAGTCGTGTATGCCTGTCAGGTAGCACCAGGAGGGCCTTAGAAGAACAGTTGCCAGATTGCTCTTATTTCCAGTAAACCGAGTTACTGGGGGGAGGGTTGAAAGGTACATGCTCATGGCAAAGGAAAAGAGAGAGAGATCTTCTGGATCTTTTCAGCCGTGAAATGTCTGAGCCTTGTGTCCTCTCTCTAGGTTTGGTGGTTAAAATGCCCTGCTGTCGTGAGATCAGAACAAGCATTTTCTGCTAGGTTAAAATGCTCACGAAAACGGGCCTACTCTTAGAAATTTCCTTTCTCTCACTTATGCTTTAGGAAAATCTCTATTCTCTGCACAGACGAAAGAATGAAGCAGATTTGTGAATCCGTTCTGTGTTTGATCCAAAAGTTTAGAAAGTCAGCTTCGGAAAATTTTGGACATGGAAAGATGAGGATCTCTTATGTGAGAACTTAAAATTGCTTAAAGTATTATCACATTGCAGAGAGGCACAACCGTAACACCAGCTATAAACGCTTCCAGGGGGTCAGCCATCAAAGGACCACAGTGTATTTTATGAGTGCTCTACTGATACAGCTTGAAAATGCCTTCAGGAAAAGGAAGAAAAAGGGTGGGAAAGGGGGAATCGTTATATTCCAGTCTGACACACGGAGAAGCTGATGCACGGTGGGCAAGCAACATTCACAGGTAGTTGGAGTGATCAGTGTGAGGGAGCTTGCTTGGCTTGAGCCTCTCACAGCCCAGGATACTGTGAAGAAGCATCCAGAAAAGATCTTGAGAAGTTACGTAGATTGACTCTGTGAGGCAGACCCCCACCCCCACCTGGAAAGGACTGGCCTGAATTTGCCCAAGTGGATTGTGTAAATGTTTGGAAAGTGGCTGGTTTAAACCAGATTACTCCAGCTTGCATACCAACAATAGTGTTTGTGTTCGGATGAGATTATCTACAGTTTAAAGAGGTTCCTGTATGTGTTTGGAAGTAAACGATATCATCTCCAAGTAGATGATCGGTTGTAAAGATGAAAAATATGTGAAATTAAGATCAGTCCCCTGCTAAACCAAGCTACTGTGCTGGTAACAAACGCATTTACATGCTGAGGAATCAAAATTCAGATTTCCAGACAAGAAAATAATGCTAAAAATGCTAGCTAACATATTCGCAATGAAAACCTTAAGTCTTCCAAAAATACCATTCCTGAAGTGATGGTCGAAGTCACAACTGTCCTGAAGCATTACATACATCACAAAACCCTTTTTATAAATTAGTGGGAATTAAATGCAACAGAATTTATCAACTAATTTATCTTACAAGTCTGAAACAGACTATCATGTAGTATTTAAGGACCGTCCATTTATTTATGTCTTAAATGATAATACAACTCTTACCACTGCGTTACGTGGGTGCTTCACAGCACTCGTGCCTCTACTTACCTTCATGACTTGCCTGTGAAGTATGGAAGTGCTGTTGTCCACGCAGCACAGGTGGAGAACAGAGCATTGGAACAGAGAGGTGAAGGACTGGCAGTTCAGGGTGTACAGGTACCTAATGAGTACCAGTGGGATTTTTTCAAAAGAACCCAAGTGAGGCTTCCTTTTGGATTTCAAAAGTCCCACTAGGCACCTATGTCCACCATCAAGTACCTACACCCTCTTAGGCATTGTGGTTGACCCACAGTTTTGCAACAAGTGTGTGAGAGAAGTTTGAACACTTTTGAGTCCCAGTTTGACATCCCAACAGCCCTGATCTTCAGGCTGACAATGCTGCTCTGGTCCACAATCACGTGTGGGAAATCAGCTCGAACAGCCAAAGGCTCACATGGGGAGGTCACGGTTCACATAGGGTCTCATCAAAGCCCCAGCCAGGTAAGAAGAGACACTAATTCATGGGTATAAGCTGGGAGAAAAAATTAATGGACTAGCCACCCTTTTAACCCAGGGAAGACAAGAGACGCGAACAGTTTTAAACAAACCCACTCTATTTGCCGTGTTTTCCACAACTAAAGACACTTACACAGATCTCCTTAGCAGGTAGCCTAAGAGTTTGGTCCAGTGCCCAGCAGACACACGGGGCACTACTGAGTGCTTAGTTGTTGACAGGAAGCCTAGACCCCAGTGCCTCTGTGCAAAGGAAACATTACAAGCTGAAACAAAGTCGTACTCAAGAACTCCAACTGACTTTGAGTACCTAGCAGGCTGATAAAGGTTTCGTGGATGGCAACCACGTGACAGACCAACCAAACTGACAATGAGAAACAAACATGTCTTACGGGCCTTGTCCCAAATCGTCAATGTATTTTAAACAATTCCAGGAAGGGAAAAAAATCCTCTTTGTCTGAATGAAGTGGTTCCTTGCTCTAAGGGATGAGCTTTTGTTGACTAGGTTTTACAATGCATTTTTGCTTTGTTTTTGAGCCTGTTCTCATTGCTCACTTTTTCAGAGTCCATACATGACCTGGGGGAGGGCTGGGCAAGAAAGGAAAGTAGTTCCTAAGCAGTGTTTTTTTGCATATTGCTTTTTAGCTGGTAATTCTCTGTAAGTAAAATTGAGACTCTTCCCAGCATTCCCACCGCTGTCTCTCGTGCCAAACTCACACTCACTGCTTCTCCCCCATCCGTGCTGGCATCAGAAGAAAGCAAAGGTACTCACCATCTGCTTGTGGCTTGGGAAGAACGTTTGCTCCACGAGGGGGAACTTCTCAGGACCCAGCGAGTTGAAGATTTTAATAAGCTGAGAGAACTTGGGGCAAGGGAGAAGAACAAAAACAGATACAGTGGATGTCAGTGGCTTATTGTGTAACAGGTAAGTGCTTGCAAAATGTTCTGATCCTGGTGAAGGAGGTGAGAAAAACATGTTATTATGCCTTTCCCACCTTGCTTTCTTGACCTGAGAGCAGTAAGAAGATATGAAGTTGCAATATTTACCCAGGGTCAAGCTGGCTTGTGTACACAAACCTTGAACTAACAGAGCCAAGAAGGGGTTCGAGAGCCTGAAGGGGATCAGTTTGGGTTTAGTTACAGATCTGCTATGAACAAGCTTTGCTTTTCAAATGTGGCTGGGGGGGCCCTTTTTGGTAAGAGGAAAGGGCTCAGAGGAGCAACCAGGTGGGAAATCAGTGCCACCACTCCTGAGCAGAGACAACAGACATCAAAACTCTCCCTTGGATCTCTGCCCCACAGTCAAATCGAAGCAAGGCACATCTACCCATCATGCTAAAGGGAAGGAGAATCGCTAAGGACAAAGGTGACTAGAAGGAATTGCCTGTCCTACCTCATTTGAGTGTTAAACCAAGGAAGCATAAGCCCACCAGCAGTCATAAGGGACATTTATTATGAACCAAGGGTCTCCCAACAGCCTACATGCATGACAGGAGAAAGGGGAGGTCGTCTGCTACCCCTGTCCCATCTACCAGTGAGGTCTGAGGAAGGCACCAGTCTGTGAGGATGGTATCTAGAGAGAGCAGTAGGTAACAACTATGGGGAAAGCAAGAGTACTGGTATTTCATATACAAAGGTGAACATTTGCCACCATCCCAACCTGTACAGCCCCCTGACCAGGGACAATGCTGAACTGGCAGTGCTGTGAAGTGGTTAGACTGTCAGCCCTGCAGAAGGGGGAGTAAAGCTGAATAAGGTAGCTTGACTATTTTCATGGATGCTAAGAGAATAAAATTATTTGGGGTTACTCCGCAGGTAAGAATTTTTGTTCCTGCTGAGCTGTGGCTGAATTCCCCATTGATGTCCTATTTGCAAAGTAATTTAGAAATTGAATGTAGTTTCCAAGATCCCTGGAATCTGGTAAAATCAAATTAAATTCATAAAGGCCTCCAGTCTGGGCAAAGTCTCACTGTAAGTTCTTTACACAAGTTCCTTCAAGTTCCCCATCAAAGCTAGCGATGCATTCATCTTGAAGGAGATCTTTGTGTCACCTGAAGGAGGTAACACACAGATTAAGGGAAGGAGACAGACATCTAGGGAACTAGGGAGGGGAAAGAAAGCCCATTTTCTTCCCAGTAGCATCAGCTGCCTAATCTTATGTGCTCTGAGCAACATCTGAAGACAGTAAATGCACCAAACCACAACCCCAATGTTGTATTCCAGATAAAGAGGAAGCTACTGAGAATGTTTTTCCTGAGTACCTATGCTAGGGCTCCTGTCCTGCTTACTGAGCTAGTCTAAGCAAAAGCATTTTTGTATAAGATGTTGAAACTTCACTTGGTGATGGAGAAGAAATATCCCCTTGGGAGTTAAAGGGTAGTATGGGTGTAAAAAACGCAGCCAGTGTGCACAAAAATTAGGCTGTAAGGTGTGCGCCAGATGCAGGCCACATGCTGAAAGGGCAGCTGCCAGCAGATTTGCAGACAAATGCAAAGAATCCTTTTGCTAAGGTCAAAATGCAGCGTTTAAGAAAACCCAGAAAATATCAAGAGGTGGCATATCCCAGCACTAGCACCACCACCCCCTCACATGTATCAGCAGATAGGAGAAAAACTCCCTGTGTAGAATAATCATTGTTGGCAAGGAGGGTATTGATGTTGGTGAAGGAGGACAGCTTGCTTCTCTTAACTACTTGCACTACTCCTGCACAGCCTAGAGAAGCAAAATAAAGCCCTGTTTTGACCAGCAAAGTGAGCAAACAGGGCTTAAAAATTAAACAGAATGAGGGAGAGAGACAGGAAGAGAAGGAAAAACACCTTGGCTAGGAGCAGCATGTGCCCCTTGCTGTGCTGCACACAGCCCTGGCAAACCATAAATGCTGTGACGCTGAGGTGACACACGTTTATCCTAGGAAAGCAGTGCGAACAAAATAACTGGAACAACTGTTAAGCTGACAGACAGTGTCCTGACTTGTTCCTTGAGCTTCCTTTTGAAGCACATAGCTCTCTGCTGTTGCTGAAATAAGTGTTTCCGATGGGCAGCTGAGGGACTCAGTCATCTGGGAGCCTTCTCCATGGGCCAAGCCTGCAAAAAGGTCTGACTTTGGTATTGTGGTATTGACCCTCGTGGAATAATTCCCTCCTCTTGTGTTTTTTTTTTTTTCGGCAGTTGTTAGGGACAGGATATTGGCAAAGAGACACCCATGTTGCACACTGCAGCAGCCCATCAGATGTCTGGTAGCAGAGCCCAAGTAGCACCTCCCAGTATATTAATATTTTAGAAGAGCAGGAAAGTGACTGGCGTCAGCTCAGCTAGATATAACTGCCCATTTCATATTTTGGTATCAGTTCTTACTTTCTGTGGTTCCACTGGTTTTGATGAGTTTGCATCCAGACCACAGAGCATGACATAGGGCAAGGCAATGTGGCACAGGCTGGGTTTTAAGCACCTGGAACAGGTATGCATGCGAAATGCCTTGTCTGGCTGGTTGGACATCAGGGTTACTTGCAGGGATTCTTTACAGAGAAATAAAAAGATCCATTCAGAGGATCTCAAGGCCTTTTGCATGTTTTGAGGTGTCCAGGTCATCTTAAAAGGAGCCTATAAGAAAGATGAGGACAGACTTCTTAGCAGGGCCTGTTGTGATAGGACAGGGGGTAATGGTTTTAAACTGAAAGAAAGGACATTCAGGCCAGACAAGAGGAAGAAATTTTTTACAATGAGGGTGGTGAAACCCTGGCCCAGGTTGCCCAGAGGTGGTAGATGCCCCATCCCTGGAGACATTCAAGGCCGGGCTGGATGGGGCTCTGAGCAACCTGATCTAGTTGAAGATGTCCCTGCTCATGGCAAGGGGTTGGACAAGTTGACCTCTGAAGGTCCCTTCCAACCCAAACTATTCTATGATTCTATGATCTGGGAGCCCATACACCTTGAGAGCCAATACCAGTTTGGCTGTGGATCTGTTGGGCTCCGTAGGTGACTATCTTCAACACTTCGTATTTCCTGCAGTTTTACAGATGCAGAAGTTGGCTTACAATTACTGGCATTATTGCATGTAATATGAGAACTACTCCGAGCATTGTTCCCACTGTATTTTGTATTGTAACTTTTATAATGCAAAAGTTATCATCAGTGGTTGAAACATTGTGTTTAGGGTGCTTGTAGCATTATTTCTCAATAATTCTGAGATCATCTTCAAACTTAGGTTTCTTAGACTATGTTTCTCTGTGTGTGACATCCCCCTGCATATGTCTGTTTCTGTTTCAGAAACACCTATTTTGAACTGTTCCTCTGTTTAGAGCAAATTTTAGCCTTTGAAGAAATTTGTGTATTGCAATGCTGGAGACCTGGCAATTGTCATTAAAAAATGGGGCTGCATGTTTCAGAAAACTCAAGCCCAAATTCATCTGATTGTAATTAAAGTTTCTGAGAAAAAATATTGTTGCAAATTGCCAAGGAAAAACAGTCTCGCTTCCATCCCCCTCCAGAAAATCATAAACATTTCTATGAAATGGAAACATTTTTGGAAAAAATAGAAAGGGAGAGTGAAAAGCACATTTCCCAGGGGTATTTAATTTCATTTCTTCATGTATCTCAACTGGTTTCAGTTTCCAGTAATCTTTGTTAAGCAGATCCCTTATTTCAAGATGCCTGTTTTGCAATCAGAGTGGAACGTGCACCAAAGTGCTCTGTCCATATCTCTCATTTCCCAACAATCACAAAATAAAATAACCCTGATTCTGCTGCCAGTGAAGCCTTCTGCCCTCAAATGCCCCACTGCAATCTCTACCTGAGCTTCAACCTGATAAAACTTCAGTGGTGCCAAATTCCAGCTCAGATCCCACCTGAGCTCTTAGGTTACTGAGTGCGTTACAGTCATTGGTTTGGGGGATGATGTGTGTGTGAGGGCAGCAGGGAAAGGAGGAATTCTGCAAACCTGTTTTAAGTGTTTACAAGTGGTTTCCTTGACTCTTCTGGGAAGATTGCCTGAGCCAGCTGTATTCCCCGTGAGGAAAGAATGGCACGAGCGGACCCAGAATAGATAGAGACGAGTTACTGGCAGAGCCAATTTCTCCCACACTGTCTTGCCAGCTCTACTTCTTTTTTTTCTTTTCTTTTTCTTATGTGCTTGGTTTGTTTGTTTTCTTTTATTTTAGATTCCTAAAAATAGGCCTGTCACATCTTGAGGCCCCTGCACACCATCACAAATGTAATTACAAGGCATGAGTTGGAAACCACCAACTAAACCCTGACTGCCTCAACCCCAAAATCAGATGGAATAGACCACACGACTGTCTTCCTCAGCAAAAGCCGGTGCAAATGTGGAGGTTTTTTTGTCTGGTCACTGGGGTCAACACGCTCATGTGTGTTAGACCAACTGTAGGAAACAATGCAACGGTGCTGTATTGAGCCCAATACTTGATCCATCTCTTTCTCCCCTTCAACCTTCCCAGCAACCCTCATCACTCCAATGGGGACTGAGGGCGGATGCGCATCATCCACCACCTATACAGTGATGGAAAAGTGAGATTTTTCTCACTACCCTCCTTACTGCACTAGAGCATTTTTGGAAAAGACAGGGGTGTCCCATCCCTGGAGACATTCCAGGCCAGGCTGAACGGGGCTCTGAGCAACCTGATCTAGTTGAAGATGTCCCTGCTCATTGCAGGGGGGTTGGACTAGATGAGCTTTGAAGGTCCCTTCCAACCCAAACTATTCTATGATCCTATGATTCTATGATTCTGTGATTCTATGATCTGCTCTGCCTTACAAGAATTCTAGATGTTAGTGTACTGTTGGCTGTTTGTGACACATCAGACTCCGGGACAGGTGAAATGCCCTACTCAGGGTGAGGAGATAACACCTTGATGTTACCAGAGGCTGATAAAGGACCAGTGCTTGTAGGTTTGGTTTTTTGGGGGGGTTTATGTTTGTTTGTTTGTCTTTCCTTAAGAACTCCCAGCTAGAGTCCTAAGGTTGTTTAGATGGTGGCTTTAACCTAAAAAAATGAATTCCTATGAAACAGACTGGAGGCTGAGTTTGGTGCTTTATCAGCACCAGATATGTACTTTGCAGTATTCTCACGCAGTAGAGCTGGATTGTCACTTACCACCCAGGGCTTGCTGCAGAAGTTGTAGATGGAGTAGAGGGAGTTGACTGTGTGGATGCCACCGTACTGGAGGCCGATGATGAGGCTGCGGAAGTCCTCTCCCAGCGCCATGCTGTAGGCGTGCTGCCGGATCAGGACAAAGTCAGGCTTGAAGGACCTGGAACAGACGAGGGGAGTGACCTTTTGCTTTCAAACGCTCAGCAACACTTCTGGCCTCTCCCTGTATCTTCTCCATCTTTCTTTCTTTTAATTAACATGTTACTCTTCTTTTTGCCTCTCGTCATGGGTTGCTTGCGTTAGAAGCTAATAAACCAAACAAAAACCCACTAGTCATTAAAAAAAAAGAAAAATCCAACATAGCTGCAAGTGTGAGAGTAAGAAACAGGCCAAACAGAACTGCTGCAGTTTCCATGCCACTCAGGCATGCACAGGAACAGGCCACAGGCGGAACCAAGGGTCATGAATTCACTGGGGGGGCTGGAATTATCTTTTCTTTCTAAAAGCTTGGCCGTATTTGGCAAGCTCATTGCCATGTGTGATGCAGATGAGGCAGCAAGTTTGTTTCCTGACGATTGAACTCTATATTGAAGCAATGCCCAGTGGGTGGGAAGATCATGAGGGATTTCAAAAAGCTATTGTACACATCCATGCATTGACATATATTCCCCCTTTAATCAGTTTACTACATATGCAGCACATTCCCAGCTCTTAAGGCTGTGAGTCAACAAGTAAAGGGCAGGCATGGTAATGTAATTAATCAAATGAGCCGAGCCCCTCATCCAGTGCTGTGACTCATGGTGTGGACTTCCAGAATATTATTTAGTGAGGCTGGAGCTGGGACTTCTATGGTTCAACAGCAGCAGCTCTCAGCAAACACACAGAAAAGTGAGGCCCTTTCTAGATAAGCCAAGACACGATGGATTATCTTGTGAACAGCCAGATCTCATTCCTTGCTGATGCTGTGTCTTCAGAGCCATTCAGAAATCTCTGGAAACAGCAGCTGGAAAGAAACTTTTCTCAAAATGCAGCTCAGCAGTTCATTCTTGAAGGCATGTAAGGGGCTTTTCCACTGAAATGGGATTATTTTTTTACTTTAACTGAGGTTGTATCAAGGACACTGGAAAAATTTCCATGCTGTATTGAAGTTTTTCAGAGAAATGAGCTCTGTAACCAGGTCCCATTACCTCACTGCCCTCGAACATTTTCCTTGCTAAGAGACTATAATTTCTATCCTTTGGATGTATGAGCTGGAAATACTTTGGGTTTATAGCCCCTATTTATATTTCCATCATTCTGGCAGGGAAATTCGAGATGCTGACTCCGGGCCAGATTGTGGCAACACACACTGTATACAAAACCCAGCGCAGCTCTGTTGTTTTAAAGCTGTTCATTTTGTTTGTTGACCTTGGGCTTTTGTATCACCCAAGACATGGTGAGGAGCATGCTCTGCTTTTGTGATGCAAGAGGCCTAGCTTTGGAAATGTTGTGACTCCCTCCCATGGAGTATGTTTAAACCCAGGCATGTTCCCGAGTGTACTTGGCACCGAAGGTGGTGCTTTCCTCCAGCAGCAAGATGCACAATGAGCATCAGGAGGGCTGGGCTATCACTGTGAGGCTGATTTATGGACCTCCCTGATGACAATGGGGGTAAAGCAAGCAGTGACCCCCTGCTGAGAAACAGCAAGCGAATACTAATTTTGGAAAGCCCGAGCTGCTCAATTCTGCTGGAACTGCCATGTAGAAAGTACCCCAGAAGCAGGCACAGGTCCTCAGGAAGGATTAATCAGCTTCCTAGGACCAGGACTTGATGTCTGCACTGAGTTACTAAAGAGTTGTGGTGCCTGGAGGGGCAGGAGCTCCAGGTACGTCGCTCCTTCATTCAGCTTTCTGAGTACTGTGAAGAAGAAAATGGTTCCCGTTACAGCTCAAGCCTTTTCCCAGACTTAGGGAGCAGCATTGACTGGGGCTGCACAGTCATGATTTGGATCGTCGCGCTGGTCTCCCCAGAAAAAGTAGCAGCATTTGCCCCTGAACATCTCCCCCACCAGCCTGGGGTAGGGTCGTGGTGCTGTGGTGGGGATGAAGCATGAAAAAAAGCATAGCTAGCCGGGGGGAGAGGACACACAGTGGCTGGGAAACTGCCTTAAGTGGCTTTACTTCTGCCAGCCAAAAGTTTAGGAAAAAAAGCTCCTGTCTTTTCAGATCCTGGCAAAGGAAGAGTTTTTCAGATTAGGAGATGGACACAAGAATACAGAATTAATGTAGAAAAGCCTACTCTTAAACTGCATCGTGTATAGGGCAGAGTACTCTCTCATGCAGCAGATGAGGAGTGAATCTTTAAAGCAAAGGTGGACACTGAATCCCTGTTTTGAACAGCGGGATAATGAGGATGTTCCCATGGATACTGAGAACACGGCAGAGGAGTGCAGGGCCTGGGACTAGCTGCGAATAAACATCAGCTGGAGAGCCCCCGAGTCTGCGAGAAATCTGTAACTGAGAAGCAGAGACCAGTGACAAAATGTGAGGCAGGGGGCTAGGAAGGATAGCAGGCAGCAAAAGGGAAATTGATTGTCGTGGTAGGGGAAGTGGCGTGAAAACTGAATAACTGGGGATACAAATGCTCTGGGGTGAAAAGAGCTTAATTGCTTCACACAGAGATTCTTGCTTTTTTTGGTAGAAGGTTAGTTTTGCAAGCTACTGCTCATTCTCAGACTGTAAAGATTAAGATAACACAGCTAACACAGCAAGCCTTGGATTTGGAATAGCCACTTGCATAACCGTTTTCTTTGCTAGTTCAACCCAACCCAACAACATCTCCCATGACAGAAAGCTGAAGTCCTTGGCAGACAGACAGACAGGTCAGGCAGAAGTCCCACATTTGAAACACAATTGCCAAAATATCTGAGAGAGCCAAACTCAGTAGCACCTACTGTGCTGAGGTCCCAAGCACCCGAGTCCTGCAGGACTAGGAGAGCGGTAGCAGGAGCATGTACCTTTCCTCTTCAATAAATCTGTCCAGCCAGTGCCTGGATGACAGACGGTCTTGAATAAAATTGTACCTAGCCCATTGCTAAAGATGTGTCGTAAGAATGGGTTTGGTGACAGAAAGAATGCAGGAGAGCCCATTCAAGCATCTAGTGGACAGGGAGATGGGGTAGGTAAATTGAACAAAAGCTAAACCACAGATTTTAAACATATTGCTAATGAGCTGTGCTCTGCATGTTGGTGTGGTGCCCTTCCTGGGCTGCATGGCAGACTCCTGCCTGAAGGTATGAATCTTCCTTAGCATGAAAGCCAGATGGGTGAAACTTCCAGGAGAAAGTCAGAGACCATCTCTGGTCACAACCCTTTTACAGAAGCCATTTCTCAGACCCTGAGGGCTCAGTTCTCATTTAGAGCTTGGCTCCTAGCACTTCCTGGTGAAATAAAGGCCACTAAAATGCATGTAACATGTTCCCAGAGTGGCGTAGAGATAGAAGAATCCTTTGTTTTTTTTTAAAAAAAAATAAATAAAAAAATCCAGGAGACAGGAAAAGCTTCATTTTAGGTTGAAATAGGTGGTGAGATTTCATTTTCCTCTGGAATGGAAAGGTGCTTTCCCTTCAGCTCATCTTGCCACAGGCAACGGCCTCTGCCACAAGCAACATGAGCCTTTCAGTCTTCTGGCTGGTGCATGACCGCACCAGCCGTCCCCAGAGCGAAACAGCCCCCACAGGCCCCTGTGACTCTTTCTCACTTTGCAGTAGTTGCCTCCCTGCCCCAGATGCTAGCCAAGGCGCATGGCAGCCACTCAGCCTACCTCTCCTCCTGGCAACTGAGACTGGCCAGCGATTACCAGAGTCAATCGCCCCCGGGTGAGGGCAAGCGTCTGGCCAGGGAGCTGCTAGTGCCACTGGTCCTGAGCCTGGACTCTGATACTGCGGTGCAGGATGCTTATTTGCATTTAACTAGCTCTTTTTTTCAACTTGTTCCAATGCGTTTTGGCAGTCTCTCTCTTTCTCAGTGGTAAAACTATAGAGACAAATCAAAGTATAAAACCTAGATCAAATATACCTACTGGGAAGAGATCTGACTGGAGAATACAATTTCTTAGGTTGAACCCGACTACCCTTAAATCTATGACAGCATTAGCTGTCTTGGAAATAGTTTTCGTCAGAAATGAGGAAATAGAAAACAATTTAAGAGATTCTTCATGTTAAGCATGGAAGTGAAACATCTCAGGAGCAGCAGTAGCTATTCTGGTCACCCTGTGTCTAACTTCTCTAATCAGGAGAAGAATATCAGCTCTGAAAAGATCAACAATAACATTTATCTTCAGAAAGTAGGTCCCCAGCCTGCTTTGGGGTCAACAACATGATGACAGCAAATCTTGCTGGGAGGTTTCATGCCTTAAAGAGAATTCCTATTTCTTATTTCTGCATATAAGTCTGGCTTGCTTCCTGGTCCTTCAGCTTTTCTCACTGAAGCACAAAGAGCTTCACGGGCATGAAGAAAGAACACACAAGAACAGATTATGTTGTCAAAACACCATTTAATGATCTCTTCAACCTCTCACTGTGGATAATCACCTGCAGTTAAAATGTAGGTCTGCTTTATACTTAAGTACCATGATAGATTGAGAGAGGTTTTTTTCTGTGCTGTGGGAAAAGGATGGGCTCTCCTGCTCTCTTTAGGAAAGAGTCTCAGTCTTACAAGGCAATTGGTCCTTCATGTAAATAGAAAAATATCTTCCTTGTACACTGAATGAGCCCATCCTTACTTCAGGTTCTGTCTATTCTCCATTATTCAAGGAGGCTTTATTCAGTTTTCTGACACTTCCCAGTGATCAACACATTTTAAGTAAGTTTTCTTCCAAAACCTTTCATATCTGCTTGGCATGACATGAAGAGGAAGGAAAGTGCACAATTAAGCAATATGATACAATAAGCTTTGCATTACTGGCAATTAATGGAGCCTTCAGGCAAGCTTCTGAGGCACAAGTCCAAGCCATAAGTGGCTGCAGCTACCGGAGAAATGCAATAATCTTTTCAAATATCCAGTGCCCTGGGTGTTTGAGAACTAACAGAAAATGACATTTACAAACAGGAACAAGTTATTTTTGTGCTTTACTCGGGTGTTACTGCTATTGTTATGACATTACTGAAAAGTAATAAGAAATCTATGACATTTTCACTTATCACAACGCTAGATTCAAAGTTACCTTGGATGTAATAGTAAAATGAGAAATTTGCTAAGAAAAAAAATCTAATTTCAGTCAAAACCTCATGTGATTTTTTCCACAGAAAGAAGTAAACTGTGCTGAAGTTATCCAAAGAAAGAATGAATGTGATAACTTCTTATATACGAATAAGGTAATGCAGAGCTGGTTTTAGAGAAACGAGAAAGCAACGCAATAAAGAATGACCTCTCTTTACCAGGCTGAAGGAGAGGAGCAGGGGGCCTTCTGGGACACTGTAATAGAAAGTGGCTGGCAAAAAACCATGGGGTGTGGGGGAGATCAGTGTAGCAAAAGCAGCAGCAACCAGGGGTCATAGCTGCAGTAGGACCAGGACCACTACAGGCAGACAAGGAAGATGTTCTGATTTGCTTCTCAGCAACAGACCAATGGTCAACGAACCATAAAATTGCATGTCACACACTCTCCAAACTGTACCATGGCAGCCTCCTAAGTCTGCCATATATTTAACTTGTAAATTGATCAGCCTTGAAAAGGGAAAACATGCAGACCCAGGCGGTTTCTCAAAGAAGTAACAACCACACCTGCCAACAGCCGCTTGCCTCCAAAATGCTTGTGACCCAAGGCTTTTACAGAAGGTGGTCCAAATACTTTCCAACATTACAGAATGAAGTCTTAGAGCAATTTACGTCAGAGAGGATCCTTGGAGATCATCTGGCCCAGCACACTGCTTATTACGGGGCTAACTTTAAAGTGACATTAGGTCAATCAGGGTCTTTTCCAGCCAAATTTTGAATATTCGCAAGAACGAAGAACCCCTAGGCTCTCTGGGCACTTGTTCCTGTATTTGACCACCTTCACTGTGGAAGTTTTTTTAAAAAAATTATCTAATTGGAATTTCACCAGCTTCAACTTGTGACAGTTATTTCTTTTCCTTTGACTGTACACCATCAAGAAGAGTCTGGCTTCGTTTTCTCTACACACTCCTCTTAGTTGTCTGACGGCTGTAGGTGGATTCCTCTATACAAACTGAATAAAGGCATCTCTCAATCTCTCCTTAGATGTCTTTGGTGCAGTTCAATGAGCTTGGTGGCCTTCCACTCAACTTGCTCCAGTTTGTCAATGCCTTTTTTTTTCGTACTGGGGAGCTCACAGCATGGACACAGTACTCCAGATGTGAACAGTGCCTCATTAGCTACACTCTTGTAATACCGCCCACAGAGCTGTTGGGCTTCTTTCCCCACAAGGGCACACAGGACCTCCAGGTCATTTTGTGCAGGGCTGTTTTCTCTTCAGCTGCCCCGCAGCAGTACTGGGGTTATTCCTCCCTCACTGCAGGACTTTGAAATTGTCCTTATTGAACTCCATGAAATTCCTGTTGGCCCATTTCCCCAGTTTTTGAGGTCACTGTGAATAGCAGCTCTGCCCTCTGGCATATCTTTCACACTCCTCACCCTCCAAATTGTTGCCGCCCATGAGCTTGTCGAGGTTGCATTTTGTTCCAATAACAGGTCATTAATAAATATCCATGTCAACTAGTATAGTGCAGGTGCAGCAGGGTTTGGCCCTTCATTTCTCTGTTTGCCATTCACTGGAAGAAATGTTAATAAAACTCGTGTAGAAAGGAGACAAATTAAGGCAGAATTGAAAAAAAAAAAGAAAAGCCGATCAAGACTGAAACAATCTACAACAGTCTTCAATCGTTCTTGCATTCACTCCAGGATTAACTAATTAATGAGAGCTCTAGGCTCTGGCAGCACATTTCTTATTGGAAAGAATTACTGTAAATGCGAAAAGGGCCAGGGAGTAGTTTAGTCTCTGAGATGCTCCCCACCCTGGTCTGCTCAGAGTGACTTTTGCTTTCTGGCAGCTGCCTGCACGCCAAATGTTTTCCCAATAGCTGTCAGCATCCTGCCTGCACATCGGCTGGGCGCCAGCTGCTGGGGAGGTGAGGGGGGACATTATTCATCGGGGAGATCAGTAAACCCTGCAGAGAGAAGCAGGCCTCCAGGCAGCTGTTCAGCAGCAGGAGCTGAGTTGGAAGCAACCGAGAATAAACACATAAATAAGCACACCCCAAATTCTCTTCTCGTTTTAGGCTCCTGCTCAAAAAAAGAGGAGGAGGACAGGCAGGTGAGGAGGGGAGAGATTAGTGAAAGATGATGGTAAATCATCCCCCGTGTGGGAATCATTTCTTGGTTTATAGATGCTTACTGGAGGTGTTAAATTGCTTTATGCGTAACTGCAGCTTGCCAGGGTCTACCCTATTTGACACTTCGTCCCAGCCCGTTATCTCTGCAGGGTGTTTTGGTGAGAGAAGTGGTCATTTGGCACATTGATGTTTTGCCTAAAGTGCACTTTCAAAAGCCCACGTGCTGTTACATGCCCTTCCCTATTACATTTACAGATTGCCACACCATCGATAGAAAAATATTTCCCAAATGTTGTTCAATGTGAAATGTATAGTACATAATGTACTGTATGGTGTTGCACTTTCTGCGAATCTTGGGAGAACTATGTGCTCAACATATGTTTTGATCTGCATTCTGGGAACCTAAACTCTTCCGATCAGTTTCTCCCCCCACCCCCCGCCTTTTTTTTCCCTCCCATCTACATGGTCTCAGAAATTTTCAGGATTTTGGTTCAGAAGTGACAAAAAAACCAGAAAAAGACATTCTAAAAAAGACCCCAATTAGAATAGGGGTTAAATTAGAAAAGACCGGGAATAGACAGACCCTAGGGTCCCTCTTTGACACAAGCTTCCTCCTTTCCAGAAGCTGGAAAGTGACCTGCTGCCTACCATTATGTCCTATATCAGTGTCCAGGGACAGTACCTTGACCTCCCTGGATAGTCTCCCTGTAGAACTGCAAGAAACTTTCAATGATTGAATAAGTGCTTGAGAGAGAAGAAAATATCCATCTCATAGCAATGTGCAGCTAATGTGTGGTGAGAAAGTGTGGCCTCTGCAGGTTAGAAAACCCAAATGTCTCTTTCAGGGAGCAGGTTGCGAACGGCTCTGTGAGGTGGGTGAACCCACAGGGCTGGGAAAAGGTACAGTGGGAAGGGGACGGTATCATCATTGGGTTTTAAAGAGTCTTGCATCTTGGAGCAGGCAGACCTTTTTTAGCCAGAACATGTGTCCTGGGGTCTGCGAGTGCTGAACAGTGGGAAAACACTTGCTGCCGGGTTGGCAAGTTCCTTCTCTGCTCCCCCCATGTAAAAGGATTTGCTTCCTCATGCTGTGATTGTACTTCAGATTGCAGTGCAAAAATAAGCTTTGGGAAAAAAGCACTTTCAGGTCCTGGTCTGTTTGGGATGGTGATTCAACAGGCTGACGTCCTGCTACCAGAGTGCAGATCATAGTAGAAGCACTGAATCAGCTGGAACAAGCAGAAATGTCTGTGTTAATTAAAGGAATTGATGGGCTTGTATGGAGGAATCGGAGCATTCGCTGACCCCATCACAGTTGTGAGTGACCAGGGCATGTCATCTAGGTTTATACAGACCGGCCAAATTCAGGCAAGTCCTGTAGGACTAAACACCGCTCCAGGGCAGAGATCCTTCTTCGCAGCAAAGACTTGTCCACCGTGCTCAGCTCCTCTTTGCTTTGCTGTCAGTTTTGTCACCCCTCCTCTCTTGCCAGGGCCATTGCTCCACCCAGGGCCCTCCCCATTTCAGCCCCTGGGCATCTCCCGGTCCATCACCTGTTGTCCATACCGTGGTATTATGCTGAGTCTGCATACCACACTGTAAATGGTATGGCCACCACTGTGGTAGGTCCCATGCAGACACTTGAAAATGTGCTTTCTCCCCTGGATAATCACCTCCCATGGCAAAAGAACCAGCTCCGCAGGGAGACAGGAGATGAGAGCAGTCTGGTGCATGATTAATTTATATCCTTAAAAGTCTGAAATGCTCCCAAAGACATTAGTATTCCCCATGTAAGAGAGCTGTCCAGATTTTCAACATATCCCTGCCTTATTCCCACATCTACTGGAATTAATAGCTGAAGGCTTGTAAAGCCCAAAAGGCAAACACAACTGCATTTAATCTAACGCAGAGGCTGAGATCATAGTTTGGGAGTCTAAGAGTCGTCAGAAACAGAGACAGCCCAAATTCTCATTTATACTAAGATACTTTTATAATATCCTGAAAGCATAAATGGAGCTCAGAATGGGTGCAGTGCCAGTACTGACAGCCTCTCTGCACTGTGGAAACATTGGTATGAAGAGCCCTTCAGAGAACTGAAGAAAAGTGAAAATGAAAAGCCCATTCCTTACATCTAACTCCAGCAGAGCTGACACAGCCCAGAAGCTTTCTAAGGTAAATTAGACTCCAGACAGTTCACTCTGTGTGCGTGTGTATGTGTAGACCTGTGCAAAAGGAAATCGTGTATGCTCTGCAAGGAGGATTAAGAATCCACCCAGGTAATTTAAAATCGGGTGTCAGCCCACATATGTTTGTTTTTTTAAAACTGCTTAGCTGACCAGCCTTTGCACCCAGAAATGATTCCTTTCCTCTGTTAAAGGGGTTGCTATGTCTAAGTTGGTGACGGATCTTTTTGGATGAGTAAGTGCCACCTCCTGCTTCCCATATTTACTTTTTCACTGGGTAAGCTCTGGTGTCAATTGTACCCGAAGAAGTGCTGGTGTAACAAGAACCAATGTGTGTTTGATTCACCACTGCCAGCCCTGGCTGAGCCCAACGCTGCTCCTGGTGCCCAGCTCATCCCCATGCACTGTCCTCAGTCGGGCCATGTGTTACAGGGCACCGAAATAGGAAAAAGACTGCACAAGATATGCCACAGCCAGCTCTTTTTCTTCTAACTCTGAATAGGCTGATGAAGCCATCGCGTGCCATGGTGGAAGTGGCACAGAAAAAACGCATGCAGTTTTTTAGGTTTGTTAGATGATAGTCTCTCTCTCCAGTAGCATATTTCGCTGAGACGATCAAATCCCTCACCCTGTTCTACAGATGTGCAGAACTTAGTAGCTAAAAAAGAGGAGGTGGAGACCCAGAATTCTGTTACTGTAAAATTAAGCTCTGGAAGCCACACGTGTTTTAAAAATCAGGTAGGCAGAGTAATGCCTGGCTACAGTTATGTTGTTTGCCAACTTACTTGTAGCTACTTGTTTCAAGATACGCAAGGAAGTAGTCATGGAGGTCTGTATACCTCCAGTTCCTTGCTCTCTTAATTGACAATAAAGCTTCTAAAGCTCCTTTTTTTTATTATTTTTTTTTAATTTGCCCAAGGCAAGTGGCAAGTGTGGGGTTCCAGGGACTGTCATACCTTGTCATTAGGGGATTTATCTTCCAGGTGAAACAACCACAACTTTTTCCTAGTGCAGTTCAAATCAGTTGGCACAGGGTCAGAAAGAACGCCCTAACTACAAGGTGTCAGAAAGGATCAAGGGATCAGCAAAGACCCAGCTTTGATTTAAACATGCAATAGGATGTTTAAAGAAATAACTAGGAGACCTCCTGCAAAATGGCAGAATTTAATAGTCTAATACATTGTTAGATAGTTTATCAATTAACGTAATTTCAAACTGGAGAGAATAGCCCAGTGGTTTCTTTATTATTATCATTGTTGTTGTTGTCAGAAACATTTATTATTTCACTGATTTTAAATCTCCTGTATTATATTAATTGTCTTTCAACTAAACTGCCATGATCTGTTGCCTTTGCATTGAAGAGGAGTGCGAAGAAGCCAGGACTCCTGCAGCAGGGGAACATCAAATCTGTCTGTTAGTAAGATGCTGTCGTATTTCGTTCCTAGAGCTTGCTGGTGGGATTTCCAAGGACTTCGGGTGCTCAAAAACCATGACGAGCATCTCACCATCTAGAAACATTCTGACTTGTGACTATTTTGCTTAATAATTAACAGGGGCCTGATAAGTAATGGAAAAAAGATGTATGTGATCATGCCATCATCAGGAGGGCTGGTGCACACATGTGAGTGGAGGGTGTCCCACTTGGCATCTTCCTGTGGCTGGGCACCTTTAGAGGTGTCTGTGGCCATGCAGGACATGGCTGTGGGCAGGATGGGGGGACTTGGGGCGAGTGGGAAGCAAGCTGCACCCATGTGGATGAACTGAGGGGCCTCCACACAGCTCAGTAGCAGTAAACTCCATAATTCACCTTCTAAAGTGAAGAAGCGTTTTTATTTCTGTAACTTCTGAAGTATTGGTAGGAGCGGCTGTGGAAGTTGGCTGTCCTGAGCTCTTAGGCTTGCGGAGATGGCAGGACAGGGGTACATCAGCACAAGCTGTAAACAAGTGTCTAGGGCTTGTAAGGACTGTAACAAACCATGGAAAACACATACCATATATATTGGGTATCCAGACAAGTACTTATTTGCCAAATTCACCTCCTAACACACAAATGCATGTGTCCTTAAACATGCATAGAAGAAAACAAAAAAAAGCTGAACTAATGCCAGTCATAAAAACATGCATTTTCACAATAAAATAGCCCCGCAAAAATGCTAGCTGTGAATACCTGTGTATTTATTGCAAGCAGAGATATGAACACCATGCCCCAGACACTCTTGTGAAATAAATTTTGTCTTCAATTTCAGTTTAATAGCTCAAGATCTTTCTGCCAGACGCATGTATGGCTTTGAGAGGAAAGGCATGGGAAGGAAAATGGAGATGTGATCAACCTAGGAAATGGTTCTTGGGAAACCTTCCAGTGCCGTAAGCAAGTGAACACGAGAGTGCATTAGCATGGTGCACTGTCTGATGGATGCTCCAGCAGCTGGTTCACAGGACATACACTTTGTGGGATGAGAGAAAGCAAATGGATATAACAGACTCAACCTTTAAAGTTTTTAGCAGAGACTTGTGAAATTGTACCAAAGAACAAATAGAGACTTGCCGACATAGTAAGAGCTGTCAAGACTTGAAATGGATTGATGGACCATAGTCATAGCTAATTGACAGTGACAAATGTTAAATTGCACTGTTTGGACTGGAAATTACATCTTGAGAAATTAAACTGAGGCCAGCATTCTCAAAATCACTGTTTTTCAGCTGTTCTAATACTCCCTTTCAAAAAGATTCCTGCATGCTATATTATGTGTCTCTATGTCTGAATTAGAAGCAAACAGACGAAAGCATTGATTAAACGTGTGAACAATATTAAACTGAGAGACAACGTGTACACTGAAAAACACAAAGAAATTATGCAAAAATAAATAGGGAGGTTGGAAGGTTAGAAAGACAGATTTGGAATACCAACGAGATTTCAACACAAACAAAGACAAGCTACTGTATCAAAGACGAAATGTAGAGTTGGAAGTTGTAACGACAAACTCATAAAGATGTAGGCTTGGGAATAAAAGGGTGAAAAGTAATAACTATCAAGGCTATGTAAATGGAAGCATTTTACCGTCATACACAGAAATAACAACACATTGCTCTTTGTATAGCAGCAGTAAGAATGTCTCTAACATTAACTCCAAATTGCAAGCACTCATGTGGCAGAAAAAAGGGGAGCGATGCTTTTGGAAAGTGAATTGGGTGCATGATTAGGGAAGCATTGCTCAGGAAAAGAGTTTGCTTGCAATGACTGTGGTTACAAAGCAAGGCTAGCAGGGATAGACATCCCCATCAAACAGGGATATGGTATGACCTCTGAGATACACCACAGGGCAAGGCCAGAGTATTGGGAATCTCTGGAAAAAAAAGTAGTATTTTTGAAGCAAACCAGGCTGCAAGGATCATGATCATAGAAAGGCTTTGTCTACTAGTATCAGGACCTAATACAGGCAGGCTCATAAATGCAAACTACTGTTTACAATGAAGGTTAGTTGACACAGAAGCAGAGAAAAATCAAGGGAAAGTAAGATCCACCGTCCCTTTTATTGAGAAGCTTGAGGCTAAAAAGAACCTGAAAAGGAGGGACTTGTGGTTGCCTGAAGGGTCTGGACTGGAAACAATGACTGTACATCGTAATGTGCAACTGAGACCTGATGTAAAACCACCAGAGTCAGGTCAGTCTTTCCACCGCTTCCAGGAAACCTTGAAGTCATCAGGGCTGTGTTGCCCTAGTTCAGATACCATCCAGACCCTGAGGTCATCCTGCTTGCCCCAACATTGCTTCAAGAAGCCAAATTTTCAAGAAAAGCTAGTGTTCCTCACCTTACCACCTTGGTGCCATTCCTCATGACCTGCATGTCCACCATGCAGCCACCCGTGACATAAGCAGCCAGGTTCAGCTCGGAGAACTCAGCCTGGAGCAGAACAAAAGGACAGAACATCACTTGAGGACTAGAGAGACACAAACACACAGACACAGATGCAGAATAGTCTTCAGCTGGAATGTGCCTTTCCTTATTTTCCTTTTTATTTCTTTTTTTTTTTTTTTTTTCCGTGAGGCAACGGGAGATCTAATTACAGCTGATTTGCCCTGGAGAGACTGCAAAAGTATTTATGGTTCCCACACTTGGGGTGTACAAGTATACAGGATTAGGCTTATTGCAGTAATAAGTACTGAAGGAATTAAGAATGAGCAAGCTGAAAAACACATACAGGAAAGAATAACAATAATAAAAAGAGGTAAGGTCATTTGAATTCAAATTCCAAGTTTCCACTTGGAAACATCACTTAGAATTATGTCTGAATTGGCTGTCGTGCCACTGGCCAGTTATAAACCCAACAGAAAAGATTTAAACCTCCCTAAATAGCAAAAAAGCCTCATTATGCTGCAGGAAGGTGATAAGAAGAGAAACCCACCTGATGTGGTTTACTTATTAAGATTTTAGCTATTAAAGGGTTAGTAAAGCTGGATAAGCTATTAACAGTACTGCCTGATTATTAAAACACTTTATCTTTTAAAAGAGGTGTGACTTACAAGGCTGGAAAGATTGGCCAGGAATACTTAAGCTATGGGGAGAAAAAGGCAATGTGCACAGAGGCGATTACAACTACAGTGGGTGTCAGTGAAGGTTAAGACACAAATCAGAGCAATTAACTGATGGAGAGGTGTGATAATCCCCCTGTGTGGCCGCTGGTTCTGCTGCCCATCAGACAGGAGTGGCAGAGAGACCCAGTGGTCTCAGGCCACTCTCAGCAGGACGAGGATAGCAGGATTAGCTGGTCAGTGCTCGTCTTGGGCTCCAAATCCTAACCCTGTCCTTTCTGAGCAAATGAGTAGACTCCAGGTGGGAAGAGCCTATTGTTGTGCCATGCAAGTCCTCTGTTTCCAGCATGATACAAACATAGCTGTACAGACCCAGACCCACAGTGCCTGTTCATATAAATAATTAGGTTTCATTTTCTGAGACAGAAAATTCAGTCTTCTACCTTTCAACAGGTTTTTTTTTTCCCTTTTCTTGTTAATCCATTTCTTTCAGATTTAGTATGACGGAGACTGGACAGCAGCAAAATCATCTTCTGATCAGTGGCTACCTAACATCAGAGCACTCAGATGGTGTTGCTAATGCTTGTGATTTTGTTGAGAACTTTGTACTATTTAATATTCTTTTGACATTTCTACTAGCTGGAACCAAAAGATAGCACCAGGAGCAACTTTTATACCAAAAAAAACCCCAAACCAAAAACCAACAAACCAAAAAATCCAACCAGAATTTAAAAAAGCATTTTTATCTTCATGAACACATGGAAAAAACTTGCCAATTGAGAACTTGTGCACCTGTGAAGGCTCAGAGGCCAGATGACAAATGAAAATACCACTTCTAATCTTCTTTTTTTTAAATCCACATAATTTTAAAGCAACGGCTGTGGACTGGTGACCTGATGATGTAATAAGATTCCATGTCTGCGGCCCTGCATAAACTTTTCAATGTAGCACCCTTACATGATCTTACATCATTGTGACTCCCAATTACAATGAAAGGAGGGGGAAAATTCCTGTTGCCAAGAAATAAATCCTGCTTCAAACACATACACACACAGACACATACACACAGGGAATGGCAGCGGTTCGGGTTGCTGCCTTGACCACATCCATGCTTCTTCAGTGATCACATTGAATCAGAGATAATAAAATATATACCTCTAAAAGGCTTCTGCATTTCATACATTTTAACAACCTCAATAGGCGTAGGGAGGGAGGACTCCACTTTGAACAAATTTATCGAGAGTAGATGCTCTGGGTACCACTAGTGAGCGTCCAAGCAGGTTAAGGTAAGTTGGACACCGCATACCTGCTTGCTAGCTTACCTGTGGGCTTGAAAGGCTCTATAGACTGGGGAGAAGAAAGGATGGATGGTTTTCCTGCTTTTGTGTCTGCATATGCCTCAGAGATGTTCCACTCTGAAAGCAGAGCTTTACTGAACTGGACATTCAGCTTCTGCAGCTGAGGGATGCCTCATCTAATGTGAAAACCAGAACAAGAGAAGGAGGTTTTAGGTCTGTGTTTTCATATTTGTTATGCTTTTCTTCCATAACTTTTTTCCATAAGGGTTCTGTACTAAAGCGCTTAATACTTTGTTTTGCTGTGGGCAAAAATCAGCAGTCTTCATTTGATAGCTGGCACTTACAATCTAACTAAGCTGGTCTGACAGGCAGTCCCTGAGGCAGTCAGACCAAACAAAGCTATGTTCAGACACCTGAAGTCCAAACAGGCCTGGGGATCCCCCGAGCTGGTAAGTACTTCATAACAAACTGCCAGGACTGATTTCAGGCTTGCTAATGTCAAGATCCAAAAGAAAGGGTGAAATCTCCTTTGGCAACCATTGTCCAGGGCACCCTGGAAAAGAGTGAGGAATATAGAGCAGGTCTGGGGGACTCAACAAACCCAGAGCACTACCCTGCCCATGAAACATCCAGAAATACAATCACAGCTGAGGGACAACCCTAATCTTTTCCTGGCATTTAACGGACTAAGTTAAGGGTTGTTGCTGCTTTCATGTAGCGGCTTTGTCCCATCCAACAGGCCACTGTTAGCTGGCGTTTGGAAGAAACTTCAGTCAGCAGAAATTGTTTCCTGTTGATTTTCCAGCGCTCCCTGTATTTTTAACTTTGCGGGTTCTGTAGCCTGATGACTTCCTTTGGCTGGGATTTCAAGTCTGAGATCATCTCCAGCCTGAGTTTACCTTGCAGACAAAGAGGGCTTTGAAAGCAGCCTGTGCAGATAGAGTGACAGGTAACTACACATAAAACAGGAGAGCCCAGCTCCCTGTGGCCTTGTGGAGTCATTTGCATTAGGATTCATTGAATATAAGAAGGCATTACCTTACCCTGGTGGTGTTTTGTACTTGCTTTGCAATGGTGACAGTGGCTGCAAAAACGTTTAGCCCAAGACTGAACCATGTGTGACAAACGTGACACGATCCGTCTTGAAGAATAACGTAATACAGACTGTGGGAGTAGAAATATTTTGTACGTCTGTGAGGCCTAGATTGGGCAGGTTGCCCACAGATATTTTGAGGATAGTTTGCTAAAAATACCTACTTCAGGAATTCAGATTCAGAAATCTCTCCAGATCATTTGGATTAAACCTTAAGGTACTCTCAGTTTCTCCCATCAGTGTTCTCTAGGTGTTGGAGATTTTTTGATGAGCTATTTTAGAGCTTCCGTTTTTGTTTGCTGATAATAAAACGAGGAGGATTTTGTCATTTTAAATCATGCTATAGTACAAATGCCTGGCTTGATAGCCGTATGTGCTGGTGTTGTCTGGGGCAGAGTTCATTTTCTTCAGCCTAGCTAGTACAGGGTTATGTTTTGGGTTTATGCAGAAATCAGTGTTGGTAAAACAGGGATGTTTCAGTTACTGCGAGCAGTGCTCACACAGAGTCAAGGCCTTTCCTGCTTCTCACTCTGCCCTGCCAGCGAGTGGGTTGGGGGTGCACAGAAAGCTGGGAAGAGGATCAACTGGGATGACCACAATGGACCACAGGGATATTCCATACCATACGACATCATGCTCAATATATAAAGCTGGGGGAAGAAGAGGGAAGAGGGGGACATTCGGAGTGAAGGCGTTTGTCTTCGCAGGTAACTGTTATATGTGATGGAGCCCGGCTTTCCTGGAGATGCCTGAACACCTGCCTGCCCATGGGAAACAGTGAATTAATTCCTTGTTTTGCTTAGATGGTGTGTGCTGCTTTTGCTTTACCTATTAAACTGTCTTTATCTCAACCCATGAGTTTTCTCACTTCTACTCTTCAGATTCTCTCCCCCATTCCACCGGTGCATTACTAAATGAGTGGTGCGTGGTCTTTAGTTGCTGCCTGGGGTTAAACCATGACATCATACCTTTTAATGCTTCATGGGAGGCACATTTTCAAGATGGATTTTAAGCATTTTTCATAGAATGACAGAAAGTTGTCTTGGAAGGGCTTCAAGATATCACATAGTCTCTCTCCTGTGCCAGATGAGCTTTATCTTTCTCATTGTTTGCAGATACTACATAACCTTCTTGTATCTTCCACAGATGAGGAACCTTCTCAGGTAATCTGTGTCTTAACAGTCTTAGAAAGTTTTCCAATGTCCAACCTAAATCTCCCTGCTTACGTTTTAAGCTTGCGTTTTTTTGCTCATTACTTCCTCCTCTAGAACCTGAAGACTTCTTGTGAAGACTTAATATTTTTTCTTCCTTTTTTACCCAGACAAAACCAACCCCATTCTAGTAAGGTTTTCTTGTAGGTGATGTTTAGTAGCACAGTAGTCAACAACTCAAACTTACTATGATCCTTCAGCAGAGACCTGATCATTGTTGAGTAAGATGAAAGGATCAGGCACTTGACTTCCATATAATACCACTGTTCATATGTTCGAATATAGGTTTGTCATACATGCAATAGTGATTTTATTTTTAACTCATATTCTGGCTGAGATCTGCTGTAATGCTTGCATTGCTTTGTCAAGGCTACTGACTTGTTTTCAGTTTCCCAACTTGTATGTCTGCCATTGGTGATTGGTACGTAAGGGGGGAGATTTGTCAGTGTCTATAAAAACTTGAAGGGAGGTAGTATAGATCATGGAGCCACACTTTTCTTGGTGGTAGCCAGGGAAAGGAAGAACGGCAATGAGCACAAGTTGAAATACACTACATTCCATAAGGAAAATACATTTTTGCTGTAAAGGTGATTAAATACTGGAACAAATTGCCTAGAGAGGTTCTGAACTCTGTATCGCTTGAGATACTGAAAACCTTAATGACTACGGTCTTGGGCATTCTGCTCAAGGTGACCTTGTCTGAGCAGGATATTAGACTAGGAGACACCTAGATGTGCCTTCCAGCCTCAACCATCCTGTGACAAATTCGATATCCAGTAGCTGTCTTTACTAAACTTCAACCTGCATGTCAAGGGACAACCCCAGGAAAGCATCCCAGTTTGCTCCTTGACCAAATGCCAATGGTCTACTTATCTCCAGTGTGGCACAGTAATGCAGGAATAGGGATGTAACACAGGCTTTGGGGTTTGTGTATTGGAGACATGGAAGGTTNGAATATGTAATAAACATTAACTTTTTAAGCCTCCACAAGCCAATGGAGAACAACAACAAAAATGAAGATACTATTTATTTAAGAAATTAATGATTTTTGAGTAATTCTTGCTATTTCTCCAGTTCCCTTTATTCATGGTTTCTGAATGCTTGTATGTGACAAAGCTATGAGAACTGCTGTTGCTGTTCTTGAACTGCTTTCAGAGGGAAAAAAAAAAACAAAACTAAGCATATAATGAATAAAAATTATACAGTTATTTGACGAGAGGCTAATTTTCCTCTCATTGCACATGGGCCTATCAGACTTTACCTTTTGAAAGAACCACATTATGCTGCACATGAAAATATCTCTTTAGGATGGGAAGTACAATGGAGCTGGAATTCATGATTTGTATTACAATTATCTTCTGTGAGGGCCAAGTACAACTTTTTTCCTGACAATGCTGCCAATGGAGTTATAATCTATACCACAAGACTTTTCCAGAAGCATGTACATAGGAGTTCACTGAATAATCATTCCCTGAAAATAAACCAGACAGCAGGAACAAGTGAATGAGCTGTGCAAGAAGAATGCATGTCAGACGAACAGACGGACTCACCTCATAACAGCAGGAAACAGTGGGAAGGAGACGGGTGGACAAACAACAGGAATAAAAATTTGGATTAACTGTTTGACCTCATCAATCCTCCTTCACCCTTTTCACCCCCTCCACCATCAATTAGCCAATGCCAGGAAAGATGTCTCTCAATAGATTAAAATGCCTTTAGGAAATACCTGAAGGAAAGGTACCCTGAAGGTGACAGACTCTCTCTAAGACGTTCTACTTGCTCTTGCCTTCTGGGTCTGTGCTCTCCTCTCTCCCTCCTGTGGTCTCGCTGGTCAATGTGGGCACAGGACAGGCAAAGCCCACCAGAGCCATAGGGTCTAAACCCTTGCTACTGCAGGAACCATCTCACAAAACCTTTCTTAAACCACTGCATTTGTTAGAAGCAGCTGTGTCTCCTTTAGTTTCTGTTTTCACAGGAGAAACAAACTCAAATCTTCCGTCCTCCTCTCATAAGTCAGGTCCCCATGGTCCTACCAGTGACCCTGCTCTGCACATCTCCTGCTTTGTGGGCATCTCTCTCCCAGACAGGTGGCAAGTGTCCCACTCATCTGTCTACTGCCCACAGTGTCATGGTCTGTCCAATGGGTCTGTGGTTGTCCAGGTCTCAGCTCCAGCTGTCCTGCCCTTTTCTGTGTGTACCTGGGCGTGCTGGGGATGAACCTCCATGCGGCATCCCCATTGTGCATGGGGGATCCTTGACACCCAAGGAGAAGCCTACCTGAGATATGATCTATATGGGAAAACCCAGAGTCATATAACACCCTTAGAGCACGCAAGGCTTGGTTTTCTCTGGGATGGGGCAGAGAGGGTGGGGGAGGAGGTACTGAATTACTACCAATTGCCTCTGGTGATGGAAAACATATGACAGAACGTAAGGCCTATCGTATAATTCCTCCTCTTTCTGAACATACTATGTTTCCTAATACCTCCTGTCCTCTGGCCAGTGAAGGTCTGAGAAGATAAAAGCAAAATTAGCTTCAGGAAACACTAAAAGCAAGGTGGTCAACTCCTGTGGCACTTTAAGATTCTTCTTTAAGGTCAACTTAGCCTTCAAGCCATTTAATCAAACTTACACTCTTAATTTCTAAAATAATTTCTCTAGCGTTTGTAATTCTGGAGAAAAGAACTGGAGATGTATACACTACAGTTGTCAAAGCTAGAAATCAGAAGGCAAGTAAAAGTGACAACACAGATCAACATCTAATGATCTTATTTTTAGTGTAAAATAGTGACAGTATTTTTAGAGTCAGCTGCTCCTTAGAGCTTAGGGGTTTACCCACACTAAGTAAAACCTAAACCACCAGGGTTTTAATGAGAATAGGTCAAACAGATTTTCTCTTTTTGATGAGTGTTTCATTCAGTCTTATGAATGACTATCATTGCTAGAGAAGGACTTGTAGTGGAAAAATATCCAAGCAATCATATTTTAATCCAAACTGCCTCGCAAGAAAAAGCCTCTAAAGCACACCAATAAATGGGTTTTGGGTGTTATGCTGAAGATTAGAAGAAGAGAAAGAAAGGTGGAAACAAAGTCAGGCCTCACAGTCATTTTGATGGATGACGGGATACAGCAAAGGCTGGAAAGGGTGTACCCATCACAGCATCCCTGACAACTCTGTCTCCTCCTCCCTGGCACCAGGTGATCCCCACAGCCTCTCTTGTCTCTTGCTAGTGGTAATGGACCAAGCTGAAGATCAAGGGCTTGAAGGTGGTATTGTAGAACCACAGAACCATCTTGGTTGGAAGAGACACTCAAGACTGAGCCCAACTGTTAACCTAACACTGGCACTAAACCACGTCCCTAAGATCCTCATCTACATGTCTTTTAAACACCTTCAGGGATGGTGACTCCACCACTTCCCTGGGCAGCCTGTTCCAGTACTTAACAATCATTTCCATAAAGACGTTTTTCCTAATATCCAATCTAAACCTGCCCTGGTACAACTTGAGGCCATTCCTCTCATGCTATCACTTGCTACTTGGGAGAAGAGACCAACCCCCTCCATGCTACAACCTCCTTTCAGGTATTTGTAGAGAGCCATAAGGTTTCCCCTGAGCCTCCTTTTCTCCAGGCTAAACAGCCCCACTTCCCTCAGCTGCTCCTTGTAAGACTTGTGCTTCAGACCCCTCACCAGCTCTGTTGCCCTTCTCTGAATTTGCTCAGCACCTCAATGTATTGAGGTGCCCAAAACTGAACACGATATCAAGGTCATGCTGTTCACTTATATGCCAAAGAACCAGAAATCCTTATTTGAGAGTCCATAAAACTTATTTTCACACTAACTGAGACTTACAGAGGCAACTCTCTGAGCAGCAGGATGGCATTTGACAGTCTCTCCCCTGCAGATTATCCAGTGTCTAATAGCAACCAAGTTCAGCTCATGTGGAAATTCAGTATCTTGAAATTTCTGCCTGTTTCTCCAATTTGGCTGAAATCAGCCAGTGCCTTCCACAGTGTTGGGTGTGGGGGATAGACGGAGCAAGACAGCAGCATGATCACATACGTCTTGCATTCCTCGGATGACGGCCAAGGGGGAGAGGCACCTCAGAGAGCTGGTAGGGGTGTGTAACCAGATTAGATAAGTGATTTCCCGCTGCTGAGAGAGGGAGACACAGTGCTGCTTTCAGCACTCCTGATCCATTACAAATAAGTGATGTCATGACTTAAAAAGAAAGTCACCTACTATCTTGCCCTGCTTCCCCCAAAGATTGCTGAAATGATTTGTTGAGAAAGAATTAAGAGTAATAGAGATGAGAGGAAAGAGGAAGAAAAAAAGCAACAAGGCAAACTTTTTCTTTGATTTAGACCAGCTACAGAGCTACAGATTCCTGGAAGAACAGCCAAAAAATTAACATGGTCAGAAAAATCAGAACAGTTACTTCTTCCCAATGTGTTTTTTCAAGTGTATTTAACATTTGGATATTTCCTTTCACTGTTTTCTGCCATTCAAACTCTTTTTTTTCAGGTCAAAAGTATTTTTTTCCTATAAAACATCAAAAAAAAATCCTAAGGCAAACTGTATTTCTGAGTCAATAATGTGTAGATATCTGAAGCAGGACCAAATGGAAAACTGAAAAGCTATATGAACTTCTGGAGCAGACCAAGTGTCTCAAGAGGTCCCCAAGAGACAAACTTGACCTAATGCAGAATTTATTCAGAACTGAACAGCCAGGGTAGGGCTTGTGCACCATGGCACAGTCTGTGTGCTGCTCACAGGACAGTTATAGTAGTGAAGACTGGTGAGCTGGGAACTCACAAGAGTTACATGCAGACCAGGGTGGCAAACACAGTTCTTTCCTGATTTTTTTTTTTTTTTTCTGTAATAGAATGGTGGAAAAACATTCATTTGTCAGGTCAAGAGGGTCTTCATTCGGCCTCAGGGTACCTGTTCCACAAGAGTTTAGGCTCCTGTATTGTGCTTGAGGAAGAGGATGCAGAAGCGAGGAAGGCACCAGATAATCAGAGAAAGAGCAATGAATGAAAAGCAAATATCAAGAAATACTGAGCAAGGATGGATGGGCAAAAAAAGAAAGGAAAAAAAGTCGGAGTTTGAAAAAAGAAATGCCCCTCTCTTCGCCTCTGTGACATGCAGAGGGGCATGAGGTCAGATTTGAGGACCGCCCTTGACAATGCAGCTTCTGTTTCCCTTGACAGACAGTGGATCCAGCTGGGGAAAGTGATCATCCCTTCTGATTCCAGCTCTGGGGGAGTCAAGAGCAGTTCCCTCCCCACTACATGGAGGCTTAGTTGCCTGATCTGAGGGGCATGGAGAGGGCAAGGGGAAGGGGCCGGGGCCCTTGTTTATTGTTCCTCAACTCTCCTACCCACCAGTGAGCACTTCATTCCCTTGGGCGATGCTGCAGACACTGTGCTGAGTCTTCAAAGAAGGCAGCAAGGGGCCTGGAAATGGTCATCTCCAGAGCCATGCCTCTCCAGAGTCGTGCCAACCTTTAGGTCTCTGCTTGGAGCAATTTGATGCCTTTTCTCAAATATGGACATTAAGGTTATGTAAAGGCTTTCAAGAGACAGACTGGGAGAGTCGCCCTGAAAGAGTCCTTGGGGAAATGCAATAAGCTACCTAGTGATGATGACAAGGGTCATTACTGAGTCTAACTCATCGGAGATCAAGAGTCCACTTTGGCCCTTATCCACTTACCAACCATTTGAAGATAGTTCCTTTATAAGGAGCTCAAATGCAGTGACATTTGAGAAGGGCTATGAGGGGAAAGGCAGAGGCTGGAGGTTTAGGAAAGAATGAACAGGTCCTTTTGAAGAGTACCAGATCTAGCTTTGAAGCTGACCCTGCTTTGAGTAGTGGAGTGGGTTGGATCAGAGATTTGAAGGGCAAATCTGAATTATTTGATTCCATGCTTCTATGGGAGAAGTGTGATTTCTTTCTTTTTTGTCTGTTCTCTTTTAGGACATTTGCTGAGGCAGCCAGCAAAATAAAGATTTTGATAAAGAAGTGCAAGTGAGAATTTTTCTTGCTAATACCACACAGTGCTGACAAGTCTGATACCAATAGAAAGAGGAAAATGAAGTGTTCGTAGTATCACAGTTGCAAAAAAATGACTTGCTAACTTTTCTGTTCCAGACACAGAATACGATCAGAATATGTGTGTTCATGTGTAATCCTAGGCAACTGGACAACACCCTTTTGAAAAGAGAAGAAACATCTCATCGAGAACAATGGGTCCTGAGAAAGTCTTCAAAACCGCTGCATTAATACTTCTATACACATGCACACACGTGAGGTGCAGGATCAACAGCTTTATAAAGACAGAAAATATCCAGTCATTCAAACAACATTCATCAGCTTTCTTTATGCATCCAAGCACTTTTATGGCCCTGATGAGTACAAAACAAGCATATGATACCCTCAGAATCATCAGCTCACCTCTACATCTATCTCTTCATATGCCTGCTTTCACGTTAGACACCTGCAGATGATTATTGAGAATCATTTCTACTTTGACAACAGCATCCGAAGTCTCAGTTCATGCTGAGACTTCATTTTCACAGACACTGCATCAACACAGAGAGGAGGGGATAGACCCCAAATATGAAGAGTTTTCAACTAAAATGAATGGCTGATGCAAAAGTCTAACAGAGAAACAAAGAATTTGTCCAATGCCTTGCAGATGACATCAGAAAACAGGCCATGAACCTTACTGTTCCTATGGACTTTCAACAGACAAAAAGATTTTGCCATACATAGTGTGCAACTTAAACCAAAGGTTTTAGGCTTAAATTAGGGTAAGTGAGAAGACTCATATAGCTCGTATGTGGAACATAACATCACCAACAGGTACTGTGGCATGCTGGCTTTGCACCCTTTCAGGCATATATATAAAGCTGTGATGTAGTCTTCCAATGGAAAAAATTATAAGTCCATCACCAGAACAGAAATTTCATTTTAAGGTGAAATAGTAACTGATTTTGCAAAGGTAGGGAGGACAAACAAGTGGGGCAATAAGGTATTTTCGTTTATAGTTTCCATAATTCTATAAAACGGACATTTTAAAACTCTTCATTAGTTCCTTTCTTCAAGAGAAGAAATATCCACAACTAGCTGTCATTGAGACCTCAGCCCTGTCCACAACCATTTCTTACAGACAAATTCAGTTGTCACTGACCTGTTCCACTCGGATATCAAATTCTCCATTCACCTTCTTCCCCTGGAAATATTTGGCCCTGCAGAACAAATGAGAGAGACAAACATGGTTAAAGAAAACTTTTGACTGTCATTATATACTGTTTTTCTTCTGCATTTCCCGTTCCGCTGAAGGATTTCTATCCGGGTCACAGCATGTTTTCCTAATTCCTATCTTCTTTCAGCTTTCTGTTCTCCAGGAGAAACCTGCCAAGCCAGATGAAAACCACATTGGAAAGTTCTTTCAAGGCTTGTGACTTTTTCATTTTATTGTCAAACTGAGAACCAAATGCTCTCCTAATCTTTTCCAGAGCAACAACTCTAGTAAATGATTCCTTGCTGTATCTCATTTAATACTTAATCTTTATTCTGTAAAAGGAGGGGAGCAACATATGGCAGGACATTGGAAACAGCTCCTGATGTTGAGCAAGGATCTTTATCATCACAGCTGAAGTACTCGAGAAGCCTATTTACTTGCTCTCTCGCTACAGAGCTGCATTTCAATTCAGTTTAGTCTTTCTGCTACTGATTTAGAGAAACAGTATCTGCACCTACAGCATCACTAATGAAGGATCTCTCCTCCTGAACTGAGAAACTGTGCTTTGGAGCTGAACAGTGCCATGAGAAGGACACAGACCTTCCTCCACCTCTGCTCCTAGCTGCCTACGCTATGCAGACAACAAAGCACTTGCAGAAGGATCGGTTGTTCATGAGAAGGAAGGTTTTTTTCCCTTTTTATTCATGTTTGTGTATAATGCCCCTTCTATTGATCAGTCAGCAGGGAAGTTGCCAATATAATTTCCTCTGTGGATATTTCTCCCCAATTCTTACCTTGCCAAACAAGCTTGACAGAGGAAAACATGGATTTATTTTCTCAGACCTCTCCCCTAAAACTTCAGGAAGACCAAGTAGGTTCCAAAAAGCACTTCTATTTGGAAAGCATTGAAAACACAGTTAAGCCCTGCAAGAGTTGTTTCCAGAGACAAAAGTATCTCTCTGCATTTTGTTTCCAATTGGCAAAGACAGGACAGAATGAAGAAGTAAAGGAAAATGAGGGGAAGCCGTTTTTGCTCCCTATTTTATGGTGTTAGCAAAAAAAAAAGAAGCTGGCTCACATTTTTACTATGTGTCTATTTGTTCCAATAAAAAAAGGGAGACAGTAGGAAGGCAATTTTCCCCACGGCTGAAACACACCAGTTTTCAGCTGAATGCTCCCCTCCCCCAGAAATGTAAATTAAAAAATTGTTTTGTCATTCTGGCTCAAAATCAGGTCAAAAGTGTTTGTTTTATTAGGAAAAAAAAAAAAAAAAGACATTAAAAAAATCTAAAGTTTTCCGCTTAGCTCTAATGAGGGTATCTGAAGGCTGTATGACGCTTCCCTTCCCAGGCAGCCCATTCATCAGCATGGTGCTAATAATATCTCTGCGTAGATGTTAGTGGGAGACAATGTAGCACAGGTGTGACCAAGACCAAGTGGCTCAAACAACCTTTGTCCAGTATAAAAAGCAGAACTCTGTCCATTTTCCCTCCCCTTTTGAATTTATGAGTGTTGGCATGTGAAAAAAAAACAAGTGAGCAGACAAGCTGAGACATCATGCCTCTAACAATAAAGAGGAACGCTAAATGCACTTAGTCATTCCATCGTCTTTCTAGAAGCACAGCTCTAGAGGGTCTGGCAACATTCCTCGCTCCTAAACATTGGGTATACTCCAGGAACAAGCAACTTCTAAAAAAGTGGAATAAGCTCTAAGTGGGCCCACAGGAGCTGGTCTGAAATGTGAGGCACACTATTCACTGGTACAAGCTTATTTTTTATTCCCAGCACGCTCATAATGTGTACTCCCTACCCACATTTATGAAACACACTTCCTCCATCTAAGGCCTCTCCTTTTCGCTGACCAGCTGTTTGCGAACTCCTTGGTGCTGCTTTGCTTCAGCTTGTAACGAAGTGTGATTAACCACAGTCTTCACCCCTGTACAGATGGAGCAAAGAAGCTTCCACTGGCTAGTCCAGGAAATTGGCCCTCGCAAGGCTAAAAATTCCACTCTCCCATCTCTACAACACTGGGTCTGCACATGAATAGTCACAGAGAGGGCACATCCAGTGTAAAGAGTTGTTGGAGCAGAGCAAGGCACCTCTGGATAGACACCATGTGATGTCTCCTTCTTATCCCTCTTTCCACACAGTTTGTCCCATCTCGTGTCTCAGATAACTTTCTTTCAACAGTGCAATATATCACTTTCTTTCAAAGACAGCCCCCAAGGAGCGTTAACCTGCTCCGGGTGTCTCCGAAGACTGCAAGTGCTAAGCAATTTGCAGCCAAATATTTTGGTCAGCACATAATTTTGACACGGCCCAGGGTAAGAATGAAACACTTCTTACTGAAACATCTCTGAAATTGATGGTGTGATGTTTTCAATTCACACCTGGGGTTTTGGAGCCCCTGGGCAGTAGAGGCTATCATGTTGAAATGAAAAATGGCTTTAGCCTAACCCTGGAGCTCCCGAAATCTCAAGCAAGCTGGAATCATTACTGATGCTGCGGAAACATCACGACGCTTCTATTGCAAGAGGGAGAGTCTTGTGGTCAGTATTTTGCAATTTGTGAAATGGCTTCTGGTCCCCACAGTGGATGTGGGATGGAGGAAAGGAAGACCACTGCTCTGATGGGGATGCAGAAGAAAGAAAGATAGAAGTTTCTGGCAGGTGAGACTGTGTAAGACATTTGTGGATGCTCTGTACCCTAAAACTACCTGAGCAAGGCTCTTCCAGACCTCTGCCTAGGAAGTGACTTGCTGCACGGTTATCTAGGCAGTTTGTAGTGCAGCAGGGGGGCAGCACCCAGAAGACTAGAAGACTAGAACTAGAAGTTCTACTAGAACTAGTAGAACACTGGCATGGGTTGCACAGAGAGGTGGTAGATGCCCCATCGCTGGAAACACTCAAGGTCAGGCTGGATGGGGCTCTGAGCAACCTGATCTTGTTAAAGATGTCCCTGCTCATTGCAGGGGGTTGGACTAGATGGCCTTAGAAGGTCCCTTCCAACCCAAACTATTCTATGATTCTATGAACAGTCAAAAGCCCTTCTGGGAAGCCTCGGAAGTGTCCTCATTCACATCCAACACACCCAACCACCAGCGATCAGAGGAGCCACTCTTCACATTGGGTGGGGGGTCTGTTTGGCATCCCCAACAGCTCGGTACACTGGGCAAGGCACTGGACACGTGAACCCACCCCCTTTCCCAGTCAGCCTGCAGCACTGACCACTGCTTGGCTGGCCATCCCTTTATTTTAAAGCATGTCAGATGTTCAGCCCGCCACAACACAGAGTTGTAATTTGGCTAAGCAGGGTGCAGATGGGGTGGAGCGCTTGCTGTGATCTCAGTAAATTAGCACATAAACATGTTTTGACTGAAGAAAACTGCAGGGCTGTGCTAAAGAGCAGTTCCTGGGTGGGATTTACAGTGCTAGGCAATGCATTTAAATGTGGCCGCACCAGCTGGGAGCGAGGAAACACCATAATAAACAGCCAAAGGTCTGCCCTCACTTCCAGGGAGAAAGCTTGCCTTGAAACTCTCTCCCTTTGCAATGAAGAAGCCTCATGCTCCAGAAAAGGACATATTTTCTGGGTACAAGGGCATCAGACAAACAACTTCTGCTTTCTGCCTCAGCCTTGACATGATTACAGGGCCAAAAGAAACCTGATGCCTCTTCTTATGAAGTAATTTGGAAAGAATAAAAGCTTATTTTCCAGAGCTGCCATGAAACAGTCCTGGTCTGCCTCAGCAATTGTGGCTGGAGGAAGTGTATACACAATTTTCTGTCAGATACAGAGTGTATCCTTAATAGCAGCAGGGAAAAGCAAATGGTCAGTTTGCCTCCAATCACTTACATAAGAGCTAATCCACAGAAAGTTCATGTCTAACATTATTGCCCGTAGGTGTTTGCAAAGCATCTGCCTGAGAAAGGGATGTCAGCACTGGCGCAAGGCTGCAAACACACCTGTAAGACACTTGAATACCAGACTTTATCCCTCTGGTGTCACCAAGAGCTGGAACAACTTGTGCTGCACCTACGTGAGGGCTGCCCGAATTGACGTGCTCCCTTGCACCTTTGTACTAATGCCCGTAGTCTGCAAACACAAGGATTCAGTCCTTATGAGGCATCAAGCCCCCTGTCAAAGCCTCGTGTATCACCAGACCCAGAGGAGGTAGATCTGGGCCAGTGGGCTACTGGTATGGGAGCTGGGGCCAGTGGGCTACAAGTATGGAAGCTGGGGCCAGCCTGTACCACTGCACTGCTCCTGCATCATGGGGAAACACGGCACAAGAGAAGCAACTCCCACATGTGGCGTAGGGGCTTCCAGAATCAGCAGCAAAGGGACAAAACTCACAGGGTATTTCTGTTAAGAAAGCACAGATTACCTTGCAATTTTTCTCTGTATGATAAATAACCAGTTCCATCTGCCTTGTTCTTTTTCTGCTTTAAAAAAAAAAAAAAAAGTAGGTACAATGAGTGTTCAACCCATCAACCAGTACACATGCTCAGCACAGGAATCCAGGAGCAGCTATTTGTGCAGAGCTTTTATTCTCTCCTGGAGTTATTTCTTCTCTCTTCCCTCTGCTTTTTTTTTTTTTTCTTGGTGAAAATAAGCATGCCCAAGCTTCTTCAGAGGACTGCCACAGTATTTTCCTCTGGATCTGTGGGAAACAGAGACACCAGGAACACAGCAGGGAACTGCTCAACTTCTGCCAGGCTGGAAGACGGTCTGAACAGGTGAGGAATAGGAAAAGGTGCCCAATTATTAAGCATCAGCTAAAGAAAGTGCCCAGAGAGGTCTTCTCCAGGCACAGTGCCAGTAGACAGCAGCCCATGTAGGAAAAGATGCAGGACACTGGCCTCAGCATTGGGAAAGGAATAACCAGGAGGGACAGGAGATTTGAAGTGATCATGATGGCCTGGAGCAGTGCAGTGATTCAAAGATTAAAGCTATTCCTGCCAGTCTATTCATTAGTTGGGTGAAGCAGAGGTTATGACACATTACACAGCTTTGAACACAGGCTGGTATTTTGTATTAAATTCATGAGACTTCTTCAGGGTATCCTGTAAAATGGCTCCTGTATGAAGCAATTTTCTAGGATAGGAAGAGATCAAAGAAACATAGCACGTATCTTCCTGTGAGAGACCTCAGCGGAGCTGACATAGCTTCATGTCATCACAATTGCTGGTAGTATGCCTTGGAGTAGCTGGGAAGCCACCCTTCAGACAAACAAATAATCCTGAGCTCAAATGCCCTGTGATACGAATAAGTCTGGGCACTTTTTGGGGCACCACTGTTTGACAGAGGCCCTGAGATACAAACTCAGGAGAAGGAGCAAATTGCACCCCAGAAATGGGCTCAGTGTCACTGACAGCGTGACAAAGAGAGGCGCTGGGATATTGTAGTGGCAAATTCCTCCAAATGCTCTGACTGAGCTTATGCCTCTGGTGTAAGACACAACAAGCAAAAAAGCCAAGCCAGATTTTGGATGGAGACCACTTCTCATCTGGTGTGGGAAGCAGCCTTTCCCGCCATGCAGAGGGGCCAGAGCAAAACATGCTGAGGAGAAGGAAAATGTGTTGGACTCTTGGGGAGGGTTGGGCAAGGGAGTAGGTAGAAGAAAGAGGGGGAGAAATGGTGAAGAAGAGACATAGGTAAATAAACTAAAAGGGATGCATGCGTAAATTCTGGAATGAGCTGAATTATTTCCCTGGAATCACATTACACATATTTCTCTCAAGGCCCTTGAGAAAATAAGGCATGTAATTTCTTTCTGGATCAGCCTGGAAAAGGAGAGGCCCCTGGATTGGGTGTGGCGGACCTGGGGGAGGGAGGGGAAGGGGTTAGCCACTGTATGAAATCCCCGCGTCAAAGGGCCTGGGGGCCCAAATGATGCACAAGGCACTCACTGTATGTCTGCATTGTCTCCTTCATAAAAGGGGCTGGGACTGGGAAAAAGGAGACAGTTTCCAGGATACTGGCCAGCAGCCTCTGGAATGTCTCGACCCCCCCCCCCAGACCCTACACGCTATAAAGGCAGTGGTGAGGAGGGAGAAGAGATACATTTATGCCCTTTTTTCTTCAGGGGTGAAAACAAGGAAAGTTTTCCTTTCAGGGCCCAGCCCTCAAGCCCTTCTCTATTTCTCCCCAGATCAGCAATTCCTAACTGCAAACAGTAAGGACTTCTGAGATGGTCAAGTCCTGACTGCCCAGGGAATAGAAAAATCACTCCACAAACTGAGAGATCTACAACCTACTGGAGCTTTTATCCACATCTGCTTTGGCCCAGAGACCTTTATGCACTCTTCAGCTGTGGGATGGGCTGGTTAGTAGTTAACATTTATTCTGTAAGAGTTCCTTGGGCCAAGGGTGGGGGTGTCGGGATGCTAAAGGTGGTGGATAAGCATGACGGATGTGTGCTTCAACACCTCAGAAAACAAGGTCTTAACTACAGGCTAAACGGATCGGAGGCAAGTGCTGAAAGAAAGGGTACCCATACTGTACAGACAGACACCAAGAGGTAAAGCTAAGTTTTGGGTTGGGTCAAAATACCCTAAGTACACTGACGCTTTGCCAGGAACTCCACAAGAGTTTCAGGTCTGGTCCTGGGCTGTAGTATTGCTGCACTGAGTCCCATGCTTTCCTGGGGCAAGGTCATCTTGCTCCTGGTGCTATCACCACCTGGTTTGCTAGAGACACTGAACTGAGAGGCAGCTCAGCTGTGCTGCAGGTAGGTCCTTGGTGTCTGAGGTCAGACCATGGAAACAGACTGCCTTTGTTGCCTTCTGGGAAGAACCACAAGATCCAGCCTGCTCTGGTTACTGTAAAACAGCACTGGAGGCATTATTAGTTATGGGATCACACCAAGGAATGAAACGCCTCTCCTGAAGAGGTTTCTGTAGGGTTGGGACGGTGGTTTGTTTTCTTTTCTTATTTGGATAAAGGAAGTCCTCATGGTGAGGTCCTTGATGAGGTCGAAGGTCCCACCCTACAGGGCTGGAAGGATTTTCTCAGCTTGGACGCACACAGAAAGGGAAGCTTTAAGGCAGGAAGGGAGAAGTGTTTTGTAAATCTTCTTTTGTGAGTCCTCACTTTCTCTCAAGGAACCGAAGGCCTGTTTTTTGGGGAGACCTGGGTTGCAAGCCACCAGCACTTTCACAGTGGTAAAAGCAACCATTCAGGCTGCTCCTTCTATTCAGGGAACTATGGGGTCCCACACAATACCGGCCTCCCAGCATCTTCCTGCGCCACCTCCTGCTCATGAAACGGGGGTAATCAAAGCCATCCCCCATCAAGAGAAGCAGCTCTAGTTAGTGCAGTGCTATTGCTTTTGGGCACAGCTTTTTGAGCACCTCTGAGCTGTCAGGATGGGAATGACACTTTGCTGTAGGTCTCATCCCCCACCCAGGCTACATTGCGGTCACATTCCTCCCAGCCACAAAGAGCTGGGAGGGGGTGGTCGGGGGGCTGCTTTAAGTACAACAGGAGGCAGCAATTTTATTTTGCATATTGTCAAAATAGTACATTGCTGGAACATTTCTACATTGCTAAATCTAGATAGTATGGCCTCGAGCTACTTGTGAGGGGTATCATTTTGTCAAGGATTGTGCAATATTTTATTCCAACCCACTTCTGCCCTCCCTGAACTTGAGGAGCAGGGAAGCCAGGCTAACTCAAACCAACACTGGGGCAGGGCTGCTGGCTTTCAAGCAGAAGAAATCTGGCTCACGATCCTTGAGAAATACATCTGAGGGATTTTTTTTTTAATATTTTTTTTTAATATGCATGAAGCTAGGCAGGACATTCTGAGGTTAAATTCTACGCATTTATAGGACCTCTGGTAAAGCAATTAAGGTCCCGGATTTGACTTGCATTAGCATATTTATAAACTGGTGGGGAATGTTTTCCATCTTCCTTGTATCTATTTTTGTAATGATACTAATCCTTTACATTTCTGTATCACCTTTCATTCAGGAGGACTAGATCCCAAGTTGCTTTACATATGCAAGACAAAAATACAGGCACACAGACAGACATGATGGTGATATAGCTAAACCAGATTGGGAAGCAATATGGTAAATGCAGTTTATTGAATATCTTTGACAGCCTTACCTCCTTTTCACCCCTATGCCTGTATGTTAAGAAATATAGAAACTCTTCATGCTGCTTCCAAGCATGTGTGTGTGAACACACACATGTTTAACACAAACTTGCATTCTCTTTCCCTAAAGTGTAATTTTTGCCCTTAAGTCATGCCCTTGGCATGAATTGTAGAAATAGAAATATTCAGTCCTGGGTAGACATGGCTAAAAGATTAAACTGTATTTTTTTAGCCAGCTTTGTGAAAACATAAATTTTACTTTTTTTTTTCAAATTATAGCTCCATAGTTGCATAGAACTTGTGAGACCTTAAAAAGTCACCCACATTTAGTAAAAGCTAGTTCATAATAATTTATTGTCAGTTACCACCATGTTAGGCGATTTTGGGCCTCTTATCAGGAAATATGGACAAAACTTTGTAATTTAACCTGCAAACTCCTGAGGTCAAGCTTGAAGTATCAATTCTGAATAGTAATAATAATAATATGAATTATAATGAAGTCCGTAGCCAAATCTAGTCCAAAACTTCTCATTAAATTCAATTGATTTAGGTACAGTAATATTAATCTGAATGGGAGTCTTAGTAAATAATTTTCAGCCTACTGAGAAACAAAACCACTCATGACACTCACTGAATACTTTTGAAAACAAATTCCTTGAAAAAAATAGAGTCTAGGAAGCCCCATGTTACTAAAATTCAGTGTTAGGCTGTTATTACTTGACCAATTGTACTTTTTGACAAATGACATATTTAAGGCTCAATATTGTCATATACTGTCAGAAGTAAAAATAGTTTTATTTTAATAAAAAAGGGTTGATAATTTCCTCTGAACAGTATACAACAGTAATCCTGTCAGGTCAGTCCATACTTAGACCTGAATTGTGACATTATTGTTATACAAAGAACCATTTCATATGTCTTAAGAGGATTTTATTCAGTATTAATCACAGCTTTTCTCTTCTTTCATGCTTAAATTTTTGGAGACTGTAAAGTAAATGACAAAACAATAATGCAATTTTGCATCTCCTAAAGTATTCTCTGTGGCTTTTTTTTTCTGTGAAATATGGCACAATCCTCACATGTAGAACTGCCACACATAGGGCACAAGTATTTTGTGCAAGACAGCATGTAACACTTTTAGCACATGAAACAGCCTGAAATACGGACAAAACATACCAATGGCTTTTAAAAGTGACATGAGATATTTCCCAAATGCAACCACAATATCTAACAAACATAAGAAGAACAACTTTTTAATGTTGTCTGGTCCAAAAAGCAATGTTTTTAGCATATGTTGTTAATAGGAGCCTTAACTGTGCTTGATCACTTCCCAAATAAGCTGTTTAAACACAAAGCATTAGGCTAGAAAGCTAAGCACTTTTGCAGAGGATGGGGGTTAACAATTCACAGTACTAAATCCCATTTGATCTGCTGGGAAATTCAACCCAGCAAGAGCATGATTTTACATAATAGCATGGTGGGCGAGGAGGTTGCCAGAAGTGGGATGTTTTCCTCCTGGCTGAGCCCAGGCTGCCAGGGCTGCCCCATCTGCCCTCACACAGAGTCCTGCCATCCCCCTTCCCCATGGTCCTGCTCCCTTTTGCTGTGTGTTTGCACGTGCACACATGTGCGTGTATTCGTGTCTGAGCTCTTTATTTCTGGAAGCTGCTGCAGGTGAGCTGTGGATGCATTTTTGGAAGTCTCCCAAGGCACAGATACTCCCAGCCCAGAAGAATTATAGAACAGCTTGAGTTGGAAGGGACCTTCAAAGCTCATCTAGTCCCACACCCTGCCATGAGCAGGGACATCTTCAACTAGATCAGGTTGCTCAGAGCCCCATCCAGCCTGGCCTGGAATGTCTCCAGGGATGGGGCATCTACCACCTCTCTGGGCAACCTGGGCCAGTGTTTCACCACCCTCAGTGTAAAAAATTTCTTCCTCATGCCTAGCTTGAATCTCACCTCCTTTAGTTTAAAATCGTTACCTCTTGTCCAGTTGTAACATGCCCCACTAAAAAGTCTGTGCCCATCCTTCTTACAGTCTCCTTTTAAGTACTGAAAGGCCACAATAAGGTCTCCCCAGAGCCTTCTCTTCTCCAGGCTGAACAACCCCAACTCTCTCAGCCTGTCCTCACAGCAGAGCTGTTCCAGCCCTCTGATCATTTCTGTGGCCTCCTCTGGCCCCTCTCCAACAGGTCCATGTCTTTCCTGTGCTGAGGGCTCCAAAGCTGGATGCAGGACCCTGGGTGGGGTCTCACCGGAGCAGAGCAGAGGGGCAGAATCACTGAAGAGAAGCAAAGTTTGTCCCTAGTGTGGTGATGCACAGATACATTTACCACTGTGGGTGCCTCTGAGGCCTGCCTGTCAAAGCCAAGAGCACAAGGCAGCTGTACAGATGGTATTTTCCTCTTGCGCACATCCTGCATGTAGCAGGTTTGCTGTGGGCTTCCTTGCAATGCGTTAGATCAGGGTCTTGGAGAAGGATGGAAAATTTGTGAAAACGTTGCCACTTCAACAGAAAGCTGGGTGAGTTCCCTTGCTTTTAATAGAACGTACCTTTCCTTTACTGCTGCTAATGCAGAAAGCAGCTGATCATATTCTGTGGAGCTCACATAATTTTTATAGTACTCTGGTTTTGGAATAAACCAAAGAATATTGCATGTCAAGAGTGGTAAGGATTTTATGGAGGAAGACAGGCCACGGTTTCCCATGGATGCTCTTTGCTTTCTCCAGACCTCTGAGAGAAGTTGAGTGCTGTACTGTACCATCAGAGACATAGCAGCTCCTTAAAATTAGAAAGGATTGCCATTCGTCACTTTAAAGTGCATTCAACATGCACTCGCCTATTTGGCTTGTTAGAGCATTTCAACATGCACTTGTGCAACACCTCGTCCTAATCCACAATCGCTGCTCTTTCCCTCTGCTATAATACAAACAGTGATGATAAATTAATGTCTGGCTTGGCAATATTGCTGCAGTCTCCAATTATGAGAAAGTGTTTTCACTTAGAGAAGAGAAATCAAATAGCAGATTCCACTGTCTCTCACCCTTCCTGTCTCTGAACAAGCTAGTCCTTGTTGTAAACCCCATGTAACTTGCTGGGAGGGTGGGGGCAGAGAGGCATTGTGGAAGGCAGGCACCCCACCCATAAAATAAAGGTAGCTATTTCTTGGGGATATTTTCTAGTAGAGTTAACTGCTTCAAAAGGAAAAAGACAGGGTTTCTTGCAAGCCAAGTAAAGAGGTTTCACAAGTAGCAAGAACCAGAGCAGGCAGAGGTGAAATGCATTGCAAACACAATGCTTCTTCCAAATGAAAAATCACCAGCACGGAAGTAACAACAGGTTGCTGTTCATCCTCCAAACTCTGAGACTGATTCTGTATGGAGCCACTGCTCTCCAGTGCTGCTTTCAAGGGCTCCCTGAGTTTTCTGAAGACATGAAAATCAACTGCCAAGTAGCACTCCTGACCTAGTGGAGTGGTAGCACTGGCATGCCCTCTCAGAAAGGACCCCGTATTACCTTCAGGCTGGAGAAGTTTCTAGGCATATGTTTTTGTCCATGCTACATGGAAATATGTGGCAGACAAGGGTTAGTAATGTTGTTTCCTGGGTTTTCATGTCATGCATATGTCAGGATATGCTCATGAATTCATACACGAATTTTGTTCTGTGCCCTCACAACCCTAGGCAGAGTGAAGGCAAGGAATCTTTGCAAGGGGCATTATTCGATATCTGCAAGCCTGTGGGTAGAGGCAGAGAGCTGGGAGGAATGAAGGGGTCCCCCATCATGTGTAGGAACTGCTGAGTTACAGAGAACAAAGGGATAGCCAAGACAACAGGATGCATAGAGTGCTTACACACGAGTGGCAGAGGGAAGGCAGCACAGGTAGCCATACCTCCTCTTTATATCTTCCAGCTGCTAGTCCTTGGGCAAGCTCAGCTCACGGACCTTGAAGTCTGCATGACAGAACAGCAGCTGGGAGATATAAAGGCAGGGATTTGAATGCAGTGTGTATTTTAAAAGATGAAGACACTGCAAGAGAGTCCAACCCCTCCTCTTCCTTTCCCCTGCCCAGACTACCTTCAGCACCATTAATCTCAAGGAAATCTAGCTTGGCCTTTGAGTTAGGGCTTTCCTCTCTGATTACAGTGTTTGGACTAAGCAGTGCTGGCTAAGCCCCAAATGCTAGAGCTGTACATTAGAGGCACTCCCATCCCCAGCTGGAGAATGCGATGTTAAGGGACTGCCACCTGGCAGCATCTTCAAGGAACTGCAAAAACACTGAGCAGAGAAGGAGGTTGGTGAGCATCAACCTGCTGGGAGACCTGTAGGTGCACGGAGGAAGAAGAAATCAGGGTAGAGCCAGTCTGGGGTTGCCAGCTGAACTATCTGGCATTAGGAGGCTGCTACTGTGATAAAAGACACTGGGCTGGTGAAACATTTGATACAACAACCACCTTATTGGGGACTTTCCCACTCAGTTAAAATGTGTTTTTCCTTTGAAGAAAAATCCCACCTTTTTTTTTTTCTTTTTTTCTCTTGCTTCAAGCTGGCTGAAGAAGTCTGACCTAGTTGTACTCAGATATTGCCTCTTTTTATCTAAGAGCCAAGCTCTCGCTTTGTGAAGATTCACTGGGGAGGCAGGCCCCACCTTGTCCCTGTTCTCCTGGGAAAGCAGAGAAGACCAAAGGTGATGACTTTACTGAAGAGTGGTGTGAGATGAAAAGAACATTAAAATAATCTCTCTTGGCCAAGACCTGGTAACCCAACTTCTTTCATTTTTAAATCTTCAATATGGTCCCCTTGCCTCTCCTATCTTTTTTTTTTTTAATATGTGTTGTGACAAGCTGGCACATGAAACAATAAGCATGTCTTCAATACATTCTTAGGATTTTCCCCAAAATGAGTCTCTCAGCTGGCTTGCCTAAAGCTTTTTAAACAAGCCAACTTTGAAACAGAGCACACTGCAAGCAGTAGTTCATTCCTCTAACATTTCAGAAGACTTCAGCTGTCCTACCCTTTGGAAAGCATCCTCTGCTGTCCAATATCACAGGAAACAAACTTCCAAACTTTTGTTTGTAAACAGACACTTGCACGAACAAGACAAATTTGGGCCTTAGCTGATCCTGAGTCTTTTGCCAACAACCACTTTGCTTAACAACTAAAGGGCCCTTGACCAGCGAACGAACTCCAGTCATTACTATTGGCTGTAGTAGGCTTGGGTTATCTTTTAATAATTTATGTTCAAATTTGCACACAGAGAAAAGCTCAAAAGATATTAAGAGCTGGAAAGATTGAGTCTCTTTTCATTTTCAGAGCCGGCACAAACAATAGGCAAAGGTCCTGAACCACGTTACTAAGACAGCTTCAGCTGTGACCTCTTATCACCCTTGCTAGATGTGACAGCTGAGCTAAGCCTGCTGAGCCAAGAATGCCCTATGTGTTATCACATATTGAGGCTATGAAGAAGTCTGTCAGTGAGTACCAAATAAACACCTTCTTTTCAGGAAAGATGTGAGAAAAGCCTGCTCTGCCATTTACACAAGTTACTGGAGAGACACCGACCTGGGGCCAGAGTTAGTGACTGAGATGCGAAAGTATCTGCGTACCCCCCGCAGGTGCCTCGTGCTTCCCAGATAACTCTCATCTTCCGAACTTTGTGGAGTTGAATTCAGCAGGGAGGACTGTGACGACTTACCATTCCGTGTGCGCGTCATCAATCACCAGGAGGATCTTGGGTTTCTGAGCCACAGGTGGTGTGGGGCTGGTTGAGTGATCGATTAGTCCTGCAGCTGCTTGCGTGGTTTGCTTCATGGCACTGGAGATGGAGCTGAAGATGCTGGTGCCAGCAGAGGAGGAGAGCGAGGGCTGCGGTGGCTGCGGATGCTTTCTCTCCATGGCAGGAGAAACCGGGGAGCTTGTGGAGTTGTCGGGTCGCTGCAAGTCCATCATGTAGCCATTGGGCAAGTTTGCCACGAAACTACTGTCTGAGAGACGCCTCCGGAGGAAATTCATTGTTGCAGTGTTGTGTGGAAACCTTCTCAGCAAGCGAGGGGCTGAACACGGGTGTCACCAGTCCTGGGGAAGGTTTCTGTGTGCGTGTAGCGTACCTCCTGGCAGCCCAGGCAGGTGGGCTTTCCCCCTTGAAATCCTGCAGGAGAAATATGCCTCGGTTTTTCAGATGTGTTTTCTTTATCTCCTGTGGAAAAAGAATCAAAGACATGTATGTGAGATACATACCATGAGTTTGAGGTAAGAAAAACTCTTGGACTTTTAAATGGGTATGTTAATCAACAATGAGAGGAAAAAAGTTCTACTGGCTTCTATGCAGTAAAATACACTGGTACACCCAAACAGATTCATGGCTCTCTCTCATCCCAAAACATTTTCTGGTCAGGGCAGATCAGCTTGCACTAGCTTAGGGACTAACAATTCTATAACAATAACTATAACTGTTCACTGTGCAGAAAGAAAAATTATTCTGGCCATCAGTGTTACTTTTCAAGAGAGAGACTGCTTATTTCTGGCATTTTGTGGGTTACAAATAACACACACTTGTTACAGAATAACCGGAAAATGATCCAGTAGAATAAAAAGTTGTATCATAATTGGCAGGCTTGTAAGCAAGGCTCTGAATTTAAGGAACAAACATCCTAAATTCAAATAGCATGTAGAAAATAAATAGCAGAAAAATCCCCACATGCACCTTGGTCAAGTTCAGTGGCAGCTTCAAACTACTAATTTCTGTCCCTGCTACTGTCTGCACTCAAAATTAGACCTTGAGCCAGGTGCATGTTGGTGGTTGCTAGACACAGCAGACTATCTGATTTTACAAGTTCACTTGAAGGATTTTTGCAAGTACTCAAAACTAGAAGTTTGGCTGTCTGATCCTTACACACCTTTTTCTTTTTCCTCTATTGTTGGGTATTTTGTTTTGTTTTAGGCAGAAAGTTCTCTTACTGTGCTCATCTTTTCCAGTGAGAAAATAAACACTGTGAAATATAACTATCTGGCTCTTCTCCCTTGGCCATAGTATGATGACTTTGTTTTTATCCAGAACACTTTTTTCAGCAGTTAAATAATGTCACAGAGTTAGTAGCTACTTTAAAATTTATTTTTTCACTTGTAGGCACAGCCCAGAAATGAGATTTCTACAGCAATTCTCCAGAGCTTTTATCTGCTGAGACAGCCTTGAGTCTTGACCAGAGGCTGGTTGGTGAGGTTTAGGGGGAAAAAAACAGAAACGTATTGCTGATAAAAGATAAATGTTTTTCAAGACAGATCAAGATATCTGATCAAAGTATCTGCAGCAAAAAAAGTGAGAGTTAACCCATACATCAAGTGAGATGAGCCACATGAATTCCTGGTATCATCGTTAAATCATACCCCAGCCCACTTTGTGTCTTTTTGAATGGGCCCCCTACAAACACTGGAGCTCCTTGCCATCACCTGCCTGGTTTGGCCCCCTCACTTCTCACACTCTTGTTCCAGTCTCTGTTTGCCTCCTGATGGCAGGAAACCATCTTTTCCCAGTTGGTCCAAGTGAGCTTGGTGTCTGTGGGTCTCCCTCCTGGAGCTATGGCTGAGGGCTCATGGAATAACTGGAGCCTTAGGGAGGCTCAGATGAGCCTGCCTGCAGTGTATGAGCTACAAAGAGCCCCTTGGCACATGTCCCCCGAATCTTGTAATCCATCACCACCCCCGATCCCATGGGCACAGGATCTGTACAGAACCGAGGGTTCCCTGCTGAAGCTGCTGACATTGGTTTATTAGAGCGATTTTTCTTTTGATTTCTCAGCCCTGGTAGTACAAGTCCTCTGACTTTGCTGGAGCCTGAAGGTAGTCTTTTCCCAGTGAATAGCTCAGGAAATCTTTAATGACTTCCTGCCACATTTACAGTCGATAACTTATCTCAAGGCATTGTGCTGACTTCCCGCCAGCTCCTGGCGCACCCAGTGACTGCACAACATCAGCAAATGCATGCACTGGGGAGCATTTCAATTGCACGGTCTATTTATGCAGCAGCTGTTCCAAGAAGCAAGCAACATATAGCTACACACTTCATATGCACAACCACACAGCTCTTGGCCTACTCATGTCCTGAGGCAGTACCTGTGAGTGCCAGCACAGAGCCGTCCACCTGTCCAGAATGAGCAGAGGGCTGGAGCCTGCAAAAAACTTTGGGGGATTTATACACTGTAGGCCAGGTAAAAATGCACTTCACTGTCCTGTACTCAGGAACTTGTGTTTTCTATCATACCTTGCATAAGACAGAAAGAATAACCCCCTCACTTTAATGACAGTCCATTCAAGAATAAGCCCAGTCCTGATTAAGGGGAGCGTCCCAAAGATCTACTGTCAGAAGGGCTCCAAATGACTACCCCGTTACTGTGTACAGTGATTAGGTGTGCTCTCTTGGAGGACCTTGGCATTAATTGGTGAGAGGTGGGACATAATTTAGATTAAGCACAAGATGCCTGCCCCTTGCACGCTTTGCACAGCCTCCCAGAGAACTGTCAGCTCCTGCTGTGGCAGCTCTCAGCCACGGGAGGGAACCTGGCCCCAACTGTACAGACTGGACAAGGCTCTATTCTCAAGCCAGTATCCTTGAGACAGGGTCCAGCAGGACTTGTGTGCTCTTGAAAGTGTTTCTCACCCACTGCCAGGCTCTCCTCCTCTGTGAGATTTGCATCCTCCAAAAGACTACTGGTGGGCTCCTTGCAAAGCATCAGCAAGTGAAGCAAAGGGCAAGTATCTCTGCTCTCCCCTGTGCAGTGGAAGAAGGGCATGGAGGCAGGTGGCATAGGGTGTTTCAGGGCCAGGAAGGGTCAGAGTACCCCGTGACATGTCTGGAAGGCATGCAGGTTTCCTCCACAACAGGGCTTCCCAAATTGGTCTCTTCAGTGTACTGTTTACAATAAACAATTTATCATACTGATGCAAAGCCATGACCACTCACCTCATGGACTTTTTTAAACAGCAATATTTACAGTGACCCATCATTTTTTCCACCAGGGGTTTCGTAGTGGAAGATGTTGCCCAGGAGACACTGGGAGCTGGCAAAACTCTCCTGTTCAGAGAGTTTGGGATGCTGCCCTGAGGCTGGCCCGTCCCTGTCTTGGCTGGCACTACCTCTGCTTGCTGCAAACGCTGGGCTGCATGCTGTTGGCTCAGGAAAGGAGGAGAGAAAACCTAAGCAACTGATGTCACGGGGAAATCTCCCTCCAGGAAGGCATGCAGAGGCTGAATTCAAGCAGGATGACACTGCTACAGCACAGAGTAATGCCTGGCTCCGCTCTAGGATGGGGGATGGCAAGCACACCAGGAGGTCTGACTTTTGGTCTGTCAAAGTGACGGCACAGACTGTCCTCCTCTCATGATATGCATTTTTTCTAATGACTAAGGTAATGCAATTAAAATAGTCTTCCCTCTTTTTTTCTTTTTTTCAATAAAGTTATCGTTGGCTTCCCTATATCGATTTATTGATTGCCATTAATGCTGCCACAGAGGACATCTCTGCAATGGGAGCAGTATAAACTGCCAGCAGATTCCTTTGCTTACTGGAAAACCTCACAGTCTGCTTCCGCATCATGCACAGTTGCTGTTATTTAACTTTCAGCAGTAGGTGTTTTCACCCAGGCACAAGCTGAGTAGGTTAGGACATTATTTTCCTATTGCTTGAAACACCTCATAGAGATCCTGAGGGCTCAGCACTTCAGGCCAAAGCTGCCTCTGTGCAGCTCTCACAGCATGCAGCTCTCGTGCAGCACAGCATCCAGCTGGTATACGTACAGATCCTACCCTAGCAGGCAAGTGGGGCTGTAATTTCAATAAAGCCAGGAGACAACACCTCCTTCATAAGCGAGACAAGTCTGGTAAGCCATATTTTGTCAGTCCAGAGACACAGGTAGGAGAGCTGCTGGCTGTACACCACCAAGTTGTACTTGCCTTTGTGCATAGCAGTGTCTTCCTATGGCTCACATGGAGGCAAGTCACCTACTTGATACTGTGATAGGCAACAACGTGCCCATAGGAAACCTGTAGCCCCCTGTGCAGTTGAAATACAGCCCATGGGCTGCTTCCAGGTGAGGCAGCAGCTCCTGTTGAGTTCCTCAAGCTGCAATACAACAGCTGCCTCCCACCACACAGGAGTAGCCTGCTCCACTGTGAAACAACTGCTCCCAAAAGCTAGCTGAGAAAACAGTGGACATCTGGTCCATGGAGCTGCAGGTCAGGGATCTAGGCTATATTTCAGGAATGGGAAATAAACAAGGCGTAGGAGAGTGAGTCCTGAGCAGGCAGAAGTCAAGAGGAGGAAGGAGAAGGTACAAGCAGAAAGAGAAGAAATAAGCAGGAATTGGCTTAACCAAAAGACAACATGGGAACGTGCAGACATTCCAACAATAGAAAGCACAGTCACGGAATCAAAAGGAAACGATGTGAGCAACTAAATGAAGCAAGAGCAAGGTCAATGAAAGCTGACCTTGAAAACAACAGCAAATAGGCTGGGACCGTCAGCCCCATACTAACACGCAGTTAAACTTCCTGGCTGATAATTTCAAAAGGGCGAGGGAGGGTAAGTAATCTGCTCCCTCAGCACGTTGACAGCAGCCAGGCACCTACCTGCTTTTTCTCAAGCACATACTTCACAGAGATGCAAGTTATCTCAGAAAACCTGTTGACATGTGTTAGGAAACAAGAACAAAACGTTCACTTAAACCTGCTGCTGGGTTACCTTCTAATGTGAGGTAGCATCCAGAGGGAACCAAACTCAGTTGGATGATATCTGTTAACCGTGCTTAGATTTCCTCCAAGCTTGTTATCTGTGCCGTCATGTAATGAACTGACACAATCATACCAGCCTGCGTTTGATTCCTGCTCTTGACAATCTCAACACAGCAAAGCTGGGGGTGGCAAGATGGCAAACCAACGCAGAGGTTATCCTCCCACCTCACCATAAGGGCACATTTACTCTGTCCCATGACAGATGGGAAGATGAGGGGATGCCCCTCACCTGGCAGTGGCCACTTACTGATATCTCTCACATCCACTTTGTGGATGGCCTTCAGCATACATTTGCATTTTAAGATATTCCCATGGGTCCCTTTCTGTCTTCAGGCCTATTGGCGCAATGTGGAAGTGGACTTCTGTGGAAGGACAGACATGCTAAGGGAGCTCCAAATCCAACTGGATGGCTTTCCACATATATTTTCAAAAAGAGGGGAGCAAGAGATTATTTGTTGCTGTCAGGCTTTCAATGTTTTACTTTGAATGGCTTCAACATTCCCAAGTTTGACATAGCTTAGCATTTCTTGGGAAGAATTGAAAGCAGAATAAAGCAACCAGTTCTGAAATTAATTAGAACATTTTGGGGGGTTTCACCTCACTTGCCACAGTTTTGGACTCAAGAGGCTCATGTGCCCAAACATTTCTTAGTATTTTTTCAGCTGAAATTTCATAAATTAGAAAATTAAAACAATCTGGTTAGAAAAAGAAAAGGCTACCCCACCAAAATCCCCACATTTGGTAAACCTGAAGCATATACAAAAACCATAAAGGTTGGAAAGACTGTACACCGTCCCAAAGAACAGAGGAAAAGAATTTCCATGCCTGTGTTTGGTTTGCAAAGAACTTTACCAAGCATCAGCAATGCAATACAGTTCTAGCATAGGCACTGGCTGAAATTTTCAAAACGTATAAAGCTACAGCACAAATTCCTCCTAAAATCAGAGAGTGCATACTGATGCCAGAGACACTTCTGGAAATTGTATATCTGCTATGACTGACAGCAGCAGAGCCACGCTGTCTCTTTGAAGCAGTGGCAAGAAGTCAGGACCCTGCAGCTGGAGAGGGTGACAGGGCGGAGCAGAGGGTACAGCACATCCCCAGGACAATGATGAGTTCCCTGTTGTGTGCTAGACAGCTGCTCACCAGAATTTCGCTTGCTTCCCAAAATTCTTTATTACCTTTTATGGTAACAGTGATTTCCGTTGGAAATGTGCTCTTTACGGATTTTCGCAAGAAGGCGGTGTACTGTGCATCTGATTTCTCTGTTTACATAGATCCTCAGAGATGCCAGGAGGTCTCTTTGTCAGAAACAGCTCACTTTGCAAAGTTCAGCTGTGCTTCATTAAACCACTGATAGATATAAAGATGCAACAACTCTCCTGTCTTATTGCTCCATTCTTGTAGACCTTAAAAAAAAATCCTCTCTGCTTTCTTGGGTGGCTATTTAACTGGAGAGGTCTAATTTTTTTTTTTTTCAGTTTGCAAAGTGGTCAGTGCTTTCTATATAGCAGTTGCACCATAGGGGGTTTGTCTTATCTGGTCCTGAAGATAATGGGTGTGTGCATACAAAACTGAGTGCAAATGGGGCCATTTCTCAAGATCTATACCCAGCACAGAAAACGAGTAAGTCTGTTTCCTCTTTTGCCGGTCGTTTTGTAATGGCAGTCAAGGAAAAGAAGAAGAAAAAACCCCTACTCTAAAATGACAAAATGTTATTGTAAGATCAGCGGTTTTCCAAGTAGATTGCAAAGGAAGATGACTAAAGCCATGAACAATAGTGAAAAATTTTCTAGTGAAAAATAAATCTGCATATTATGATAATACTCTGTGGCTTTAATAGCCCCAAGAGCAAATTATGATGTGCTGCTTCTTGGAAACAATACATTATTTCCTCATTTCATCCTCACTGTGGAAATCCTGTTGACACCTAACAGCCACAGAGTTGTCTCTGTGGTAATATCCCCTTGTCAATGAGCTTAGGGAGACCTTTTGTGGCCTGTCTCTCTTTAATATCAATATTTGCTTATCAGCAAAGCCAGCTATGGCTCAAGTGGAACAGGCAGTATGGGGCAAAGAAATCTTGTGCTAATCCTTGAATACTACAGAGCTATCTCCAATCGGTTGACTTGGCATACTGTCCCATTTCTTATTTCCCTAGAGTATTGTGGTCAATCCCATCCTGAGCGATAGTGACACTAATGCTGCCATTAAGGCTAATACTTACATACATGCCAAAGTGGCTCCTGAAAATTATATTAAAGAAAAGCAAGAGACAGCTGTACAAACCGGTTACTTTGTGGAGATAAATGCTTTGCATATTAAGCAGATGCAATTGTAAGAAGGAAGCAAGTAGAGCTCTGATGCCCCTATCTTTTTCCTTCCCGGCCTTGGATCTGATGAGTTCATGTTGTGTGTTCGTGAGACATGCTCTAAGTTTCCTGCAGTAACTGTACAAGTCCTGATTTCATGGTGATAAGGCTGAAAGCAGCATCAGACACACCACTAATAGACCAGGGATTTCCTTCAGCTGAGAGAAGCATTGCTTTGAAGAGTGCTGATCTGAATAAAATCAAGAAGCTGGATGTATTTAAATATGTAGGGCCTGCCAATATGCATTAGGGCTCATCCAGATAAAAGATGCCTAAGGGACTGACAACTCACAGGTTCTCAGAGGAAGCTGCAGCAGCCTGCCAGTGCTAATGGTGCTTCTGTCTTGATTACAATCACATACTTGTCCTGGTTCCTATCCCATTTTCTTTCCATTGTATTTCAATTCTGACACAACAGGCTGGTTATTCAAAATGCAGGTAAACAGAAAAAAAGTGCTACGGGTCATGAAAGGGAAGAAACAATTCACTAAGAGGTCATACTGCACACCAAATCAATGATTATTAATTAAGTGATGGTGATTAGAAGGATTTTCTTTTTGGAGTGCGAATTCTATTACTTTTCGTATGTTTATAAGACAAAAATAGATTGCATATTTCCAAATAATATAACTTCAAACACAACTCTGCAATTCTTGCATCAATACTTCTAACTAATTTAAAAATGCCACAAAAATTCAATTTATTTCCCAAATGTTCTATGCTTCTGGGGGTTAAGAAGTTTTTCTTCAAACGTCTGAAGTCTTCTAAACCATCTGTAATGCTGATATATTCAATCTAAGCTTGGCTGCCATTTGCACTCACCCCTTTTCTTCCCCCTGCACCATTCCAGGTACCACCATACCCCAGTTCCCGAATTTTTTCCCATATGTCAAGGAACCCCTTATAATACTTGGGATTTACTTAATCTGATGATGTTAGCAGAAGATACCTGGAGAAATAAAGTCTGTAATTTGCCTTTGTGCAGAAAGGTGCTCATTTGCTTTCTAACCATACGTGCCCATCTCATGGAGCAGCACTTAATGCAAAGAGAAGAATAAACTGGAAATTTGAGTGGACTTACGCTTCTATTTTGATGATGGAAGAGAAAGACAATGTTTTTACTGCACTTTGGGGAAGATTTCTGATGCAACTGTAAGACAGCTTGATCCTTCCATATGATGTAGAAGTGGTAGGAGATTGCCTGGCTAGACTATTCCCTAAAAAGAGGCAGAGAAAACAGGGGTTGGTAGATCCTCATCTGCAACATTGTAGGGATTCAGCTGGCTGTGTTTGTCTCAGGCTTTGTGATGACCAACTCAAATTGTGCTGAGCATTTCCAGGAGGTGTTTTTCTTCGCTTGTTTTGGCATCATCACTATTGATCACATGGGGACATATAAAAAGCTATGTGGGTTTGTGTAGTACATCCCTTTTGCTTGCACCATGCACCCACGGGCTTCTCGCCTCAGCAAGGGTGACAATCCCCTCTACCAGAGCTGGACTGAGCACACCAGTCTTTGCACCATCACCAGTGCCCGCTTCCCAGATGTAACCTCACAATTGTCCACAAGATCCTGCTCTGGCACAGTTACAGGTTGGAGCTGCAAGTCAATTAAATTCGTGGTGTCTGCAGGAGCCTGTGCAGGACAGTCAGGAGGCAGGTGCTTTGCTTTCTTAATAAAGCATCTGGCCAGGTTTCAAACGCCATTTAAGAAGTGATGTTGGCTCCATAGGAATACTGTGTTGACAAAGAGCTGTACCACCAGAGGTGCATTGCTATAATTAGAAAGTATGTTTTAAAAGCCTAATAATAAATTATTTCACTAATTGTTGTTTATCAACCTGGCTTCTCTCTCAGTTCTTGTCTGCTTACTCATCCAGATTTTGCATTCATGCTGGATGCTATAGGAGCCCTCCAGAATCTGCTCTATATGGTGGAAGCTATATTTAGGCAAAAAGCATCAGAAAATATAATACATGAGTATGAGAACCAAAACAGATTCTAGACCCAAAGTCCTGAGAGAGTAGGCTAGTGGGATGGGCCCAAACATCGAAATAAAGCACAACATGATTTTAACAGAGTCTTCTGCCATCAGCCTGGAGAAAGGTTACTCATCATCAATACCTTGGTTTCCTCATTTAGGAAGACAAGTTTTATTTTGTAGAGTGCAGAGATACTGTAAGGCTCAGCTCTCATGCCTCATACTGCACCACTGAACCAAGCATGAGCAGCTTCTGCTGGTCAAGAGCTCTGGTTCCCCTGCTGATCAGTAGCTGAATTACAAAGCCTTTAAGGGTTACAAAATTGGCCAGTCTTATTTAAGTACCTAACCACCAAGCCTCTGAAGGGCTGGTGAATATATAGTGGAGCACGGGAAAAGAAAGCTTTCTCAGAGGAAAAGATGTGGCACTTGAAACCATTTTGTAGCTTGGAATGTAATAAAGGGTATTTTAGACTCTCCTTTTCCCATACTCACAGAGTGTCTTTACCAAGCCTGGAAAGGAGAGAAGGAAGAGGAAGAGGGGAAGGGAGAGCATGAGGCAGCTCTGTGGCTGGACAGCCAAAGCAGGGAGGATCTGGAGCTACATGCACTGGTATGAGCTCTTACCAGGTACACGCACAAATACAGTGTGACTGACCGGTCACAGAGAGCATGAGCACTGCAGCAGGCAGAACAGAAATGGGAACATATATATATATATATTTGTTTAGAGCTAAGTGGTGCAGTCCCATGTGACTGGGGCTTACTGACAAAAGCTCCTTTTACTGTACCTATGTATTTACAGAAGAAAGACACGTCCAAAACTAGACTATAAGATCAGCTGAAGAGTCCAAAACAAACTCAATAGAGCTCTGAGTAACAGCTGGAGAACTGCCTCTTGGTTTATATTCAGCTCTTGCCCAGATCCTGTGCTTGAGCCCCCAGGTTCATAAAGACCAGCCAGTATAAAAACTTGTGTGTTGAAACTGGCCACCTTGTAATAACTGCATGGCTTTGTCATCCCTATGTAGTCACAGAACTGGTTGAAAAAGCCCACCCCAAAACAAACCCAGGGGTATAACGTCTTAGCTTCAAGATTTCAGAGGCTGGCACGCATGGCAGGCTGAGGAAGAATGTTTATTCCCTATAGCTTTGCACAAAGCTATGCACTCACAGAACCTGGCCTCCCCCTGTTAAAGGCACCAGCCAAATTCTGCCTGTGCTTACACTTGCATATTGCATGTTTTCCATAGGCTTGAGGTGAATTACAGAGCTGATCTTCCTGCATGTTGTAGTATTGCAGTCAGTGCATTAAAAAAACAAACCCCATTATTCTCAATTTCAAGACTGCACGTAAAATGAAAACGATCTTATGGTTTCTGTGGATAGAAAGAATAGTTTATTTTTTTTTTTTATGGACTTTTTACTTTGAGCAAGTCACTTAACTGCTTTGTCCCTTAGTGTGCCTGATTGCATATTGATATTTCTGTTAAATAAAGCATGGAAAGGCTAAATTGGGTCAAGTTTGAAAGAGACTGAGATGTGCGATGATATAAATACAGATTGCAGAGGTGTTCTGTAATACGCAACGCAAGTGTGCAGCTGTTAAAAATTAAATCTACCTGAAAACTATATTACTTTTTAACATGGAAGAACGTACAGAGCTGTCAGCTCAAATGAGAGCTACTAGGGTCAGCAGAGTCCAGTTTCAGAGCTGATCACTGCAAAAACTGTTGTGGATACTCAGATGTTAATTGTGTAATAAAGTGATGCGTGAGTGATCTTTTATAAATAAGTCAGGTTAGATATATGGATCTCTGTCCCCTTTCCTATCTACTCCAATGCAACAGAGTATCCAAACATGACCCAGTGAGTGATGGGATTATGAAAATCTGGTATTATCACTCAGGTCCATAGAAGAGGATCACTGTCACATGTCGGTGATAGACCCTGCACATCCACAAGTATTTTCCTAAGAGCTGCAGGAAGAACCCTAGTTAAATCATTTCATATGGAAATCCACATGCAAAACATTATGAGCACTAATAATAATGTACACTGCATGATAACAAATACATAAAAGTCCTTCACTATCATCAGCTTAATCACTTACTCTCTTCTTCCTTCTGCTCCCCATCATTAGTATTTCATTCCTGAAAGAGGATAATTGCTTTGGATCTCTTCAATTACTACTAAAGCACTGCAGAGCACTTGTAAAAAATCAAATAGATTTGAAGACTAGGATCATTGAGCTTGGCCTCCCGCGTAGTGCATCTTGTGTAGTTTCTCCCAACAACTTCTATCACGAGTTTGTCATTTCTAAATAAAAAAACAGCTCCAAGGCTAGTCCGTGAACACTCACAGGTGTGGTCCAAACTAGCCCTGTATCTCAGCCATCACCACTGTAGCAAGAACAGAGCAGCAGCTCCCTGAAAGCCTGAGTGAAAGATTTTGTCCAGCTGTGACGATCCACCAACTTCAGCAGGGACTGTGTGACCATGCGATACCCCAACACAAAGACACTTGTTTAAGCACCCCAGAAGAGCTCAGATGGTTCAGGCTGTAAAACAGCAGCTGCCTCCTGGGCAGCTAGATCTTGAGCAGCAGCTGCTGCCGGCACATCCTCTGCAGGGCTAGTCAGTGCCTGGCAGCAACTCCTACCTGAGCTGATTTTTCAGTTTGCGCTACCCTGAAGGTTGAACAGGAAATATTGCCAAGTGATGTGGGAAATGGCAGCTGGTTTGGCATCCTTGGGCCTGCCCTCCCTCTGCCTGTTCGGCACTGAGCCTCATGGCAGAGCCTATCCCCTGGGGTTGCTGTCAGCTGCGGCCCACCAAGCTTGCTTTGCCAGCAAGCAGCAGCGAGGCTGCAAACTTCAATCAAACTGTCGGTCTTTGTTGGTACCTACATGCAATCACAGCACCTGCCTGATGCTTCTTAATACTAATGAAGCAGCAGCAGAAACCTTCTGGTTAGAGAAACTGTGGTGGAAAACCTAGTTGTACCTGAGTATTCCCACCTAGTAAGTACAACTGCTCCAGGTTAGCAAAGAAATGCGAGCCTTCCAGGAGGAAGCGCAGAACCTGCTATTAGTTAAAATGGACACCCTGGCTGTATTTCGGGTTTCAGAAGTGCTGTTTAGAGGGTCACAAAGATTTATTGCTGCTGATTATTACACTGCAACTCTCCAGCTGGCAGCCCTAACCGTACCATGGAAGTGGCATGTGCTATGGTCTCTTTAAAAAAAAAATTAGAGTTTTTCCTACCTGCCCATAGCCCTTGATGCTCTACCGCTGTACAGAAAAACATGCACTTAGGAGGCTAGGCAACAGAAGGGTATATTTATTCTTCACCACCTACTCTACTCTAGGAAAAATGCTGGTCTTGCAGCATCATGTGAAGGTAACCAGTTGTTGCTTCTATTAGTCCAAGGTGTGGGAGGCTCTGGGGAAAGCTGCAGAGCTGCAGATGCCTGACTAAGGATTGGACCCTGTTAGTGTCCTATCTGTTTTCAAGCCAAAGGACAACTATTTCAGAACTCCCTCAGGGTCCTCAGCAGACCATGTTCATCTGACAACCAGATGGGAAGGCAGAGTGATAGAGGCAGAGCTGAAGGTGTAGGTTCTTCTAAACAGAAGCACTAAGGCCTTTTCAGCTGTGGCTGTATGGGAGGAATTACAGCACAGGAGGCATACAGAGCCAGGCTAAGGATGGTCTGATTGAAAATGTTTATATTTGTAAGAGTAAGTTGAAAACCAGATTGCTCATTTCAAATAAATTTTGCCATTTCAAAATATTTTCTGCCCCAAAACAGCACAACAAATATTCTGAAATTTCTTTTAACATGAAAATGTTGCACCAAATATGCCATTTATTTGCAGGCTTTCTTTTCCAAACAAGTTTTCAAAGATGATATTTCCAGAGCCTGTTTCACAGCTGTTGAACTGTGGTCTTTCAGTGGAGAGATGCTGTACTGAAATGTTGCTGGCAGACTACTTCTAACAGTGGGGCTGAAGGAGCATTATGAGGTTTGGATATCACAAATTAATAGCATGTTACTGCTATTATTTATCCCAGGCAACCAAAGCTGGCCACAAAACTTTTCTGTCTGGAAGATGAAATGGCAGCAATGCAGAAGCTCATGTCTTCTGTCTTTCTCTGATTATCACCTTACTTTTACTGGACCCCTTACCAAACTCCAATGCTATGTGTAAGTTAGCAGAACAGAGCGTACAGAAAAACTTGCAATGCTACCTATTTAACTGGCAACTATCTCAGAAAGTAGAGAATCAATTCCTTCCCTTCCAGCTCAAACATAATTCTCATCAACTTGAATGGAATTCTCTACTGAAGTTTGGGGGCTGGATCTGATCCCTCTCTCATTCTGACCCAGCGGAAGGCAGACGATCTTGCATGGTTGGTGTGACTTTTGTCAGAGAAGCCAGATAGTGACTTCAGAAGATCAGCGACTGCCCCAGGTCACTAAAGGCACCATTTTGCTCTTTCTGTGGGTCACTTCTAGGGAGGGGAGAACAGTTACGCAGTTTGACCGTGGAGCTCTGCAAAAGAGGTGGCACTTTCTTTCGAGATAAAGGCATGATACATAAAGCCAGAGGCCTGTGACTAAGAGCCAGAGACATCAAAGAATCTTCCTGTCCTTGCACATTAATAGGCATTGTCAGCTCTAGCTCTTGACAGGCGCCATCCTCTCCCATGCCTCGTGTTTCTTAGGAGCTGGCGTGCTGAATGACCTCAAGAAATTCTCATACACAAAACTGCCCCTGTGGGGAACAGCGGGGGAAGCCCTGACTGAAAAGCTCTGTTGAATTATTAAGGTTGCCCAGAGTAAACCAGGGTAACCTTCATCTTAATTCCTGACAGCCTCTTTCAGTTTTATTATAATCCAGCACCCCCCTACCTTGCCTACTCCTCTCTCTCCCATAAAAAGAAACTTCACGAGACTGCTGAAGTAAGAAAGCCTGCCCGCAAGATTAACTAAATACACACAGGCCTATTTTAGATAGATGCATCGAGCTAAATACAGCAGCCTTCAACTGCTGAAGGAAGCGCGGCATTTCATCCAACCCCTCTTGCCAAAGCACATTAATGCTTTAGCAACCAGAAGGGAAATACAGACACCGAGTCTCATCTTTAAGCAGCAAAACCAGACACTTCTAGGCTAAAAAAAGAATAAATGCTTCCTAACTGGTCAGATTATTTGGTTTTGTCACTTCTGAAAACAGCCAAGAACCTGGTGTGTTTCCTTGCCCATGTGCTGTGTCTGTGGTCGCTGGCCGCTGCCTGTGATGGGCACAGTGCATCAGAGGTGGACACAGCCAGTCAGGGACAGAAACACCCAGCTCATTACCTCCAGGACTGTATGATGGTTCTTTTTCCCATTTTTTTCCCCCCCCACTGTTCTATAGCTGCAGTTAAAAACAACTGTGCCATGCTGATAAGTTGTGTAAGAAAAATCTAGATTTTCTTTACTTCTTTCTCCAAGGAGGCTTTATAGTTTTTAGCATCTGTAGCCAAGAAGGTCTTTGACATGTTCCTGGGCTGCAATGTGCTGCAAGGCTGTTCAGCCTTACTCTGAATCCAACAAGTTACAGATTAAAGTGGGGAAGAAAGACAATAGCGTAAGGGACATGTTCATTATATTGTTCAAAAGAAGACAACCGCACAGGGCCAAGACACCCTATATTAAAAATAATACATTTTATCTATAAAAAAAGAGTTTTACTGTATTTTAAAGGTCTGAATCATCCTGGAACTGAACATTCTGCTGCTATTGGTTTTGCTTTTCTAATAGTCCTATGTAAATATGCTTGTGTTTGCTTATCAAGTTAATTTAGTGGTAGTGAAAGTCTACCAGTCCTTCTAGATTAAAAATACTTTGCATTGGCTACACAAGAGGTATTGCGCAAGCATTTCTGGCAGTTTTCTTTCCACCAGGCTTGGAAGTCCTGAGTCCCAGTGGTATGAGACTTTCTCCATTCACCTGGATGGGAATGATGCATCAGTTATCCTCTTGTTCTGCTCTAAATAATGTGAATGCTTTTAGCTATCACTTTTACCAAAAAAGCGGCTTATTCGTATCCTTTCTTAAACAGCCTCATGGTTTTAAAGGTCTAGAACCAGCAAGTTAAAAAATATTTCCTTCTGTGTTTGTGCCATTATATATATACATATATAAAAAATTAAATTGTAAATGAAAATGTAGGGCTTGAGGTAACACACTTTTTACACTTGAGGGAGCTGAACAAACAGCCTACTGAAACCATGAAGACCTGGCTGAAGACACTGGTTGCCATCTTTTCAAAGGAGTCAGCATTAAGTGTTTGTTCCTGTGTATGAGAAGAAATAAGGAAGCCAACGCTTTTCCGTGCTTCTCAGTTGAAGTATGCAGGGAAGAAGTGCTGAGAGCAGGTCATTAATCAGCCAAAACCCACCATGTCTGGCAAAAATGAAATCTGGATCTTCCAAAAAAGGCACATCCTTCTCCCCCACTTTGTACAGTTCGTCACTTGTCTCTCCAGTCCTTCAACTCTCCTCTTTTTAATGTGAACTCTGGCTTCTTTTTCCAACCCATAGGAAGATAATGCTGCTGACATTCTTCAGGTTGGAGTGCTGTACGACACAGCAGTTCTCTGTCTCATTCGTATCCCAACCTTACAGTATACAACCAAATTTGATGTGCTTTTAAAAATGACTGCAGTTACTCTCTCAGAAGTGATTTAGAGGCAATACTCCCAGTTTCAGGAAGCCTGGAAAATGGGTCTCTCCTACGCCATCCAATCTACTTTGTTTCCCCACCATGATAGCCCACCAGAGGCCACACTGGGAAGCTGATAACGTTTTCGCGTCACTCTGGTGATGCAGAATTCTGCAGAATTCAGCCCTTTGCAATGTAACACTGTCACCAGGAAAAAAGACCGTTTCCAACACAAAAGCCACATCACAGCCTCTTTCTCCTACTTTTCCAAGGCCACCTCATTATTTTTTTCCCCTTTATGAGCAGGATCTAAATTACAAGCATGTGCCCTGGGCCACCTTTCCTGTGGCTACTGTAGTCTGCTAATGGCAGCAAAGTCATACTACACCTTTGCTTTAGTGTTTGATCCACGCAGACACAGTAGGATTATTTCTCATTAAACAGAAAAGAGATAAGTGTCTGGAAGCTGACAGCCATTAATACAGACATCATTAGTTCTACATAACCACTTCATTTTCCTTGATAACCATATTATAAATATGTTTGTCTCTACAGTACTACATGTATCTGCTACAACTCTTAATCAGATCCCTGCTGTTTGTCAGCATTCAAGAAAAATTCCTTGACATTTTCTAATCTCCAGATGAGGTAGGAGAATACCATGCCAAACCATGAAGGACGGGAAGAAGTGAAAAATCATGCAGAATGTAGAGGTAGTATGGCTTCCCCACTGCTTAAACAGAAAGGAAACCATTTCATTACATGTATAACAGACATATCTAGAAATTGGAAGATTGCCATTTGGCCTTCCCAAGTCTGTTTGAAAACTTATGATCCAGGGCTTTGGACATCTCTGGGGACACAAGTCAGCTGAAAACATGGAGGCCTGAGAGGAGAAGAGAAACACTGGACTGAGCAAAGGGGAGGGATGCAGGAGGCAGAACAGTGATGCTGTTTGAAAGAAAATGATCTTATAACAGCTCTGAAAATGCCCTGGGTGTTTTGTTTGACATTTCAAGTTAGCAGCTTCACCTACCAATATATTATCAGATCAAGTCACTGCACCTTTATCAGCTACTAATTGTATCTAGGCCAGGGCAGATCTTTGTTATGCCCATTTGGGAATTCTGTGCTTCTTTGTTTAGTGTCAGGAAAGGGATTTTTCACCTAAAAACTTCAAAACCAGAATAAAACATCCTAGAAAGTTTACTGCAAACCCCAGCATTCTGGAGAATTTCCATACTGATTAAAAAGTGCTCATACACCTCTATAGACAGAGCAGCACTCTCTGAGGGGAAATGTCACCATACCATACACCAGTCACTATGCAGTAAGAATCAAACTTGCCTTCCCCTCCCAGTCAACCCTGCCCCTCCCCCCCCTCTTCTTTATTTTTAAAGAAGTGGATTTTTGTTCTTGCTGGAAAGTGCAACGTAAATGACATAAAAACAATGAATTTTTTGAATGTGGAATGAGCTTTGCAAGGTAGAAAAAACAAAAACCAAAACAAATTAAATGTTAAAATTAAAGCAATAATCTTTTTATGGAGGAGTTGTGAAAGTTAAGGGCACTGTATTTCAGTCCTCTAGGGTAGAATTTTCAATACTACAAATCCCATCAGAGCAATTGCCCACACATCACATGCTTGCTCCCCTCCATACCTCACCAAAAAAAAGAAAGGAGGAAGAGTGGAGAGGCAGAGAAAAATGGTACCCTTTGGTACCCATTCTGGGGGAGGAAGGATGATGCGGAGGCCACTGACTGGTTTGTTGTAATTAGCATTAACAGCAACAAGGAGCACAAGTTTTGCATCCCATCATGACGCTTCATCACTAGAGTGCACAGCCTCCTAACCTCCACCCAGGAAAACGATATAATTGCATGAATTAATCATCTGAGACAATTAATGGCAAAAGCAACCTCAGGTTTCCAGCACAGTCCCTGGCACCAGTGAGTTGGAAATGACGTCAGCTTCCCTGGGAATACGCTGGCACTTTGCCCGTTCCCGAGCCTCACTCTTGACTCCGAGAGCAGAAGCAAAACAACGTAGCCGCACAACCAGTGACAAACGCTGCCACCACCGCAGTGCCAGAGGGATGCTCCTCCTGTCAAATCCACCCTGTGCTTCTCCCAAGGAAGATGCATATCCCAAAATGGTCAAGTGCGAATGATTTCCTCGGATGTGCAGAGAGATGGGCTCCGCAGGTGCGCACAAGTATCTGCCTCCTTTTTGGTAAGGAGAGCCTCCCGCTCTGCACCTGGAAGCTCTGCAGCCTTTTGGAGTATGTGAATAAGCAAGTCATTTAATTATTCCTTTTACTGGGGCAGAGGTAAGGGGAGAGAATCTTAGTATACTGGGGACTTTATTTTCAGATGGCCAGGCTAGTTTTGCTTCATTTATTAGCTCACTTTGATTCTGTGAGCTCTTTGAAAGTTGGAGTCAAACTCAACTATGATCATGTTTTTTTCTAACTTAGAGGAGCTGAAGGACAGGAAAGGTATGAGAAATCAACAGACAAAAACCCACCAGCTTACGGTATATGCCCTATCTTGGACATGTTTTTCAGTCAGCTCTTCCAGGTGAGATGAGGAGAGCATGGCTCTGTCCTATGGGAATCTGCAGCACATTCCCTTTGGGTTTTCTGTCATCAAACACAAATATCCTCTGTAAAGTGGAGCCTTTTTATATCTGTGCCAGGTGAGTACCCCTTCAGTCTCACGTGGGGGACATGCACAAGCTGTGAGGCAGAGGGGGTCAGACTCAGCCCAACACCCCCAGCAGCACATCCCAGAGACTGGCTCTCTGCTGGGAATATCAAGCATGTTTGCATTTTCCCATCTTTGGGCTGCATGAGAAAACCACAGAAAATAAAGAGTTTGGGTAGGGAAAAGTTAACCGCCGATGTAAGAGACTTGGTGTCAGAGAGGAAGAAGAATTTTTGGGGGGCAAACAGGTTTGGTTAGCCCAAGATTAGCCGTTTTGTTGCTTCTTCCCGTGGGGCTTTCATCCTTATTGCTCTTTTTGGGGGGAGCTGCTGGCTATCGCTTTCTGAGCAAGCAGAAAAAGTGTACCTCCCTTAGCACCCATCATGAGTTATTTTCCAACTGAGATGAGATATCCACAGGCCAGCAACATCTTTGTCTCAACAACGCTTTCCTCTCAATCCTGGCTTAAAAAGGATGAGGTAGTGAAAACATATGAGAAGCAGCTAAAGCTGTTCATGCCTCACAGCAAGCTGCAATCCCCACTCTGGTTAGTGACTGGGCTGAGGTTACCCAGCTCAGGACAGCCTTGTCTTAAAGGCTTGCAAAGATGTAAGCTGCAGAGGTGCGAACATAGCATAATCACTGCAAACAACATTCACTGTCTGTATGGCTTAATGCCACCTGTCACATTTGTAATCCAGCTTCCCCCAACTGTCCTGTCTGTTTAGCAGCCACTTGTTATCAGAGCAAAGGCAGTGAAACAAAGGGAAGGGCAGAGGCTAATTTGCTTGATGTGCTTCTGCTTTTCCAGATAACATTAATCTGTGAGCTCTAACTGATTCTTAGAGATGCTACTCCTTCACATCATTAAGAAGGAGATAGCAAATCTGTGGAAAAAACTCAATAGGTTATCACTTCTGCAGCAGGCAAACAACGGTTTGATCATCAGTCCTTCTAACCAGTGAGATAACCTGTCCTCATTCGCCACCTCGCTTCCCAGGTGTAGCTAGCTCAGAAGATAGGATCAATCCACTTTCCTACTCTCTTGCAGTCTCCATGTTAGAGAATCTGATTACACCGATTGCTTGCAATTTTTCTCTACCTGCCATGACTAATGCTCCAGTCTGACCTACTCTTTCCCATTTTCACATCTCACTGCAGATCCAATACACACTGACAGATGCACACACACTTGCTCTTTTTTGTTTGCAAACAGTGCACTGAGAGCCTCAGCATTTCCATTTTCAAACAAATCAGAAAGCACTACTGTTTTCCCCACATTGCCCATGAGGTAATTTCTCCCTTCTGACTCCTCTCATTACATTTATAATGCACAGGCTTCATACGTTGCTGCTCTATCCACATAAAACACAGGCGTCTCCGTACAGACACGCATGATGAACACACAATGTTGTAAACCCCTGCAGCACATATAAAGACAAAGGCACACGCTACATGCACTGAGCAAGTCCCACCACACACATTCCTGTTCCCTCCAAACCCTGAAGGAACACATCGCCTGCAGAGTGCTTTCCTATAGACAAAAACATCCTTGCAGCACAGGGTCAGTGTCTGATTCTGGCAAAACCCATTCTCACTCGCTCCCTTACCTTTCCCGAGCCTGCTAATCCAGGAGCCCTGGATGGATTCGCTTTCCCTCCTGCACACAAACTGCCAGTCCCTCCTGCTTCACATTCACAGCACACCAGCAGGATTCACCGTCATCCCATTCTGCTGGATTCTTATCACCCTATTGGCCAAAGCCAGACAGTAAATTCAATTAGGCTCCTCCTTATAACTATATTATCACAGGAACAGAATGAATAATTTAGTAAAACAAGAAGGGTGTGCAGGCTCCAGTGTCACAGACTTCACTCTCATTGGCAGGCTTTTATCAAAGAGAGACGGGTAAAGAAACCAGAATCTGTCAGTCTCCTGAAAAGGACACCTTAGATTATCCACTTGTATTTCCCATTCTGTCCTTCTTGTCCTCCTCCCCCTCAAAACCATGGCATTCCCTTTTTATTGTTGTATGTTTGTCTCCAGACCACAATACAGCATTTCCCTGGTGAATGGTCATTACCATCTCAGTGGATACAAGGATTGCTGTCCAGGGAAAGCAATTACTGCAGCACATCAAACACTTTGCTTATTTCCTGAATGCAAGACCTGGGAAAAGAATAAAACCATTCTGCAAAAGGGAGTAACAAGACAAGCAGATCACAAGGAAATGGGAGAGTCTGCCTTGTATCATGATATCTTCCATTCAGCAACTGCGCTGTCATCCTGTCAGTTCAGACACCCAAGGGATGCAAGTACACAGTTCTTGAAAGAGAAAGCCTCATATACGCATTGCCCAGGGACTGTGATTTCACATGCCTGCAGTGGGAGTTTGAATCCCTGCATCAAAAAAACACACCAAAGTGGCAGTTTTCCCCCAGGCCAAATGACTAAGCTGTTCTGTTTTATGATTTATTTTTTTTTCTGACCAGAAATTTGCAACTAACTACTCCTATTTTTTTCCCCAATAATTAGTTTTCCCAAAATAAACACTGCTCTTTCTCATCAGGTGATGCTTTGTTTGAAGAGTTACAGAGCACTGCAGCTTCCCTTAACAGGGTCACCACTATTTATGTCAAGCCTCAGACCACATCATTTTCCTGAAGAGGTTTGTTTTTATGGGAAGCATGCTGGAAGTGGAGGAGGTCAATGGGACAACCCTCCCTGCCTCCAGATCAGACCAAGCAACCAGCAGGGCTTTTGAATAACCATTCACAGCAATATTGAAAGATACTGCTAATACATCTCCACAGGCACAGTTTTCACAGTCATATCATTCCACTCTAATTGGAAAACAAATAGACAGGATGAACAAGACATCTTTCTTCTCTTACAGGAGGCTGCGTCCCTCAGAGCCCAAGAACACCCTTTGCACTCTGCTTCCTCTGTGCTAATATTTACTCAGCAGAGTCTATATACCCACTGTCATAATAACGTGAGGTTCAAATTTGCACTGGAGCCCAAACTCCTTCAAGCAACTCCTACACCAGCTCTTGGCTTGGCTCATCTCCCAGGACCGTCTGGCTGGGCAGCCCTCAGCTCTGCATCTACAGGCAGTGGGAACACGAGGTTGAAGTAAAACCCAGGGACCAGCATAGCTACAAAGGCAGACCGCAAGTGAAAGACCAGCAGTTTTCTTAGAGGTAATGTCTGTCTTTAGGCACTGCCTTCATGGTGAAGGACTGACAGGCAGCTGGGATAATGCACAGCTATTGCCACCTTCTTAATTGCTGGGCTGTCTACATCTGTCAAAGCCCGATGCAGGATGAAGAGTCACACTGCCTTCCCCAGAAGAACAGGGCACAGGAATGGTGGACACTTTTGCTTTTCCTGCCAAGTTCAAGGTGACGTAAGCCCGGGTGTCAAACTCATTTTCACCAGGAGCCACGTGAGCCTCACGATTGCCTTCAAAGGGCCAAATGCAATTTTAGGACTGTATAAACGTAGGAGTAGTTACATTTATACAGTCCTAAAATCATATTCAGCTGTTTGAAGGCAACTGCAAGGCTGATGCAACCCCTGCTGAAAATGAGTTTGGGACCCCTGAGATTCTAAGCAGAGAAAAAAAAGAGTCTTGACCAAGTTTTTGTTTCATCTGTTATGGATTTCTCTGCCACAAAAAGGGACAAAGCTGCCCTCCTGCTCCTGAAGATGCTTCACTTTCGAAGAATAGAAGCTGCTCTTTTCCTCTTTCCCTTGCAGCCAGCCAAACATTTAAGAGCCTTTGTGCTAAAGGAAACCTTGAATTATGCACTTGGTGATAGCTTCAGAGCAATTAAATTAAGCCACATGGCGAGTTGCCCAATGTCATTACCAAAACTCAGGATGTTTTAGCATCATTTATTGAAGAGTTTTTACATGATGCCTACTTAAAGTACAAAAAAAAAAAAAAAAAAAAAAAAAAAAAAAAGGAAAAAGAAAAAAAAAAAAAAAAAACAGAAAAAAAATAAAAAAAAAATAAAAATAAAAAAAAAAAAAAGCCAAATTAGGCTGTTGCCATGACAACTACAGAATCTGCTCAAAATTCAGGAGATGCTAGGCAGGGAGCTCTTCGGTGGAGAGCTCAGCATCATGAATATGGCCCTTGGTTATCAAAACCCTTTCAAGTTAATTCCTAGAATCAAAGCCTCCCTGACAAAGGGTTTAATAATTGGGAGCAAAGCTTTGGTTTAAGAGGGCACAAGCCAGCTCTCCCAATGCTAATGTGAATTTTCTTCTGGGTGAGAGGTGCTCAGCTGACAGCCCCACAGAGCAATCACAGAAGGGGCAGAAATAGTACATGAACACGCATGAGGCAGGGTGGGAGAAGCGGCATGAGGCTCCTTCACAGATAAGCATTGAATCAAAAGGCAGATCATGGCTCTGTGGTGCAGTGAAGGTGAATGGCAACATTCACAGGGCAGGGAGGGAGAGGCAGGGAGGCAGAGACAGGGAGGCAGAGACAGGGAGGCAGAGACAGGGAGGCAGAGTCCCAGTCACTGCTCATGAAAGCTCTCTAAAAGTTGGAATACACTGAGCAAAGTCTTCCACCAACCCCCAGAAATGAATTAAATAAGAGAACAAAATGGAAAGACAAAAAACAGGATGAAAGGTGTCAAGAAGAAGCTGACAGACTGAGCAAATGAAAGATAAGGTACTAAGAGTCTTTTGCAGGAATTAAATCCCTGGTAGGATCGTTGAATATTTTCCATCAAATCTGGTTCTCTGTGTAATTTTGTTGGTTCTCTGTAATTTTTTCTTTTTTCAGCTGAACATTTATTTGGTTGCAAGCCATATAAGGAGACCACTATTTCAGTAGAAATTTTTCAACGAAGTCTTTTGTTTCTCAATTGCAATAGCTGAGGTATTTTTGGCTGAAAACAAATAAGGGGGTTTTTTTTGAAAAATTTCAGAAAGCTTTGTAGTTTACCTGGAAGATCTCTCCTTCCTCATAATTATTATTGATGAGGTAATTTATTGCCATTGGCAGCTTTGGTGTGCTCCTTTGAAGCGATGCCTCACTGGCATAAGCCCCTTTTGGAGAGTAGGAACAATTAAGTGGGAGCATATTCAAAATTGGAGAAAATTAAACGTGTAGACATATGGAGCAAACTGGGAAAGTTTCTCCCTCTTCATGCCCAGAGGAGAGGAACTGTGTTTAGAGATTAAAACAAGAGGCAATTCAGAAATTTAGGGATAGATATATGATCGTACTATTGTGACTGCTATACTCCAAATAGGATACTTGCCAAGGCAGAAGCATACCTACTACAGGGATACAAAAGTTCAAGAAACTGTGGAAAAACCCTACTCATAACAATAATTCATTTTCAAAATATAAGCACCCCTTTATCTGATGCCCTGTTTATCCTTTGAGTCTCAAGACTGATTGGAGCCTGCGTTACTCGGGGTGTTGTGGCAATATTTCAGCGCTGCGAGATGGAGGTGTTCACCTGATGGGTTCTTCTTCCTTGTGCCTGGGTACTACTTTTACAGGTTGCTAATAAGGTCCAGTCTCTGATCCTTGCAAAAACATTTATCAGCTAATGACATGGTAGCAGCAGGAGTAGGTCAGGCTCCCCACAAGCCATGTAGGCTTCTTTTGGACCCACACCATGTGGCAGAGATGAGAGGTTGAACTGAGCATTTTTTTTCATGCTGAATATATTGCGACATCCACCTTCTTTCAACAGCTGCCGGTTTGGCAAACATGCTCTTGGGACAGTTTGGCAGCAGTGGAGGCATTCAAGTGGCAGGTTCCACATAAATAAATCTGAGGAACACAGGACAGGGTGAGAGAGAGAAGGAGGAAAGGGCAATACATAGAATAACAGGAATGGGCTCCTTAGAAGTGTCTAAGGAGCCGTTTTCTGAAGTGACTTGTCTTTGGAACAAGATGCATTTTTCCTAGTCAGACTGAGGCATTATCCTGGGGCTTCAATGCTACTGCATATGTGTATGGTTGTCTCTATAAGAAGCATGTTGTCATCCCAACTGAAAACATGTTTCAGTGTCCCAAATATGCTTCTAATTTAAAAAAAATCTTCATTCAGCAATAATAGCTTATTATTTCAATAAAATTTTCAAGACCTTCTAGGTATCATGTCTTAATCTAGGGGAAAAAATAATAAAACCAAACAAAAAAACTTTTTTTTTTTCCTACTGGTATTCTTTAGTAACTACTACTACTGCAGTAGCATTTTTCTATAATTAGTTTATTGGTTGTGGTGACTTCTTGCCATCTCAAACACCAGAGCAATATGAAGACTTAAAAAACCATATTTTATCCCACTATGCTATTCCAATACAAGAAAACACAAATATCATATTTTTCCATGAGGCTCTTTGGATGAGAATCTATTTAATAGCAATCAAATTCAAAAATACAAGCACACCACTTCTTCACCAAATCACCTTTTGCCATATTTTGCAAAACACTCTTCCTAGGCTGTGGGAGTTTCCAAGGTGAAAAGGTTATTCTTGTTTATTGATAGGACAGGTTTCTCGCTCCGAGAGGTTAGAAAAGAGAGAGATATCCCCTAATTCCATGTCAATATAAGCAATATCCTAAAGGTTAGGGCACTCATTTAAGATGCCTGAAACAGAGAGTCCAAGCCCAAAAAATGCAAATTAAAGACTCACATCTGGGTCCTCCCCGGGGCAGAAAGTAACTGCAACAAGAGTTTATCAGCTGTTCAGAAGAGAGAATATAATTATACCTCCTGCATAAATTGTTCAATCAAAAAATGTTTAGAGACTCTTGTAACATTGGGCCAAAGACTGAATGCATGGCCAAGACACTCATCAGAAGGTGTGATTCATATCAGTAGCTTGTAACTCATAGAGCACAGCTTTGAATTCTCTCTCACATCGCTGTTGCCTTCCAAGATTATTTTCATCCAAACTACAAATCCTACACTGATATATTTAACTGGACATGGTTACTTCTGCTTTGTTCTTTGTTTGGATTCTCAAATTGGATAAACCTACTTCATCTTCCAGAGCCCTTTTGACAAATCTGAGGTTAAACATCATGTTTGGAAGGGACAGATGAGCTGAATTCTTATTTGACTTCCTTTAAGCCAAGGGGTGCAGCTCAATCACACAGCACAGTGAAGACACCACAGGGTAAGTTCTGTGCACTGACCAAATCCTGTTTCTTATCTCACTTATTCCCACTTGAGAAGAATAGTTCTGGTAATAGCAAAGGGTTCATATTAGGGTGAAACTCATGTAAAATTAAAGCAGGATCATCATCCCCACCTTCAGCAGACAACCACCTGAAAAAGGCCAGTGCAGATGACCTGTTGCAATGGAGTAGTTCAAGAGAATCAAGAGCTGATTTGGCCAATTGGCTTGCTACAGATAATCTGCTTCTTCAGGTGCCTCCATGTTCTCACATCCTCCTCCTCCTCCCTTCCCTGTTGCCAGGCAACTACAAAAAGGACCAGAGAGCATGTTGGAGGAAACCACACGACAGGACACCATGTGGGTTTGGGTTTTTTACTAGAAAATACTCAAGGGTAAAGTGGCCTTGGCTTCAGAGGCAATATCTCTCTGTGAAACATTGCTTTGCATGGCCACTGGTTGTGGGACAAGTGATGTATATCTATAATAACCAAAATAAATGCCTTCAGACTCCAAGCTTGCTTCTGACCTTTTTCTAGGGCTCAGCTGTTCTCCATCAATTCCACAGAACAATAAATTAAGGAGCTCAAGCATAGAAATCACCAGTCTGTGCAGCTGGAGATTTCACAATACCAGCAATCCCATGTAGTTGTTGCAATGTCTCTGAGGATCACTGCTGTAGCTGGCCATAGCCATATGTTTACAGCACTGATTTAACAGCATGTCCCACAGAGAAAATGCAAAAGAAACACAACATTTTTGACCAGAAATCTGTTCGCTTATGAAAACTCAGGCATTTTCAGATGAGGCATGAGTTTAGCCACTAGAAAGTGAAATGGAAAGCCCTACACTGGACTCCATGAAGTCCCTTGGCCAACTTGGTATGGGACAGGCTCTGTCATTCTCCCAGGTCTATCCAGCTCCTCAGGGATCTGATGTTTGGAGCTGCAAAAAAAGAACACCTACACCCTGAAATGACATCATTAGTATTTCAGAATACAATTCAGTTTTAAAAATGGTGGCATCAACTAAACACAGGTAAAAAGTCAGGTAAAAAATATCTGGAAGATTAGACACCCACACCTGTGACTTTAATTTCAAAACAAGCTTAATTTACAAAGTCTCATCCTGCATAGGACTGAACCTAACAAGAAAGAGAATGGAAGAAAATAAACTTTCTATTTCAGCAAATTTAATATTACTTTTTTATTCCTATAATCACACTGAATTCTCGATGCTTTTCAGTATTTCAGGCATACTTTTGAGACCTATTACTGCACAACAAAATCTGATTTTTACCCATATGCCAGACAGGCCATATTTTCAAAACAAAGTTTTCCATTTTTATTATCTAGCATTCTGCCTAAAACAATAAAGGCTATACCCTGAGGCCATTCAACCTATTAACATTCGCTACACACTCTGAAGTCATAGTTTAGGACCATATCCTCTTAACCATGTATCCCAACTATCTTGGAAATTTGGGCAGAATTTTCACAGTTTCCCTAAGAACAATCCTTCCCTTCCTGCCTTTCTGAGTAGCTACTTGTTATTTCTGAATGACCCACAGGCAATTAATTACTACTGATCTAAATGATCCAGTCATAACCACACACATGATGCTCTCAGTGGAGAGAAGAAATGCTTTCGCTTTCACTCCCCCCCCATATACCACAACCAAGCCTAAGCTTTACTAGCAATGGGAAAACTTCATGACTACAAAGATCCTATTCTGGGTCCTGCTGTTGTTGTCTGGGCCTTCTTAAAGAACTGCATCCAGCCTTCGAATGTACAGCTCACATCAGCCATAGGAAGGAGATTTCTCCTTGGGTTCTCTAGCAGTGCAATACAGGTAGTTAACTTTTGATCTCAATTTTTATTTTCCCCCTGGCACATAGTATCCAAGGGTCCCTTATCCCCTAAGGTGACAGTTTGGCTTGCTGCCTTCTCCTCTGAGGTTTGAAGTCCAGAGTAGTACTCTGTTACAAAATCTCAATAGTAGCTTTGCAGTTCTTGGAGGAGAAATTAAGTTTGGGGTGATTCAGGAAACTGGGATTTAGGAATAAATACATTTTTCCTGCGTTGTCCCTTTCCTCCTTTTAAAGACCCTTAAATTTAGCACCTAAAGGTAGAATACAAAACACATGTTTTGATTATGTGCTCATTTCAGTTTTCTTAATGTCAAAGTGCCTCTGCTATCAGGGTAAAGGTATGGATGGGATTATGAATTCTGGCAACTAAATTCTTCACCCAGAGGGTGGTGGACACTGGAACAGGCTCCCCAGGGAGGTGTCCTGGCCCCAAGCCTGACAGTGTTCAAGAAGAGACTGGACAAGCCCTCAGACATGGTGTGAACTGTGGGGTTGTCATATGCAGGGACAGGAGCTGGACTCTGTGATCCTTGTGGGTTTCTTCCAGCTGAGGATATTCTATGATTCTATGATCCTGTGAAGATATGAAAGAAATGGATAGGCTGGATAGACAAGACACATTTTTCTGTATGATGCAAAGACCTCAGTGATGTGTTATTGTGCAGCAGCATCAGCCACAGCATATTTGACGTTATCACAAACCGCAGAATATTGCAACAGGCAGCTGAGGCAGGAGGAATGGGGGCAGAAGAAGGAGGGTGAGAGGGGAGTTGTTCAGGGAGGGGAACAACAAACCATGAGGGTGGAGGGCAGGTGATGTGGAAGGACCCTACTGTAGCCATGCAGGCTCCTTTCGCTTGGGGTGATTGTGTGGAAGAAAGGTGAGAGAATAAATACTTTCATGAGTCCACACATCCTAGGGGAGCATTTCAAATAACAGTCTGCAGTGAGCAAGAAAACACTGTATTTAAGTACAGCTTACTTCCCAGGGGTATGGGAATAAATTGAGAAGATACTCATAAGGCTGTAAAATTAAACCACATAAAATACTACCAGAAAAGTCATGTTTTAATTTAGAATTACCCACTAACTGATAAGAGACCCAAAATGCAAGCATGTTCCCTAACATTGATGGCTAAAAGCCTTTCTCAAAGCATGTTAAAGGAGAAGGAGACAGCAGCAGAGGTCTGGAATGAATCTGAGAGAAAGCTGGTCATATGCTACAGCACCAGAGAGAATTGCAAAGACCAAATGACAGAGCAGGACAGCATAAGTCTTTGACCACCGTTCCCCCTCAGTACCTTCGGTATCTCCTCTAGGGTATCATAAAAAAAAAAAAAAGACTTCAGGATAATTTTGAAAATAGCCTGTTCTTTGGGGATAATTTTCTGGGACTGAATAAAGTAGTTACCTACACCATTTCTTAGGGTATGTCTATGCAGCACCCAGCACCGTGTGAGGGTGCCCACAGGAGTTCAGGTCCACATCCCATCCCAGCTGTGTTACTGCTTGAGGTGCAGGGTCAGCCCACTTGGGCAGAGGAACACACCAGTGCAGCTCAGGTCTTTCTGGTCCCAGTCCTACTGCTGTAGCCCCAACTTTGGTGTCTGCAGCACAGTGCCCTGTGCCATGCAAGTACGCATCCACATTCTCATAAGGCAGGAGATCTGGCTTTAGGAACTGTGGTATAGATTAAGACTGCTTACAGCCTCAATAGTAAAAAATGTACTTTATGTTATGTCTATAAAGCACGTGATGGGCAATGTTGCCTGTTTTCATTGGTTTTCTCTAGTATAGTCCCACAAATGTACTCAAGCAAAACCACATGTAATCCAGTCTCTGGAACCCTCAGGAGAACACTGTCATATCTAAAGCTCAGACAGACTTTGCACAGGTATCTACCAAGGGGTCTTCTCTATTTCTTAATTGTTTCTACTTCTGCTGCTGCCTAAATGATGTCCTGACAAAATGACACGATGATAAAAAGATCGGTGTCTCTCTCATTTTCATGGTTATTAAATTTATATATTAGGTATATTTTTCTCTCCAGTTCCTTACATTTCTGGATTGAGCATATCTGGACAGATTAACGATTCTATAATTTCCAGACTCGGTACTCTTTCCCAGATGCCCTTAGACGCATCAGTCAAATATTGTTTTTCCACATAAGCTTCTTTTCCGGTTCAATAGGTTCTAAGAGACCCCACAGAAAAGATAATAAAATATCGAGAGCCCCAAATGTTGTAGCAATAGCATCTGCCCTTTCCTTGTGAGCATTGCTGGGCAACTTCTGTCCATTCCATTATTCAACATTGGACTTGGAGCAGAAGTTCAAAACCAATACACCCCCAGTGCAATACACCCCCAGTGCAACTACATGCTAAGCACTACCAGTAAAACACTCAGAAATATGTATGTTCTCTGAAAAGAGCTGCAACCATTTGTTTGTGCTGGGACTTCTCCATACATATTTATGGGGTCTGTTTACTCAAATAAAGCAATGTGTGAAATCCAACAGACACAGAACCTCACAGAGAAGTCTTCTGCCTGCTGTAATTAGAAAGAAAATACCCAAGGATTCTTTACTGTAGTGGAAGTTAAAAAGAGCAACAGGAACCACTGTGGGTGGATGAAGCTTCTACATTTTAATGACTCCTGACACATCTTTAAGTCCTCCAGGCTTTCAAACCATTATGATATAAGGAAGTTCACTGTGGTCACTAGACAGACAGATACTGTCCTAGATTATGTACTGCCAATTGTTAAGGAGAAAAACAGAACAAAACACCTTCTGCTTGAAGGAAGGAGAGAAAACCAACATACTTTTGTTTTGTAAAACTGCACAATACCCAGGATACGGAAGATGAACGCAGAGCAGCTCTTACCCCGAGTTAAATATCTCTGGTTCTACTACATACATCACAAGTATGAAATAAAGAAAAAGCCAAATCTTGGGAATGTCAGTCAGAAAAAAAAAAAGCCTACTGTGCAAAAGAGATTCATATGCAAGTAGAACCATCATGCTTTCCCATATTCACTCCTGTTTTGTTTGGGTTGAGAGTTGATTTGTTTACAGTCTTTAAAGTTCCTTTTCAACGAGTTGTGTGAAAACTGCCAGATACATAACCTTTCTGAACAACAAAGCATTTCCTGCATTAATGGAGGAGGAAAGAAAGCCAAGAATTAATTTATTATAACACATTAATTATTGTATGAAATTAAAGTTCAAATAATCAGTAGGAACCACAAAGTTGAGGGAAAGATGAGAGGAGATAAAATACACATACTCTGCTCTGATGATGGGCAAAAAATATAGGCTTCACCACTACCAAACAAAAATATAAGAAATTTAACCGGAGTTGTTATTACAGAAGAAAGGAATTATATTCAGTGGATTTCTGGAAATCTTTCCTTTTTGATAAACAAATGCTCCAACCATACATGGAGGGAGCAAAATAAAAATAAAGATAAAGATGAATCAACCACAGCTAGCAGGAGTGAGTGGACAGGTATACAGAACTGAGCAGCTTATTCCGAGACAGATATGTCACACTTTGAAAAGGCAGCCAGAGACTTAAAGGGCAAATTTGCCACAAGGGTGGGATTAAAAAAAGACACACAAAAAAACTACGAGACTTCTCCCTCTGAAAGAGGGCTTTCAGATGGTATATTATAAAAATGTGTGTACGAATATGGTCAGGGTGTCTGTGTGTTTAAATATTTACAGAAGTTACCCAACTGAGGGAAGTGGTGAAAATGTCATTACTACAGGATGAAATATGAATACAGACATTTGTATGCCCATGCATGCACAAATGGAGCTGAGGTTCTTTTGCAGGACGTATTTGAATACCTCCTAGAGGCAAAGCAGCAGGGAACTGCATCCTCCACATGCAAATGTCCTGGTGTTCATCACTCTTATCTCCAATCAAATCAAAATGTCTCCACTCAAAGAGGGGATAACAGCAATCATACCCACAGCCCAACATTTTCAGTCTTGCACATACTGCCTGTTGCCACAGCTCTGAGACCAGAACACAGTATTACATGGTATGTGCTATGCATACAATGTACTGCATACAACAGCACCAACAAGGCTTGGTAGCTGTGCTGATGACCTGCCCTTGCTGATGACCAGGAAGAAGTGACTCAGTGCCACCTTCCACAGTTTCATTTAAAGGTTTACTGGGAAAAAGCCACAATACTGAGTACAGGGTATTAGATGAATAACTATAAACTTGCTGGATTAGCTAGCTTGAAGAATTTTGGGATAGCAACTGCCTTCTTTAGTTACCTATAAGGTAATCTGCAAATCTTTTCGCTGGAAGCATGAGATGAGCATTTGTGGTCTTGTACTTCTGTGGTTCTAGGTTTCCTCAAAAGAAAGATGGCATTGCAATCAGTAAGACATGTGGGCAATGATTCTTCATTTAGCTGTGAACCTACAGAACATAAACCAGAGCTGCAGGTGGATGCTCGGATTTCCTGCAGTGCTGCTAACATTTCCCTCTGTGTGAACAGCCAGTGTTAGACAGGGAGTCATGTTGCGGGGCACATCGTTGGTACTTGTTTCTGGATATCCCACAAGGACACGCGGAGTGCAAATCTCTTGTTCTAAGAAATAAAGAACGACATGAGACTGTTAACTACAAAACGATAAAACGAATGCAAGACCGAGATACTCAGAGGATATGAACAAGGCACTTTGAGAAGGGGTTTGCTCTGAAGGGGATCACATCGTTAGTCCTGCTGCTTGGCTGATGCAGAACACCTCAAAGATCACTTAGAAGCCACAAGCTTCAGTGACAGCCCAAAGAGCTCCAGTGTACTCAGCAGCGCTCGCCCAAGTGCATTCGGGAGGACAGTGTTTTCTGCTCCCGCCCCTACAGCTCTGCTGCTCCAAGCACTGCTGGTTGTTTGCGAACAGCCTCATTCACCACACGCTGCACTTGCCTAAGGCTGGAAATCCATCTCCCCGCTTCTCCCTCCTCCCAGCCTGCCGCCAGCTCCCATGGGATATTTTCTCCCCGCATTAGGCTGCTCTCTGTTTCTTACTCTTCTCGAGCAGGGCCCGTTTCCTCCTTCTAATTGTTCATGCAGGAGAGCAGATGGTAGGGGGAGTGGATTTCTCACTTGCTGAGAGTGTGCTAGCTTATACAGACACTAGGTTTTGTGATACAAAAGAGGAATAATGCCAACTGCAGCAGAAAGCAAGGTATTCCAGAACCTGTTTCCTAGCATCCCCTATTCTGCATTCTTCACCCCAGCAGGGTATATTTTGGGCAACAAACATTTGGTTCTCAGTGTGTATTTATGGCAGTTACATCACATCATGCTTCTTCCTTGTCTTGTTTTAAAATGCTAATTAGGCTGAGAAAATAATACATAGGATATCATTTATCAAAATGAATGCAGCTTTTTCATCTCAAGAAATGGCTGCAGTTCAATACAGTCACAAACATTTGGGAACACTATTTTAAAGTCTGCAGCAGAAGCATCAGTATTCCTCTGCAAATCTTCCATATTCAGACAGTGCAGGTCAGTTGTAATGAGGTAAGTGGGACATGTTCAGGATCTTTCTGACCTGGTGGGAGGACATCTGTATGTATTCCTTGCTTGCAAACTACACTAGGACACTCAACAACCATCCCTACACATGTTTCAGTGATGAGGGCATTGCTGCGAGTGTTCCCCATAGGCAGCCTGTACAAGCCATGCTCTTTTGTATTCCAGCAGTATTTACTGTCACAGAAACAGGCTACTCCATGCCAGTTGGCCTCAGTACCCAGGGACAGTCCTGGACATGTATACTTTATTAGACCAGATGTAATTATGCTACAAGTACCCACAAAGGCATCTCAGTTTTGCTGGCTCAAGTGACCTTTTAATTAGTGTGCCAAAATGTTGCCACTGGAATGTGGCTGCAACTGTTATCGGTAAAGTTTCTGCCACAGTTACCACCATCACCAAAATAAAATGTAGATGCGAATACGCATACATTTACCCAGGCCTTGCAGTCTGACCACCTCTAGCTGACAAACCCCTACTAGGAACATTATCAGCAAACTTACTGATGTAGCATCATTAGTAAAGAACAGCAATGCATTACACAAAGTCTTTCAACCGAAATTTTGCCTGGTAGGTTCTGTAGCAATAACAAAATGCAGTCAGCTTTTGATTTATATTGACATTCAATGGGTACCCCAAGAATAGCACAGAGAAATAAGTCAAAAAAGGCCACTCGTGTCTGTGCTGTTGTAATTGAAGTAGCAATGCAGTCTTTGACTGCTACACAAGTATTGCCAGACTTTCAGAGTTTTTGCTGTTTTTCAGAAAGCCTGAACTGAAATGACCTTGCAGAAAACAACATGCAACTGAAAACAACTATTCAGAAAGAATGGACAAGTCAACCAAATCTAGATTTTACTCTGCAGTTTCAAAAGCTTCTCTCTTATGCTGTAAATTAAGGTAACAGTTGTAAATCAACTGAGCTGCAGTGGAAAGCTCATGAAAGAGAACCTGTCTGATGTTTAGCACACTAAAGCAAAAGCTCTATTTCGATTCAATACATCAGAAGAATAAGCAGCAGAGCCAATGGGCTTCCAATTAGCAATTTACCAGTTTATCAAGGCATGTCTCTCAGAGAAGAAGCCAAACAGGAGTAAGAGAAAGAAACCCCACACAACGAAGTAATTTAAGGTACTGTCTTCAGACATGAGAACCCATTTCATCAAATCTCTCACCAATGCAAATGCCACTTTGCCTCCATTTGTCATCAGTGATGCTGAACTGTAAATGTAACACAGACAAAAGAAATTTAAGATGTGCTTTCTTTTACATGTCTCAGACAAAAGCTTTGGCAAACAGAGCAAAAAAAAGGAAGAATTACAACATTCCCTAGTTCTATCATACGAAACTTGTAGTGCACATACCTCCCTTCTAGGATGGGTTCTTCATCTCCACAAGACTTAGACTATTGTGGCTATAGTGTACCTACTAATCAACTTCTCTTTAATTGGGTCCCTGTCACGTGCAATTGAGATGAAGCTTTTGCCATGAAGCCAATGAATAACTCTTCATGCTACAGCAGAAAAGGCACATTCCAAGAAGGTAGCTGTAAGAAAGGCAAACTGAATTATCTTTCGAGATTCAAGAGAGAAGCACAAACTCAGCTCAGTCATATTTTGGTTTATCAGTGATACAATGATCAGTCAATCAATGAGGAGTTCAATTTCCTGAGCTCCTGCTTTAGATTCATACCCATCCAGCCCAGTTGAAGTTGAGACTTGGCCAAACACTTCAGAGCGTAGCAGTGTTTTGTTGAATTAGGAATTTGGCCATGGGTTAATGAAGTTTTTTTGTGCAGTACTATTATTAACACAAACCTGGAAACATGTAAAGCTCTTTACTGCAATAAAGACATGCTAAAATATCAACAATTTTCAGAATCAACCAGGAAGCTCCTCTGAGCAGTTTAAGTTGTCTTGGCAGAGCAGGGCCTTGGGAAACCACCCTGAGACACTTGCTGTACGCTTACTCCAAGCATTCAAGCCCAGTCAAAATAGTACCCAGATCAACGCTCTCCAGTACTGTTAGCATTTGCCATTTGTAATACCAGGATGCAGAAAAAACCTTCTGGGCATCTTCATGCCACCCCCTTGCTATACTTAATGACTTGGATTTACTCCTTCCCAACTCCCAACTGTTGCTCAGTCACTGGCATGTGTGTTTTTCGGTTTGGTTTGTTTGTTTTTCCCTTCTTCAAATTTGCTGTAATTGTTTCACGTTGAGGCTTGATTGATCTGCCAAGGATGTGCAATCAGGGGAATTTCTTGGCAACTCAGAGGCCACAGGTCTCAGCTGCTGGCACGTGAGATTGGGGAAGTCAGATGGGCAGAGATGTTGGGCAAAATCTCAGTTCCTTCTTACTGAATGCCATCTCTCCCATGCCAGTGACACCATCAGTCTTTACGTAGCCTGGCAGAAGCATTTAAATGGCCAGAGGAAATTGTGGAAGTTCCTGCCTCCTTCAGGCCCTAAGACAGACAGAAAAACAAAAAGCAAGGCAAAATCTAGCAGAAGAATGGGCAGGCTAAGCACGTGATCTGCAGTGACACAGGTGTTTGATCCTGTGAGTTACAGAACCTAGTTCATGCAGCCCAGGCTGCTGGTTAGTCTCCTTTTCCATGCAGTTTTCCAAGTACTGCAGTTCTCTTCCTCAGGAATTGAACTGCTATTCCACCCACCACTCACAACGAATGGAACATTTTCTGTTCCTTAAATCTTGTGCATCTCCTCTTCAGGCAGCAGAGCTTGCTGGGAGCCACATTGGTTCTCACCCACTGTTTCTTCAAATGCTAATAGTTTCAAGTTTACCAAATGTTTATCCTCGGCCACAGCAGTGATCAGGGATGTTTTAGCAGTTTCATTACTTGTTAATGAAACAGATATTCTGTTTGTCATGAACCAACCCAGATCATTCATTCAAACAGCATCCTGCCTGATTTCAGACGCTGAGGTTTCCCTAGGCCAGCTTCCAGGCATGAAGGTGCCACCACTTCAAACCTCACTATTCCTCAAATCTCTGGATCAGCTTTCTTGTATGGATGCAGTCAAGGCTGGGCCAAGCAGAATGCATGAAGTGCTTGCTCCTCTTTGTGTTGCGCAAAGATCTTTCATTAACAATTCCTGCAATGCAATGTCATTTTGCCATTCAGCATGAGAATTTTTTGTGAAAACAAATTAGTCCTTTTATTTGGAGTGCTCCCAGCGTGCAAGAAGAGGGAGTTGTCAGAACTGAAGTTCCACTGTGGTTCAGAAAGCAATTTTGATGAGCACCTAAGCTTTTGCATGACATTCATTCCCAAGCCATACAAATTGCATCACAGCCCATATTAGAAAAAAGGAAAAAAATGTGTGGGTGTAACAAGGCAATTGCAAATGCGATATGCAAGCATGGAAGATGCTTTTACATTTGTGTTTGAGATATTTTTGTAAGCAGAAACAATGAGACCTAACTGAGTTAATATAAAAGAAACATACTAGGTCTGTTTGACTAGATTACAGAGATGGTCCCATTAGAGAGCAATGTTGACACTTATCAGTATACATCACATGGGATTTTTTTCCACCCCCCCTTGCCTCCAAGATTTATTCTGTCCCTCAATAAATTTGATCTTTCTTGTTGTGACTTAGAAGCTGAAGAGTTTGCACTAATCTGGCAGCACAGGGTCTCAGTAATTGTCAGGGCTTGACCCAGTGGGAGCTTATTTTATTTTGTTCTAGCAAGAAGGAAGTGGTTGTTTGAATATGTTTTATTTTCGCTTTTAGAGTGATAACAAATAGTTATTCTACATGGACTGTTGTGCTGTTTGCACCTTTCCTCACCTCTGTACTATCAGTTACCTGCTTTCCTAATCCTGCATACACACAAGGCTTCTTGCACAGTGCTTGTCGCTTAAATAAGAGACACTGCACGATGTTGCTTACAGCACATACAAAAAGAAATCCCCCTACCCCCTCAATCTACTTCACAGGCCATAAACCACCAACAGCAAAGTCTTTCTTCTTCTTCCTAGCAACAGTCTTAAACTTGATCCTAAATGGTTTCTGAGTTTTCATATGCAATATGACAGAACATTAGGAACTTAGAGAGTTTTAACAATAGAAATTTAGGGTGAAGCCTGAATAGAAGCAACAGTGTTGCTTTAAAACTAAAGCAAATTCTCAGAAGAGTCTGAAAGTACAGGTTTTCAATCTTGTATTTGGGAAGATTCAAAATGTCAACTCTTTCATTTTTCTTTGTCAGAATGAAAGACGTAATTTCTGATCAAAAGAATTCACAATCTCTGATTTGAAGACTTTCAAAAAGTGTTTTGTTTCAGTAGGTTTCTGTCTCTGTGGACCAGAGGAAAAGCTAGTTTTGAAATGTATAAGCTTTCCAGGGATGAAAGCTCTATTTCTGGACCAATTCTACTGAATATTCAGTGTGCCACTTGTTATTTGTGCAGGGAAAGAGCTTTGAAACCACCTCTTGGACACACAGAATGAAGTGAGATGAATTCTGCTCTTTGGCTGTGGAGTCTAGCATCACACAGGGCTGACACCAAATTGAGAAGGTTTACATCAGAAAAGACAGATGGCAAGATGGTTGCCACTGCTATCAGTTCTGTCCTGCCACCAGCTCTTGATTCTGAACCTGCCTGATGTCAGGGCATCTCCAGTGTATAGCTGTCAAAGCTGAAAGGATGTATTTTTCATGTCAGCAGAGCGGAACAGTTGGTAATTTTTCCAGAGCAGAGATTATTGCAGGCTGCCAGGCAGCCATCAGTTCTAACATGCCATTCAGAGAGTCCCTGTTGCTGTGTACCAAATGTCTAATCCACAGCCCAGGAAAGAACTGGAAGGTGGACTACCAGCTGATATGCATGTAATAAGCTGATATTTCTGCTTTTTCTAACAAGTCATGTAAAGATTATAAAACATGCCTAGCAGTTTGCTGAAAATGATGAGATTTAGCCAAGACTTAGTCATACATACGCACTGATGGGAAGTAAGCATTCAGGTACACACATTGGACTCAGTGATCCCAAAGGTCTTTACCAATCTGAATGATTCTATGATTTAACAAGTTCTACAGATATTTAAATCAGTCTAAAACATTAAACACATTTAGGTTTTCGAGACTGAAATGGACACAGGCAGTATTATTAAAAAAAAGGAGGACTAATTTTCTGACCTTTTTCCCCTTTGCAGTTGGGGAAACAGTGAAGACTTGTCTCTATAGGACAGACCTGAGTAGGGAGACTATCCTTACAGAAGGCTATGTGTCTGGCTAGGGACTACTGAATGTTAAGTCAAAGCCACAGCACTGAGTCTGAAGTGAAGGCATATTTCAGTACTGTCAGGGAAGTGCTCTAGTACACTACCAACACTTGGTAAGAAGGATGTGGCTGGAAGGGAATACAGCCTGCCTAGACAGCAACGACCTCTTCCCTGACCATCTTGTTCTCTGACGGAGGTAGTGTTGCCCTTAGTAGGTCACTGGATCCACCCTCCCATGGAGAGAAAACATCCCTCAAGAAAGAACATCTTGGCTGTTGGTTATTTGGGCATGTATACAGATAACTCTCCTGATCCTACCCTGAGAAAGTCTCTATAAGGCCGATTCCTACTGTTCTGAGCCATCTGAATACATTAATTCTAAAGTACTGTAACAGAAAAGCAGTTCGTCATGTACTAGAAGACAACATGCAGTGTTAGCTGGGCACAAAAGTTGAGGTAGATTAAGTATTCCCCAACAGTTGTCATGTGTCATTTGTACTGCGCGTGTAGGATGTGTGGGTATTTAACAGACACTGCTCTCACTTGAAACAAAACCTCATTGACCAGATGGTCCCAATTCTTTTACAGTTACATTTAAAAAAAATCCGTATAAATCCTGGTTAACCTATGTAGCTCACTGTGAGAAAACATCAGGTTGAACAAGTCATATCATACCTTAAAGGTCTTCCAGTGCCCCAGCTAAACAAGTAGGTTCTGCAGGGCTCCAACAGACTTGGTTCAAGCTCTGATACAGCAGTCTTTCTAACAATGCTAGGAAGGCTAAAATTACAGCAGCTATTATTTTTCTTTCTTTATTTAAGAAAATGACCTCCCAACTAGAAATAGGCTAAAAACCTCTTCCCTTGAAGCACAGTGTATGAAACACTATGCAAATTGAATGCCTTTCTTCGAAGTATTCAGGTCTAGTAACGAAGTAAGAAGGGACCACACAGGAAGTGTGCTCTTACACTAGTATGTGCCTGATGCAATTCCCTGTCTCTCTTATGGAGCGAAGCAATGAACATACCGCTGGCCAATATCCTGTGTGATGTATTAATAATTCCAGCCAACAATACAGAATTACGAGATTACTCTGATGCAAATGTATTGGTAGGAAAAATGGTCATCTACTGCTTCCCCTACCATTTTCCTCACAGCACATTTCTGTCACCCTGATTTGCTGCTTTGCTGTCTACAGAAGCAAAGGGTAATCCTGTTGTGCAACTACCTCCTTCTCCAGTAATTAATTTGTTGCTTGAAGGAACAAAACTAAATGACTTTTAATTTCATTTTGAAATAAACAGTGCTTTGCAAGTCCTTTTGCAGAAACTAGATAGGAGCTGATTTTCTTTGGATTGTGTTGTTCTTTCTTAGCATTGTGTGCTTGGTAAATTATATTAGCACAGCATGAAGTTGGCACAAGATACATGATGCAGAATCAACTGTAAAATAAAAACTGTTTGGCTGGAAGAATAAAGGATATTAACCCCACTCCCTCTATCCATGATATTCAGGGAAGAGGAAAAGCTACATTCCCTATTTTTTCATTAAAACATACAGATATATTTTATAGCAGATTCCTTTTGACTGATGCTAAATGCCTGATTAATTCTGTAGGCTGAGATCAGAAGAAGTGACAAATGTACAGAACTTGCATTAAATCTGTTTTAATATGACATATATGCTACTTTTTCTCTTGGATCAGAATCAACTCGTGCATATTACTTTAAAGAGCTTTGAACAACCTCTGCAAACAGTCCCTCCAACTGTATAGACTGGATGGCCAATGAAGAAATCCAAGAGAATTGATTCGGGATCTAGCCTTGACATAATCCCAGTCAAAAGGAATAACAACACTTCCTCAGGTTAGGACCTCTTTAGTATGCCTCGCTAGATAAATTTAGCCAAGACACTCATTCCACTGAAAATATATGTTGTCATGAAACACCTCTTTTGCCACTCCCAGAAGGAACCTCTAGACTTTAAATAAATTCAGATGGTCTCAAAAAAAATATTTCAATTAAAATAACCAGAATTTTCTTTTGGAACAATTTGATGTAGAATAACTGCTTTTCCTGTTAAAGTTTTCAGTGGATAAAGGGTTTTGAATATGATGAAATGCCAAGAAAAAAGCATTAAAGGGGCTTTTTATCATTTTAATTGAAGTTCTCTCTGAAATCCTCTACTCCATTTTTATGACCAGCTTTGAAACTCACATACTGATTCTTTCACATGGCAGGGTTTCATACTTGCTGAAGACCATAAAGATGTAGTTATCCTACAGGGACTCTCCACCTATCTTGCTCACACTAGCAATGAGCAAACTCTTCAGAAATAGGTTTAGAGCCCCATTAGTTGCATTTACCTGCAGCACTGAACCTCAAATTCAGATGTTTTAGCCTTGAAGAAAGCTCATGCTACAGAAAACTGCATTTTTTCACGACCTTTGATGTCATTCTCTCAACATCTTAGATATTCACGGATAATGCTAAGGCTGAGTGGGGCAGAGGACTCCCAGATCCAAGAGAAACAAAGTGAAGATTTGGTTCCATTTCAGCTAACGACTGAAAAAGCAGCTTCTGACTCAGTACCTTGGACAGAGGAATGAAGGTGAGTCCATGGTCCCTGGAGAGCAGCCACCTTCCTACAGATAAGCACACATGTGAACCAAGTGGTCCTTCTGCCCAAGAAAGAGCAACCTGTGAAGTTTTCTTGGTCACGAAGACTCCAAGAAGTCCTAGAGATTTGACACTGACAATAAGGACATTAGGGAATAAGTACACAGAGAAAAAGTAGATGTAATATGAACACACTCTCCAAATTAGTTGCACTACTGACAGGTCTAGTAAGACCCTGTAGTAGATATAATGTAGGGGCAGTGAGATGAGTAATACATCTTAGCCACCACAGCTGTATACTGTTCCCAGCTTTTCAAATCCACCCAAGGATAAGCAATATGAAGAAAAACAACAATAACAACGGAACTAGGGAAAAAAAAAAAAATCAACAAACAAACAAAAACCACAACAAAAAACCCAACAACAACTAAGAAACTGAGGTATGCATAGTCATAGAGTTACTAGTTCTGCAACTAGCGATAGCACAGCATAATATTAATAGTACATGGTGATAGAATGCGAGTTTGAAAAAGAAAAGGAAAGCAAATAATATGACAAACTCAGTGGATTGGAGACAGTCTAAGTCATAAGACTCAATGGATTCTAAGGAAAAGAGGTAAAGGGTACACTGGAATGCTCTAACATTTCCTACGTCTCTCAATTATTATTTTTTTTTTTTTTTTTGACAGCATGCCTCAAGAAAACCAAAGACCTGGTTCTTTTGGCAGCCTGTCCCTTATTTAGAAACATCAGCTTATTCAATAGAGATAGAAAGTTAAAATTCCAGCACAAGTACCAACTCATATACTTTAGAAACTGCATAGAATGGGTGAAGTGCAGTCTGAATTTAAACCACAAAAATGCCTCAAGCTCTTGAACAGACTAATGAAGATACCTACTAAGACAGAAAAACATATTCATTGAGGGTGTCTGCTGAACTGATCACACCAGTCTAGCCACAAGAATAGCCTCCTCATTATTTATTGCAACATATCAAAATAATCTGACATCTGCTCAAGTAGAGAACTGCAGTTCGAAATAGTACTAAAAGACGTAACTTTTCTGAAGAACTACTTTCAAACTACATTCCTTTTTATTAACCTGTAAAGCAATATGGTCAAATGTTGTAATTAAGCAAATGGGATCAGAGATCTGACAAATGCCTTCAGTCCAATGGCATTTTACTATAATTTAGTTGGCAAGAAATCTTGACAACTTAGCTAATATCTAGAGTGCAGGTTTGAGTTTCATCAGCACAGCTAGTCTGAGCATTCTCCAAAAGGACTTCACCACACTTGGGAAGAGCTATATTTCCTGCAGGGACCAGCATCAGTGAAGACATTTACATTGCTCAGGAAATCAGTTCATGCTGCTGTTGTGCATGCCTTTTTGTCTAGTCTTAGAGCAGTGCTTACCAGCAGTGTTATGCCACAAACAGGGGGAGTTTGAAAAAAAATTTCCACATCTGTTTATTCACAAGACTTTTAGAGAAGATTAGCAACAGTTGCACACAAAACCTTCAGGAATTTTGTGTCGGGAAGATCTAATAAAACACACACTGAATTTTTAATTCAGGTATATGCATTTTTACCTTCCTTGAGGGGGAAAACAGAGCTGCTATCACAGTAGAGTGTGTTAGTGTTCCATTTTAGAGCTATATGTAGAGAGACTAATATTATCTTCACAGAAATGTCAATAGTAAGTTGCCCAGAACAGAGAAAAATAGAGCTTATGTGGAGGCGCACACACACACATATATTAATTTAAATTGCAAAGAGCTCAAGGGAAGCTGGCTGCATTTCAGTTTTAAGTAGAAAAATCATTTCCACAGACTAGACAATTATTCCCATAGGGTGAAGGCTGGAATATTCTCTGTATTTTCACTCAATATTTTCTAAACTTCTGTTATCATTCTGAAATACGATACAGGGCAGAAATGTTTCAGCACACGTTTAATAATATTATTAATGAGGAAGAAACTGAAGAAGATACTTCATTAGTGCATTCTGAGGGACTCTGTGGACATGAATAGGATACCTTTTTGACTAAGAGACTGAATCCTGGCCTAATTCAATTACTATGAGGAATTTAATTACTTTCTCTCATTAGAGGGGCTGTGCAAAAGTGTCTAATAGTCTGAGATCCGCATACTAAACTCCCATAGTTAGGTGAGGAAACATCACCTATGGTATGCTCTCTGAAATGATATGTTAACCAAAACTTAAAAATACAGAACAAGGACTAAGAAATATTAAACCAAAGGGATCTCCAAATGCATGACTGAAGTTCTAGATCAGTCAGATCATCTAGATCATTCCGATCAGTTTAATTTGGTTTAAGATACATTAGCTATGTGTGAGCTATACCCAGATTACTTCATATGGGCGCAAAATTTGCTGCAATGAAACAAAATAGAAAGTTTCTGAGGACAGTAGAAGGCTAGACTCATTTTCTACTAGTGTTTCTATGTCACTGTGTGCTTCTGTGTCCTGCAAATGAGGGGTCAAATTCTCAGTGTCCTCTCCTTTCTGCTTTCATCAGTTCCCACACAGAACTCCTGGAGGAGAAATCAAACATCAGCCTGCTTGCCCAAAGTATACATCCTTCAAGCAGTGAGAACCCCTCTCAGCACAGTAAGATGGCAGGATGCACAGCTGCGTGCCTGAGAAGTGACTTTTAGTTTTCCACAGCACTCTACAAAGTATTTGACTTTGGGGTACAACTTTGTCTTTGGGAAGCTGGCTTCTGGAGCCAGCTAAGCTTCACCCTTGGAGGCCAGAGGCACATCAACTCCTCTCCTCAGCTTACGCTGCCCTGCCACATTGACTGCATATTTACAGTTCTGGGTGGTTATCTAGTACTACAGGAATACAAATATTAACTATTGATGACAAAGATGAACATTGCATGTCATGCAACACCACATTTTTAGACACTATTTGTAGGTTGAATGCATTTTGCCTACCACTGGTGGGACAGGCTGGGCCAGCAAATGTGCCAGGACATCAGAATGGATGCAGAGCTATTGTTTACTTCATGTATACCAGAGCCAAAATAGCCAGGGAGAAGCTGAGTATGTGGAGCTGGGTCTTGTCGGGAAGGGGAAGAAGAGAGTATGCCTACATCCAGGGCTGCTACTGGATCAGGGAGAGTGGAAGAGATCAGTGTTCTACAGATGCACCGAGGCAGAGCAGCTACAAATGGACAACCTACATACTTTAACCAAAGCAACTGTTTAAATACCTCCACCAGGAGTAATTCTGATCTTCCTTACCTGTGTTTTCAAAAGAATGACAACAAGAGAATTGATAACTTCTCTCTCCCCACCCTGGACAAGATACTTCAGCACCACTGAGCAGTGTCAGACAGGAAAATGAGAACAAGGTGGAAGACAGATACTAGTCTTTCTCTCATCAGCTTTGCAATAGAAATCAGAACTATTGATAAATGTGTTGCCAAACAGGCTATATATGTTTACTCGTTTTGGTTCATTTGTCTCCATGGAACCCATCAGAGAAGATTAATCTTCTAGCTGGAAGTTGTTGTCAGAGCCAAACTCCTCCGGCTTGCCTGCAGGGAATTCCTCACCTTTCACTATGATTGAAGGCTTGTACCACACGACTGAGCTGCACCTCATTAAATTAGCACTGAGCAGACTTCACAGAGCTGCTTCCTTCCTACCAACACTATCACAGTCAGAGCTTGCAACTGCCATGATGAAGGAGCTGCTGCATGTCACGAGAATGCAGATATTTGCTGTAGCTGGAGGCAGCTGTCATTAGGAGCCACACAATCAGGTTAATAATAATTTCAGTACAAAACTTCTCTGCCTCCTCCTTCTTATGCATAAGAAACAGGCAACCTGTTATATTTTGGGGTTTTCAGCAGCCTGGTTTCCTTCTGCTGTTTCTAGATGACTTCCATCAACTTTGAAAAAAATTATGCACATGGCAAACTCTTTGACTCAGACTTGGGTCAGTGTGAAAGACTTCATTAGCAAAGCCTCTTTCTTGCCACTGAGTGCTTATGCACTTTGCATTAAAACACATATTTAAACACATCTGCAGACTTTGTTCCATCAATTTTCAGAGAGTGGTGGAAGGGGAGAAATGAAACATTGGAGTTACGGCCTTCAAAAATGTGCGTATCTTTTCAGGCCAACACTTCCAGATAAAAGGAAAACAGCCTCATGGAGCAGCTGCTGAGAGCAAGGATAAGGTAAAGCAGTTCCCTGGTAATCCTGTCCCCAAATCTAAATGTAAAACCTATTGGTTATGGAGCTGAGTAGCTCAAAGTAGCTGATAAAAACTGATTTCAGTAGTTACCATGGTCACTCAGTGGGTAGTCTGAGCTTAGAGTGGTGAAGCCAGGCAGCGTGTAAGAAATGGGTTTTCAGACTAAGTGATATAAGGATTCTGTCTGGCCTTAGGACTTGAAGCTGAGCTCTTATCAAACTCTTCCTGGACAAGTGTCCACACTTCAGGTGGTGGTCCAGGCAGTAATCAGGGTGAAGGGGCTAATTAGCATCATCATCCACTCCTGAAATATACCCTGCCACTGGAGAGTGGTGTCAGATCAGTATGTGGGAGCCCTGCAGCTGATACTAAGCAGTTCATTGCAGGTCTCGTTGTAGCACATCTGGAGGTCCTGCTGTTCACTTTGTGTCCACTTCCATGTATACCATAGAGAGCTTTAAAAGGCAGCTCTGGAAATAGAAAGCCTGTTCATGCCACATCCCGTGTTTAGAGCCCAGTTTGCTTTCTACATTACCTCTCAGAGCCCACCCTATGTGTCTGAGAGGCCTGTGAGGTGATATACCCTGTTACTGCGTTCTTGAGTCTTCACAGGACTTTCTTTTGAAGGAATAAGCTCAGCTGCAAACAGATGATTTCACTTGGGTAACTAGCATAGCATTAGCCTACTCCCACTGCACACTGCTGCCTCCCTACCAGAGCACAGCTAAACCTAGAAGGATGTAAAAGAAAAGAAGTACAGAGGCTTCCCGTAAGAAATACTGAAGTTTTCTTGCTGTTAAACATTGTTCTCACCCAATCAGAAAGATTAGAGGTGACTTGAACACCCTCAGAATATCACTGGAGACTTATTCTTTCAAGTTGTGACCTCTCCCCCTAGCAACTGTAGCTACCACACGTTAGCAATGGTCGCATCTTCAGATCTGCTGTATGGCCAAGGACAGGCAACCAAACACCAAGACACAGGCAGGCTGTACAAAAATCTGTGTGACGTTTTTACTATTAATTTGTCTGAAAGACCACATGCCAAACTTGAGAATTTCTCTCATTGAGAAGACCAGCTGTTACCTCTGATCCTTTTTATCACATCAAGCCTTCTGAGATTTTACCATCTACTGGAAAAGAGCATTGAGCTGCAAAGGGTACCCAACATTATCCCACCTGCAGCAACAGCAATGCCTTCAGTTGGCTTCCTCTCAGCTGAACTGAATTCAATCTGTTAAACACAAACCAAAGTTGAAGAGTGGAAACAGACATGATATGTCAACAAAAGCATAACCTCATACTAAAAAGAAAGCAAGGAAACAGCCATCGGAAGAACTTCCCTCATATCCTGCCTCATAAGAATCACTGCATCTCTTGTGCTTTGGGAATCCATCTTTTATATTTTGTAAGATGATTTCTGCTGCTTCATTCAGCTCCCACCAACTCATTGACTAGAAAGTAAGAACTTGAGCACTTCCAGAAGGCCAACAAAACCCATTTCTATGTTGCCTACTACCACTTGAAAAAACGAACGAACTAACAAAACACAACCAAAAGAAGGACCTTTCAGCAAGAGTTGAAGAGAGACAGGTCAGCCTGCAAACCACTTTTGAAGCTGCAACGTGTGCAGCTGAATTACACTTATCTCTCTGCCTCACTGGCACAGCTGCTGAAAAGGCAAATTGCCCTGGTCTCTTCTAGTTCATTTACTACTTAGAGGTTAGGACCGAAGTGCTCATGTTTAATTTTTATTTCTCCCACTAACTTCTTAAATACCTTTTTCTCAGCTAGTTTACTGCTTTCAGTAAATGGGTTGCTTGAAACTAGCTGAAATTGCTAAATCAGGATAAGGCCAAGACATCTGCACAAAAGATGCTTTGGGCAGATACCTTTTTAAAAAAGGTTTCAGCCAGCATGTTTAATTAATGGCTTAGTCAGATTTCAAGGTTTTTGTGAGGCATCTGCCTTGGAGGAAAAAAACAAAAAAATTCCATGGCAGGAGGGCTGGGAAAGTGACCCTTTTCCAGATTCCTCTCAAAAATTTTGCTTGCAGGAGCCACAGTCCTTTGGAGCCTCCTGGGAAGGAATCTGTCATCTTGGCCTCTCTCATCAAAGACGTGATGAGCATAAAGAGAACATAACATGCAGGGTCTCTCCTGCATGGTTGTAACCAATCTCAGTAAATATCAGGTAACTCATCAGTATCCCCAGTCACCACGGCGAGGCCACCAGCAAGACATAAGTCCTAAAATGCAGGAGGTTCAATCCCCAGCTCTTTTGGTGCAGCAGAAGTGACTGGGTCTCAGATAATCCCAGGTCCCTTGCTCCTGTCTCCTAGTTCTTATCCTGAAGCACATTAGTTCATCCGTTCAGACTTTTTTTTTTTTGAGGAGAAATCTCATGCTAATTTCACAGGGTCAAAGTCATGACACCAGTAAAACACATCCAATCCACAAGTTGGAAGGTGAGAGTCTACTTCACAGCTGCCGAGAAAGGAAGTTTCAGCAAAAGACTCTACAATTCTGAAAAGTACCATAAGACACAAGGATCATGCAGGTTGTGAGTCATTACAGTTCTCCTCGAACAGCCACTATACAGCCAGTTACTCAGAACTCTGGTTTTCTGCTTCCCATAACACCACAGAACAGTCTACCCTCTGCCGTGATACAAGCCAGCAGTTCTACAGAATCCATACAATTTCATCATGGTATCTAAAATGCAAAACATTTTATTTCTAGAAGTATCCTTCTAGAAGAATGAAGACCCTCCCACATTCAGCTTCCCTTCAAGAAAACTATTTTCAGACACAGCTTAAATATCTGTAATAGCTACTTGCTTATCAAACTTCGTTGCTCTAAGTATGTGAAAAATAGACTATAATTCAGTCAGTACGTATAACATGCAGAACAGCTTCATCACTAACACTAAGTACAACTTCCATTACCCAAATGATATCTCTTTTATGAATTTACTTACTCGCTTGCTAATGCTGAAGTGCATTTCTTGCTGGATTAAGCCTCTACCACGGAGGGAAATGTGTCCGAAGTAGAAAACATCAGTGCTGGCTTGTTAAAAAATAAAGACAAAAGCTGTGCTTACATGATTCAGAAACAGCACGTAAAGAGGGACTTCCTAACCAAGGAACAAGATTTCTAAGGAAAAAGCTAGGAAATACAAACATATCTTAAGATATCACAGTATGCTAGGGATTGGAAGGGACCTCAAAAGATCATCTAGTCCAATCCCCCTGCTGGAGCAGGAACACCTAGATGAGGTTACACAGGAAGGGTCCAGGTGAGTTTTGAATGTCTCCAGAGAAGGAGACTCTGCAACCTCCCTGGGCAGCCTGTTCCAGTGTTCCGTCGCCCTCACTGAGAAGAAGTTTCTTCTCAAATTTAAGCGGAACCTCTTGTGTTCCAGCTTGAACCCATTACCCCTTGTCCTATCATTGTTTGCCACCGAGAAGAGCCTGGCTCCATCCTCGTGACACTCCCCCTTTATATATTTATAAACACTAATAAGGTCACCCCTCAGTCTCCTCTTCTCCAAACTAAAGAGACCCAGCTCCCTCAGCCTTTCCTCGTAAGGGAGATGCTCCACTCCCTTAATCATCTTAGTTGCCCTACGCTGGACTCTCTCCAGCAGTTCCCTGTCCTTCTTGAACTGAGGGGCCCAGAACTGGACACAATATTCCAGATGTGGTCTCACCAGGGCAGAGTAGAGGGGAAGGAGGACCTCTCTCGATCTACTAACCACCCCCCTTCTAATACACCCCAGGATGCCATTGGCCTTCTTGGCCGCATGAGCACAGTGCTGGCTCATGGTCATCCTGCTGTCCACCAGGACCCCCAGGTCCCTTTCCCCTACACTGCTCTCTAACAGGTCGCTCCCCAACCTATACTGGAGCCTGGGGTTGTTCCTGCCCAGATGTAGGACCCTACACTTTCCCTTGTTATATTTCATCAAGTTACTCCCTGCCCAACTCTCCAGCCTGTCCAGGTCTCTCTGGATGGCAGCACAGCCCTCTGGCGTGTCAGCCACTCCTCCCAGTTTAGTGTCATCAGCAAACTTACTGATAGTACACTCCATTCCCTCATCTAAATCACTGATGAATATATTGAATAATATTGGCCCCAGTACTGACCCTTGAGGCACTCCACTAGTGACCGGCCTCAAACTGGACTCCGTCCCATTGACCACAACTCTCTGGCTTCTTTGCTTCAGCCAGTTCGCAGTCCACCTCACTACCCAATCATCCAGTCCACAGTTTAGCCAGGAGGATGCTGTGGGAGACTGTGTCAAAGATATGCTCGTTATGATGTGAAGTATGCTCCCAAGATTACAGACACTTGTGATATATAACATTTACAAGTATATAGATGAAACTGCTATATCAAAAGGAATGTAATTGGGCAATAATAAGTAAGAGCATTTTGAAGGAGTGAAGTTTTATGATACAGTTACCGTAAATGCTCTTGCACTGTTCTTAGAACAAACATTTTGCAGGTCCTTTTCATGATTTCCTAACACTCCCATAACAGGATTCAGAAAAAAAAAAACATTCCTCCTTTCAGGTTTCCCCATCATGGAACACCCATCTAATTAGAATATCTGCTACACACACTCTCCCTACATAAACAATTTAGTTTAAGGATAGATCATTATAAACAATACATTTCTCAATAAATAGACAGATAGAGTTTGACAGGCCAGCTCCCATGATTTCAAAGTGACATGTACCGTTAAAAAAAAAAACAACACAAAAACACCACACAGGAAATAGACATCACAGGTTTCCTTCCCTTACCTCATGGGACTAACAGTGCCCATGCTCCATGGGGAAGTCAGTTATGGCTTTGAAGGCTTAAGTGAAAATCTATTACTTCCATAGTTTCCACACCAACTGCTTAAATATTTAATCTCTTGACACATCTTAATGATATTCCTCACTGCTGAATGTTCGGCTTTGTGAAGGCACTTACTGGCTGCCCAGCGCCCTGCTGTTGAAGTCCCAGTAGAGTCCTGCAGCAAGCCAGCAACCAAAGAGTTAAAGCTGGAGACAAGTGGTATACGCACAATAATTGTAACTAGCCCTTGTTTAGGCCTGCTTAATGAGCATAGCAGATTACTTGTGACATAACCTCAAGCAAGTGAAAAAACCCAAACAAATTTGATGCATTCCTGTATGGCATGGCTAAGCACAGGGGCTTTAGCAAGTTTAAGGAGAAACGTGAGAAGGCAGATGGGGTTAAACAGCTTAGATGGCAGCTGTTCTTGTCCCTGAAAAGAAAATGTGTTCAATTATTCATGTTCAGCTTAAACTGACAATGAAGCCAGTTTCAACAGAGCAATTCTTCTGCATTATTCATATCGTGGAGCAAGCAGAGTCTCTGCAAGGAGGTGTTTTTGCAGATGGATGGAGTCTACAAATGCTTCAGAAGCCAGGCTTGTTCATAAACTCAATGAAGAGTGTGTGTGCAAGATTTAAATATGAAAATCCATTGAGTGTTCCTGTGAAAGAACAGATAGTTCTTAAATCATTTGGAAGCTACAGAGGCTTAGAAACATCACTGAGGTAAATTTTCAACCATCAGCAGGAGGAAGCACTGAAGTTTGCATCTCAGGTGTCTGGTTATTGCATCTGTTATCCCGCAGGACACAGCAGTACTGACAAAATCCATCTTACATAGTGGTTACTGCATCACAACAGGCATTTTGTGCTCACTTCTGCTCAACTGGAGGGCCAGGGAATCTCAGTTTCTCCAAAGACCGGAGCTAGTCTTCGGAGCAACTTCAGCAGACAGCTGCATCTCTTTGCTATGTCTCTCAAGGAACACTAACAGCTGTGCTTCTCTGACCATCCACAGCTGGAGGAGCTACTCAGGACTCTGAAAAATCACAGAGGGTAATTGAGGTAGTACAGCTGCAAATTTAATAACTCAGAGGCTTTTTTTGTGAGTACGAATTTTAAAGAAGTCTGGAAGGACGCTTTGGCATGATGCCTCTTCCTTGTGTCCACAGACCAGAGTTCTTGTGGAAGAATTACAGGGCCATATTTTATGGAAGCACCATGTAGTCACAAGTTAACAGAAAGCAGGACTTGCACCTTTCGAAGTCTCCCATTCTTCTCTGAACCTGGTGATCTTCGGAATACCACCCTACATGGGCATGCGTTCGTACAGACCCCAAATTCCCCTACAAACATTGTCTGTTTTAGCCAGAGAGAATGTAACAGAGAATGTGCTGGAGAGACACAGTAAGTCTCTTCAAGTAAGCCAGGCAGAGCCCTGTCCTGCAGGCAGAGAGAAGCTGCTCTAAAGTGCCACCAGTACAGCTGAGAAGTCAGTTTTTCAGGGAACCTCAAAAGGTGTCCCTCAAAGAGACATAGACTGGCGATGGTTCTCTTTCTCTCCAGCTGGCTTTCCCAGCCACAACAGCTCTGCATGAGACACTGCCCCCTTTTCTAGTCTGAGGGAAGCAGCTATACAGCAAAGCCTTACCAGTAAATCTCACCATTATTTGTGAGACAATACAGCTTCCCTGGGCTACGCCACTACATTTATTTATAATCACAGGTGTGTGATCTCAGCTACAAATATGTACCTGAGGCAAGCAAGGGGCTTTGAACTCCAAAAAGTAAGAAAGAGATCATTGACTAGTCATACAGAACCAGGCATCAACAAGGTATATGGACAAATTTGAGTGTCCTACCATAGATTGGTATCCAAAACAGTGAACTCCCAAGATGATAGTTGGCACCGCAATGGAGAGAAAAGAATAGTAGCAAGCTGTAATTTAAGACTACAGATGACAGCAACTCCATTTAGTACTTCATGTTTTATGAAAGACCAGAGCCATAGGTAGCTCAGCCCTGTAAATCCACCTCAGGGATCTCATGCTGACCTCTCCTAGTAGATTATGGTAGTGTAAAATCAGCAATACACAGAAGTCTTGCACTGCCTTCTCTGCAATATTCACCTCCAGTGAACGCCTGTGTGCACAGGCTTTCTAGTGACCGGTGTCACTGTGCAAAGCTCATTTGTCTGCTCTCAGATTTACTTGTGTCACAAAAAAAACCCAACAACAACAAGAAAAACAACAACAACAACAACAAAAAAAAAACCCAAAAAACCCCAAAACACCCTTATTCCTACTAAATGGTCCAAACATTTGTACTTCTTACCAACTCAGAAATTTTTGTTCTATAGTTGCTTTAAGAGACTGAAGTCTACCCTCCGCAGAACAGATTTTAAACTTCTGTTGAAATTTCTGCATTGAGCCCATAACCCACCTTTGGCATATAAAGCATTTTGAGGATGAGAGCCAGGTTTTTAATCAAGATTTAAGTCACAGAGTCCTCATGTCCTCCCTGCAATTAGTCATCCCATTAACCAATTATCCTCGCTGTTGGGAGCTGGGACTCAATTTTTAGCGAGACTTTGTCTCACTTCGGGTGCCAGCCACTGTGTATCAGAACTTTCTAAGGTTAGAGAGCCATCTAGCAGTAAACTCAGTGCTGTGTAGACTCCCATAGCACATTAATAATCTTCCATGTAAGCAAACTAAGCATGCATTTTGCTACATACATTTTCTTCATAAACATTTTCTAAACCTTTGCAGACCTCTCTCACTACCAATTAGCCTTTTTGAAATGCAGGCACCATGAACTGCGGAAATAAAAGTACTCAGGGACTTAAGAAGGGATGATAGCATTACTATTTTACACATTATCATTTTACTGCCTTGTTAATTGCAGAGTTGCCTCTTACTACCCAAGCCAATTGATTTTCAGAGCTTTACTTATTTTCATATCACATGTTTTCAATGTGCTACACAGTACCTTGCTTTTCATTAGAATCATAGTATTCTGGATGGGATTTCAAAGATCCACCTAGAGCTTATGAAAAATGTATTATGGAAAATGTTTTATGGCCAAGAAGAACCCAGGCTAAACATAACAGCTTCCCATCTTTGCATTTGTACTGCAGGAAAGTGCACATCCTTCCCTCAAGGGCTTCTAGACCTGGCTTCTCCTCCCCACCAGCCTTGGCATAAACCACAGCATTGAAACATGGTGGCAGAGAATGACACATCTTGGAACCCAGGCTTTCATCCCCTAGCCAAAAACACGCTTATTTTAGCAGTATGGTTACAATAGCAGAAGAGTGAGCACTGAAATAAGAGGAAAAAAAAAAAGTCAAGATCAAGAATAGAGCTGAACCCTGGTGCAGTGAGGACATGGTTGAATATGTGTCTTTTTTACAGGTATACTTGTCATTCAGCCAAGCAACAGACACCAGTCTAACTTCATTCATAGCTCTTGAATAAGTTCATTGATGTAGGTAACCCCAGACTTACATAAGCCAGAATCTGGCCCTGAGCATTTCAGAACCACCCTCTCTCAGACAGGGATTTTTGACACTACACCAGCCCTCAGGCTGACACAGACCTGATGGGAACGACAAAGCAGAGAGCAATGCAGCTCTTCCCCTCCTGTGGCCTCATCCACCCCTTGGTTCCTCTGCTGCTGAAGACAATGTGAGCTGGCAATGCTGCAGCAAAGGACCAAGGGACAGTGACAGCAGAAAAGTGAGCTCATCATGTCCCTTCTGGTAAATATGTGTGTGAGTCAATCTCCTGGGTCTGTATAATTCAATATTGTTGCTTTCAGTAGTATCCAATTCGTGTACTTGAGTGCAGTCAGAAGGCCAAACTTGTAGCAGACATTTAAGACACAAGTCTGGGCTACTATGACCTCATTTTTATTATGTAGTTTAACAAAGGAAGATTCTAGGCCCTACGTTTTTAAGGAAAAACTAATAATATGACAGAAGTGAAGCTTATGAGTGCAGGAAATTAAATATTACTTTAAAATTTAAAAATATGTAGAATTATATTTAACACGCTCGGATTTCCCCACCTCCCACCCCCGATACAAGAGTACTCCTATTTTTTTTTGCTTGCTTTGTTTTAGCTAATATTGCTACTGCAAACATATCTGAAACCCAGCCCCTTTGGATATTTTTCCTCCACACTTGCCTTATTAACTGAATAACATCCTTCGGATCACTAACAGGCCACAGGACCCAGCAATCACTTCCCCACTTGTGAGTCATCTCATTGCATGGACTTATTGCAAGTATAAACTACTGAATTTCCTCCTATGCTGAAAGAAAAGGAACCACGGTTTATGCAAAGTAAAAAGTTCTCTTCCCTCTAAGGATCTTTTCTTTGTGGGAGGAGCTCACATAACACAGAGGTTAACGCTTCCACAGCTTGGTGTCTTAAAAAAAAAAAGAAACCACACCAACCACCTTCAGCTTGTGACCTGGTGTTGGTGTGCTTGCAGAGGCTTTCCATCACGGACTCCTGAGGGACAGCTCTGCCTACCCAGGCACGCATTTACCACCTGCCCACGCATCCCCAGGTGGGGGCTGAGCCGTTTTGCTCCTGCAAGCGGCTGCAGAATCCATCCATCCACCCATCGCCTTCCCTACCGCTTGTTTTCCTGGATGAGCATTGCTATTTTTCCAGCAACAGTGATCAGGAGGCACCATCTAGTGGTGCCCAGAAAACCTACTTTTTCACCGAGTTACAGCTTCTGAGACTTACAGAAGCAGTTTGTATTATTCCCTTCCAGACGGGAAAGCAAACCTAATATAGGGAAGGCAAGACAGCCCTGCAGAAAGAAGCATCATGACCAGTTGGTCACCAGAGTCCTGGAGGGGCTCTAGACTAAATTAAGCTTCATAAAAAGACTGAACAGGGCATTAGTGCACAATACTCATTGACGGGTGCAGAGCACAGGGGTGTTATCCCTGGACTCTACCCCAGGACATTTGGGCTTCCAGAGCCACAAGTGGTGTTACCAGAGCCAAGATCTCCCTCATCAAGACAAGGGCTTGCAAAAAATAGGGTCTGTATAGCAAAGGCTGACCCTGAAAAACAGGTAGCTTTGTCAGAAAGGGAAAAGCTCCATTCTGATGATGTGGCTGTCTGATGCAAAAGTCAGTACAAGGACAAAAAAACTCCTAAAATTTTTTAAAGTCCACCTTTACCTCAGCTTTCCCCTTTGACAGTTACTGATATTCCTCTTTCTATCCTTCTTCAAGAAAGCCAAAAAAGCAGACACTTCTACAAACTAAGAAACAGACCTTGCCTACAACTTAGCATTTGCAGTCTGTCTTTAGTTACATACCATCAAACAAGTTATTAGGACATAAGGACACTGTGAACTTAATGACCTTCAGTTATTCCACAACAACACATGCAGTGATTCTTGTCCCACAGTGAATACAGAATTTTTTGATGTTCAGGAAAAGAGTAATAAGCTACCTTCATAAGCTTTTAGCTAACAGTCCATGCACAGCATTTGCTATACTTATATAGCACAGCATAAGTTTTCAACCTATCTTACCTTCCAGAGGCATACAAGGACGACCATCCTTTACATTTACTTCAGCTCTCCTGTTCCCAAGAGGATTCCCAACAAGGTATCTTCTCTGGAAACTTCCTGTAGGTCAAAGCCCCTCAGCAGGCATTTGCTCACTTTTTCACGTACCTCTCCAAGCACTGTCAGCCCTCTCCTAAGTACCTTATAATTTCTCACAACCTTGTAAGGTGCTTTAGCACTTTTGCTAACCTCTAACCAAAGAGGGGAAGGAGGTCCCTCCTGGGCATCTAAAAACATCCACCACACCCACCAGACTGAGACAGCTGATTGATTGCCCAGGTGATACAACACAGGCAAGTCTGGGCTCAATGGCCATCAGTGATGGTGGGCAGCAATTGGGTTTTTTTAAGTGAGGAAAATCCCATTGTGGGAACATTGAGGGCTGGTTCTCTTAGGGCATGCTTCAAGAGCAAAGGAATCAGTACCCCAGAATTTGGACATGAATTAGGTTATTTCCTTTGTCACAGGCCTGCAATCACCTACTCTATCACATAAAAACTACCACAGGTCCCAAGCAGTTTTATATCCTACAAGAACGTTGTAGTTCAAGTTCTTCTCACTGAGCCTGAGCAAGATGGCTAACCAAGTTAGAGCTCATGACACAGGAGGTAACACTTGCTCCCGGACTCACAAGGCTTTTTAAAGGAGTAGGAAACCTTCAGCTTTTAGAAAGAAAGTATTTCAACTTGCATTACCAAACCCTAACTGAAAACATTTGCTGCTGGGCAGTAGATGCAAATACATCAGCTAAGGAAAGCCTGAAGTTGTGGGTAGTCTCCAAAGCAGAGATGGCTTTTTATCTTCACTGTTATCTCTCACATACTTCTACTGACTCTATCCAAATATCATAAGAGATATAAATGAAAAAGACTATGAAAGAGCTGTGATAGTAGTAGTGATAACATTATTAACTGGTGCTTTCTCTGTGGTCTGGTTATGACATAGATGGATTATCTCTTAGAATGAATGAAAGGTAAATAACACATAAGACCTCAGTGCAAAATGATGCAATACAGGCTCATCAACTATTTTTCTTGTATTTCACTTTTTTTTTTTTTTTAAGAAAACTCAGAGGTCAAACAGGCATATTCATTGAAGTAAAACATTTAGACATACATAAGTCTTTGCATTCCCAAACAATTACCTGTTCCTCAGCTGATGAATGCACTTGTTTTTTTCCTCATACCCTTTAGTTTCACCTTCCACATGCCAAACCTTATCATACAGTGGTTTCTGGCAGATAAATGAAGGAAAAGGAACAAATGCACCCTTGGCACGACTGCATTGATTTCAATACAAGTTTGCCACAGCTGCATTTCACCTAGTACCCATATACAGTAATTACAGTAAGCTTTTTGTTGTATCCATTATTAGATAAGCCATGTTATTATCCTTAAGAAGCAGGGCAAGCAGTGGAGAGTAACAAAGATGTTTTGGGAGGATCTGTTTGGATGTAACGAGGCAATAGGGAGCTGGCAAACTAGTTTGTTGGCTAGAGAAAAGTGGTGGGTCCTGGGAAAGGCAGGATTGTGGTAAGCAGCAGAAACACCGGTTAGAAAAAGCCACTGAGACACCTCTGTGTCAGCGGGGGTCCTGTAGTGCAGCAGAACTGTGGGGGGAAGCCATGGCATCTACAGGGAGGTTACTGAAGGGGCTTGTTCCTGCCTCCTGGGATACCAGGAGAAAGCCACAAAATCCTGTGTCACATCACTGTTAGGTGGGCTGGGGCTCTCAAACCTGGCTGGGGCTCCCCATTTGTGCTGGAAATCTGGAGCAAACTTGTGTTGTTAGCAGAATCCCATCTCCGTAAAACTAGAAAGAGAGGAGTATTGGCCCTGAAAATAGCTGATGTAGCTGACTTAACTCTGGGTACCCCCAGATAAAACTGTGGCATTTAATTCTGTCAGAAGTCTGCATGTGGTGAAACTGGGGAAAAAAAAAAGTGCTTTTTTCCTATATGTGCCAGACAGTGATATCTGTGCTTTGAACCTCTACAATGCAGCCTTGAACTCCACAGTCAGAAAAAACCACACCCCAGAAACTCCCTGAAACTCAGGCACTGCATACTCATATATAAAAATGCAGCATCCAAACAAAAAGATCTTTTTGATCAGAAACTCCCTGTGCCTCAGTTCCCTGTGGATGAGCCAGGATGATGCCACACTTTTACCTCGCAGGACTTGGTGGGTACCAGGTGGTGCTGGCTGAAGTCTCAGGCGCTTTGGTCAGAAGACGCCCATTGCCATGTCACAACAGCCAGGGGTTTTTTTTGTGAGAATTAAATAACTGTTCAGGAGTGACCTGGTTGCCCTCATTTAGACAAAGATCATGGGCAAAGTATGTTTTGGCATCTCCTCAGGTCATTTCCAAAGGGTAAGGTGAGGCTGGGAATTGTCTGGAGGCAAGATGTGGCTCAGTCACTTTTTGTGAGACTCAGGTTACTGTAAGGCAAAAACCAGCTCTATCTGGCTGTTGTCCGTCCAAGATAAAGTGGACCTTATCCCAGATTTTACCATGAAAAAAAGCTTTAAAAGTTGCAGATATTTCCCTCTCTTTCTTTGCTATTTTTTTTTCTGCCATCCTGAGCACTCCACACAAGAGTCTTGTTAGTTCCCATTGCATTTGCCTTTATAGCTGTGGGTGTTTTACACAGAAGGCTTCTTAAGCAGAAGAAAATATATTGCTCTATAATTATGTAACCCTGCAAAATAATGGAAACAATTACGCTTTCACACAATTTGTTTGCTTGTAGAGTTTTCATATCATGCAAGGACAATAATGTCTAGCTTCGTTCAGTGATGATTAAGCCTAAGAAAGGATTAAGAGTTTTCTTGTAGGTGTTTACCTCACTTTGCCTCTCAGCATAGGGCTGAGCTGGTTTTTGCCTATGTCCCCAAGTGCTTTCTGTCACTTTTCCCTTATCAGTGGTTTACCGTTTTGTGGCACTGATGTTTTGTACAGTTAGCTACCAGCACAGTTACTCTGGTCCTTACTCTCCAGAGAAGAAAGCAGCTCCTTTACTATTTTTACCATCTCTTCAGAGACAGTTTTCATCCTGTAGACATATTTATTTAAGGAATGTAAAAGTGATTGGAATTCCCTCACCTGTAACTACCAATATGACTTTTCTCTTTTCAGCATCCTCTGCCAACACTGCTCTAGAAGCACTCTCTCAGGTTAATCAGGTTTTTGTCAAGAAACCTGCCAAAATCAATGAACAATCAGACTAATACTACAGCTACACTTTGGCGGGCTTCGGGTTAGACTGGGCCCTGTACCAGCCCTTAAGGAGCACTGCAGTGAAAGCCATTTTGGTCAGCAAGTGCAGGATCAGAGCACGGTCAGGGCAGGAGGAGGTTGGAGGTCCTGGGCGGTGCCAGTGTGAGAGCTGAGCCCAGCAACTGGGTTCAAATTCAAGACAGTAGGAAGCCAGACTATGCGATGGGAGCCCATGGCTCTATCCTTGGGTTCTTGACAAGTGCTAACATGGGTCTCACCTTGGCACTGGCAGGGATCACATCTCTGAACCATGGTTAAGATGCAAGCGCTCTGTCTTAGTATTAAACTGTGACCAAAAGCAGGACCCTTTCAGAAACCGTGGGTGTCAGCAATAATATAAAGCTTTACAGGGGTGTATCTTTAAATACAGATTGCAAAAAATCTGCAGTCTTTCTTCAGGAGAAGTTCCATGGTTGCCTCCCTGACTCTTTTCCTGCAAAACAGTTGAAGTTCTTGGGCTGACTCTGTCTGGAGTAGATTCAGCCAGAGGCAGATATCCACCATGGAAAACAGCAGCTTGAATAACCTGTTGATGTTGAAAGCAACAGAAGACATGCAGATAAGAATGTCAAGAAACCTTAACTATAGCTCTTATTTCCTGCACAGCCTATAATTAGATACCAGGGTAATACCTTATAAGTACTTAAGATACAAGCCAGAATACATTTTGCTTAGTTTTCCATCTCCATGTTCTCATCTGTGCTCTTTGTGCTGTTGCTTGCTAGCTTTCTGATAAAGCAATATATCTGTGGCTGATGTTTGCTAGGAACCATTATGAAAAATGTTCACTACAAAACAAAAGTGCTATTAATTTTTTCTGCAAATAAGTGCTGAGAACAGTAAGGTTTAATTTCCTGCCTCTCCACTTTCCTGACTCCCCTCGTTAACCTCAATTTATTTTTTCACCTCAGCCTGTAAAAGAGATTTACAAACCATGGTGTAATTTCAACACTTATTTTTCATTCTGATGCCTGGTTTGTGAAAACATCAAGTTAGATATTCTACCTTTTTTTTTTTTTTTTCCAAAAAAAGACCCTTTTTCAGATGCCCAAGCACACTCTGAGAAACTTGACTCTGGGCAGCCATTTTTGGATAACATGGCCCTAGCAAAGTGCTCTTCAGACTCTTACGTCTGAGTGATGATTGTGGCCTTTTTTGGAAGTCAAGAAACACAGACAAGTATTTCAGGGCATGTTTTCAGTCCTGCTCTTGAAACCCTCAACAGGGAAGACCCAGGAGGTGTGTGTTGGCCAAGGTGGCTCCTATGGATACGCCACATCGCCCTTGGCACTGCATTTACAGATGAGGGCAAAGAGAAAATCTGGCTGAAACGCGCTTGTACCTGCCTATCCCCACCTGGGATGCTGGCCTGAAAGTGCCCTAGGGATTCGATAGGAGAAGTGGCATATTGCCAAGGTAGCAAGAGTAAAATGGCATCAAGACTCACAGATCACTGCTCAGCAAAGCAGAGAGAGAGAGCTGTGGTGGCCAGGTGGGCTTGGACACATTTCAGTCTTTGGTCTGTGTCCATGCCAGCTTGGCCAAGTCCACTCATAGGAGTTATTTAACGGGGTCTGAGGCACAGGGTCATGGTGACGTTCTCAAAGGAAAACTTGCCCAGCTCCAGCACTAGATTTGGGTTTGTTACCACAATGAAGAACACTTGAAATGCAGCGCAAGCACATGCCTCCTGCTGTGCCTGGTAAAAGGGAACTAAGCCACCTTCTTGCCTTTGCTTGTGTGTGGTGTAGTACTGGGTCTACACTATCAAACAAACCAGGGGTAGATTCAATCTGACATTTAAGACTGATAAAAGATGAGTCCATTAGCTCAAGGTACATTTAACAGATAACAGAGAAGAGGCAAAACCTTGAGCTATTTTTACGTCTCACTGTTAGCCTCTCTAGCAAGAAACTGTGTTGTTCATCTAGATGACCTAAGTTTCTAGACACACCAAAAAGATCCCTTCTGTGAACTACCGGAAGTTCCCTTCCAGCCACATACATCTAATGAATTACTGATTATGAACACATATGTAACTTTAATTTCTCTAAGTACTAGCCAAAGTTAAAATAAGTGTGGAATTTAATGCAGGTGCTCATGAAGTATCTCAGAAATAAAAAATATTGGAGTACATACTCATTTGAAAGAAAAAAAGAACTTATTTTAGTGTCTACTACAGGTATTAGTTGAATGGGGAGCAACAGAATTAGAAAAGCCTGAAACATTGACCGGTTATTTCCTGCTGTCTCATTTTAATGAAATTTTTGTACATGTTAATAAAAGTTACTTATTTCTCCTCACATAAAATTCTTAATGTATTTGCAGTAGTGCTTTCTGTAGACACTTCTTTATTATATCAGTATCTCCTTCTCAGGATTATGTTGGGTGAAGGATGTGAAATATTGTTAATTATCAGCTTTTAGTGCTGTGGCTGTGGTCAGCCCCTTCTTAGGAACATTTCCAACCAAAGGCAAACATCCTACGTGCATTAACACTGAGTAGAGATTATAGGCATATAAGTAAGTAACTGCGTTGTCCTCTTTGGTCATCACTGAGGGCTGTCCCTGTGCAAGGGCCTAAGGCACATCCACAGGGTGACCCTGGCTCCCCACCTGTCCCTGCAGCACTTGCACAAGGATGCTCTAGAGCTTGTCCCTGTGTCTCACAGCTCTGCCCCACTCACAGCCCCAGTTACTGCCCTGCTGTCTCACGTTAGGAAACCTGCCCGCACTTTGTCATACACACAGTTGTCACTGCTTTAGCATACTACCCCAGGCAACTGTTCACCAGGGCAGAAGGCAAAGCTCACATCCACAAAGGGAGTCCATGATTAGCTGTAACTGGTAGGACTGTTGCTTGGTGGGACACTCTGGTGAGGTATGTGCAGGACTTCTACCTCCTTAAGAGCTCTACTGTAAACTCCATGCAGGACAACAGAGTTTTGCCTTCTTGACATATGGCATTGGCACTGTGGGTGCCTACTTGCATTCTGTGCTGCCCATCTTCACTTGCTAAACACAAGATCTTTCCTCCTTTGTGCCATTTTCCTTTCCTCTGCCCACTTTCCCACTCTCTGCAGACAGTCAGCTGCTCCCTCTATTGCCATAACAGCAGCAGTTTTGCCATGCTGAACAGCCCATGCTGGAAGTCACCACCCTCTATTTGAGAGAGAAAAATAATCAAACCCAAACAGCTGTTTTTTTTGTGGGCACTTTATCTTCTACAACAGGAGAGAAGATCAGTGCTAGCAACCTTTCTCCACACCACTACAATCTCTTGGAAAACTCCTCAAATACAGCTCCCAAGGACGGAGGCACGCGCTTAGCCGTATGGTGATGGGAAGACTTCCCTATAAGGGTCTGTGCAAGAAGGAACAGGACCCTCTGTCAAGTTTCTGTCACAGACATGCACACACATTGCCTTATCATCCCTGCCATCTTTTACATCCATGGGGGATAAGTTAGGAGGTAGCAGGGAAACTACAGGTGTGTCAAGTACCCTGCAGAAAGTGAAGCTGTAGTTGGATGGGGAAACTTCTCAAACCCCAAGATTTGCTGTAAGAATGGCTTCCCAGCTGACCTCTTCTGCTCATGATAACCCTGAACCAGAACCCAGGGCCCATTACCTTGCTCCCTATTCTGCCTGTGCCCCTTTCCAGAAAGGTGACAGGATCACTTGCACGCTCTCTTTCTGTCTCCCATAAAAGAATAATCCAAACTGAGTAGATGTATACCAAAGGAACGGCATGGGTAGAAGTTACTGTGCCTTCTGAAATGTCCTCAATACAATGTAGACAAGAATCCTCACCTAATATATGCTAAAATTGGGAAAGGAAAAAAGTTAAAGACCCAAAAAGATAACTCTGCAATGCTCAGATGCCCTGTAAAGGACTAAGCTGGCCCATATCTCTTGTAGCTCTTCCATCTCCCCCGTTTACTGCTGCAGGGTTGGTTGCTACCTCTGCTGAGGGTGCATCATGTGGCCAAGCACTCCATCAGACTGAAGGTCCCCAGCGTCCCCACAGTCAGGGTTCAAGAGTACACTCATACAGCTGATGTTCCAGCCTGGCTGTCTGAAGAGGTGCAAGCATTGCCGCTGCTGAGGTGGGACAGCCATGTGAAGGGGTGCCATGGACTCCCCTAAGTAGCTGGCTGTGGAGCTTGCGCATGTGTACCAGGCGTGCCTGGTGGCTGCCTGCACACAGGGTTTGCTGCGATATCACCTTTCTCCTCTGCCAATGCTGGGGAAGGCCGTGCTCTGCCCATATGTCCTTGCTGCTGACAAGATCCTCCGTGTCCTGGTGGAAATCACTGAGGTCTCCCTAGCTGCAGTTGCTGTCCCTATAGACCCTGGATACGGTAAGCCTTTGGCTGACTTGCCCTTCTCCCCCTCTTCCTGGAGCTGCAGGAGCCGGCAGTGATGACTCTGCAGAGCAAGAGTGGGACAGGGCTGATCCTGAGATGGGCTGTGGGTGGTGACTAGACTGAGAGGAAAGGCCCCCACCAACCTCAATACAACAGGAATCAAACCTCTTCTTCCGAAAGCCTTTGGTCATTTTAATAACTCAATTCAGGCAGTATAGTCTTAACAAAGAGCATTTAGCCAGCTGATCGAGTGGCATTGCCTGTTGGCTGAAGGCTATCAGATGAGACAGGATAATACAGTCCTGTGGAAATGTGAGCACTTCTTTTTCAGTGTCTGAGTCACAAAGCTGTTTCACCTCTGTGTCAGGTCTATTAGAGAGCTGGTACAGAGGAAAAATGTTAAAAGGCATCTGAAAAAGTCACTGCACCTAGTAAAGACTACAGTGCTGTTTTGGGCTAATAGAAGAGAGAACAGCAGTAACTAGCTTAATATTCAGTTCACAGCCTACTAAAAAGCCAGTGAACATGTGGAAGACCTGACTGAGAATTCTCCCTCTTCACATGACCTGGTGTCAGGTAGAAAGCTCAGAGAAGCACACCATGCTTGTGAAGATGGGTATTTCCCCACCAGCCATAACAGTACAGAAAAATCGACCAGCAACTTTGTTAAAAATCAATAGATGAGTGCATACGCTCAGCCATAAGCTTTCATCTAACACTAAAACAAAACAAAAAATGTCTAAAATAAGCAAAGTCTGTGCTGTCTCCCATTTCTACGAAAAAGAAAACAGTTTTGAAGTTATTTCACCACTAATATCTGATGGAAGAAACCTGCAGTCAGGTCCTAGCCCAAGAGCTCTGCATGACCTACAGAGGCATAGAATGACAGAGCCATTGAGTTTGGAAAGAGCCTCTGGAGACAGCTTTGTTCAGCCCTGCTGCTCCGGCAGAAAGTTGATCAGGGCCATGCTTGGTTGGATTTCGAGTATCAAAAAGGGTAGGGACTCTACAACCTCTCTGAGCAACCTGTTCCAGTGGTCAACCACCCTTACAATGAAAAAGTAGAATAGAACAGAACAGAACAGAACAGAATAGAATAGTTCAGTTGGAACGGACCTACAATGACAATATAGTCCAACTGCCTGACTACTTCAGGGTTGACCAAAAGTTAAAGCATGTTATGAAGGACATTCCCTGGATGCCTCTTAAACACAGACAGGCTTGGGGCGTCAACTACCTCTCTAGGAAGCCTGTTCCAGTGTTTGACTACCCTCTTGGTAAATAAATATTTCCTAATGTCACTATTCCTACAGCCGTGGTCCTCCAATTCAGAGGAGCAGGCAGCCCAAGGTCTATCAGTATTATTAAAGACTGAGGCAAAAACCCCCACAATGAATGTCTCTGCTTATCTTCATTCCTATTTGAAAGTTGGATCCCTTCTCTTCCTAGTCATCCTTAATCCTCAAAAAGATTCACCTGGGTAAGTGAATTAGCCTGGTGGTATCTCAGTTCTCTCACCATTAAACAGAGGTGGGAATGTTTCTCCTCTTCCCTGCGTGGCTGCAGGGGAAGAGGCAGGCCGTGAAGCACCTGGATGCTGGAGCAATGGCAGGGTGTAGGCCATGAGTTTAATGTGATAGAGGCTGATCTGTCTGATGCGGTGAAGCAGTCACAGTGCTGCACTGTAGGAGATGCTGGGTACAACCAGAGTAAGTTCTGATGCCACCTCTAGGCATGCTGTATCTGTGACACAGCCTTTGTTGAAGAGCCATCACCCAGCTCTGGGCGTGATTATTTTGATGAAATATGTTCATATGTCTACTCCCTGCTGGGGTTCAATTGGCAAATGGAACAGAATAGAACGTGGAAGAAATCTGTGCTGCAGAGTGAGCCAAAGATATATGGGGTTGACTTACAAGCTCAGGTGAAAAATGGGAGAATAATGGCACCTATTTTGCAAGGTATTTGAGTTATGGGCCTATAACTCTTAAATTCTTGGTGAACATGCTCCAGAATGACTTGGAAATATGAGAAATTTATTGCACATTAAGCATTTTTCCCCTAATGAAAGCAGGTGAGCTTCCCACACCTCCTTTCCCCTCCTCCTGTCATTCATCACCAAGTAGAGAAAACCCAGAAACTCGAAAGCACACACAGAAATACAATCCTGACACCAGGTTTTACACCTCAATCTACCCCTTATTTCAGCAGAGGCTGCTTTACACTATCAAGACTATCCACCAGTTCAATTTACATGAGGCAAAGATGAGGGAAGGGACAGGATGCCGAGAAAGGTCTGTTTCAGAAGGAGTGAGGAATGTTTCTCACCAAGTGATTTGTAACTGTGGAGCAGGACCACTGCTGGCTGGGACCTGAGGTGACACACACTCCTGTTACTCATACTAGACAAAAACATAGGACATGCAGCCCAGCTCCTGTCGCTGCTGCTGCTGTCACTGGCTGCTCAGAGTGGCTTCAAACACTGTCCTCTGTTCCAGGGATGGTACTCGACCAAGCTGGCTGTGTCTAGAGAGGTGAAAGATCGTGGCTGAGGCAAAAGGAAGTTTCTCTTTCGGGATACAGTCAAGGAAGATGGTCTGGAAAAGCTCTGTGAAGGCATTTAGAGCTGGAAACACTATAGATAGCTCTTAGGAACCAGAAAAATAACGTGAGGCCACAGGGAGAGGAACAGAGTGAAAAGCTGAGTGAGCGCAGGCAGAGTGAAGATCTGTTTGCCCTGAATTAATGAAGTATTTTGACCATACAGAGCTGAAGGACTATAAAGTTTCAGTCTGGATTTGTTTCTAACTCTTATTATTTTTGACTTGGAAGAAGAGGCCTTTATAGCTTGACAGAAGAAATAAAGCACTCCACCAGAAAACAAGTGAGGCGTGAACTGCAGTAAGAACAAGGGGAGATCTGTTTACCAGGCAGAATGAAAACACAAGTAATTAGCTTACCAACAGACAGAAACTGCTTTATCAAAAGGCAACGTGATGCAGAGAAGAACTTTGCTGATGGACACACAAGAAACTACTTCAAGCAGATCAAATTTAAACTCAGCTAACAAGAATTTAATGATCCTCTGCCATTAGTAATTCAGATAGCTTTTACAAAAGACCTCACCTGCATTATCCAAACTTTTCCAGTCCATTTTGTTATTTATAAAATATTCATGGGGCCCTTTGCAGTGAACCCCAGGCTGACTGGGGGATGCTACTGGTTAATGAGCATCCCATTCGGTCTTACTGTGGATGGGAGGTGGCCTTAGGCAGAGTCACAAATGCAATTCTGTGATCTTAAAGAGGACATTTTTATCTGAAAACAAAGTGTGGATGAAAGTCAAAACACAGGTCAGGGTGTAGAAATTAGAGACTGTCACTTTTAATCCACCTATATCCTGTGTGACTCTCAGTAAAGCATGATCTCTGCATGTATTCATTTGAAAAGCTGAAATAATGGTAATAGTTACTTCAAAAGGCTGCTGTCATGACTAAGTACAAAAATGTTTATAGAACACTGCCAGATTCTCAGGCAGGGTACATCAGAGAAATGCAAAGTATTGTTCATAATTGCAGAAGAAAAAACCCTATGTTAAAACATCAAGGTTGCAAACTCAAGCATTTGAAAGCTGGAAACTAAAAATTAAGGTCGTCAGTGAAATCTTAGTTCAGCTTCTCTGTTTGAATGTGTTACAAGGTACACTGCAATTATGTCATTTCAGGAGAGTATATAGGTGACTTATACATAGAAAGGCAACAGAGTCACTTGTGGGGATGTGATTGGAGTTGGCCAAAAGCCTAAATAGCCATGTACCCAAATGTTTCCTATCAATGAGAAATTGTTTAAAGGTGTGTGATAAAACATGATACTGGAAGTAACCGTCTTGGTGTATATTTCACACTAATGGAAAGCAACACAATATACAGTAGTGTTATTGACGGTGACTGGTAGTACTATTAATTTATTTTTTATTTAACTCATTCTGGTGTTGCTTTTCCTTCTAATCATTCACTTTTTTGTTACGTGTCTCATATTGCTGCTTTTTGATTTCTGTATCTCTTATTTGTTCCTCTCCCTTCATCCTATCTGATTGTCCTTTCTCCTTTTCCTCTCTGCTTTTTTCCTCACACACACTTCCAGTTCTTCAAAACTCAGACTTTCTCCTCTCTTTTCCTCAGTTGCATTTAATCTCACTGTGTTATTTTGCTGTCACCTCTGCTAGAGCCCCATTTATGCCCTTCCTCTTCCTCAGCTCAACACCTTCAGATTAAAACCAATTTCTCTGGCAAGAGCTGTGGCAACACATTAGTGTCACTTTGATTACAAACTGCACTGTAGAATTGAGAAGACATCCAAAGCAAGAGGGAAAAAACAAGAGATAGCAGAGGGCAGAAGGGTTTACGAATGCCACAGAGCTCCATGAAGCATCTCTGTGCAATCCTGGCAGTCGTGCAGCCTGAATGACCAGGTGGCAGCCTGCGCAAACTGGAAGGAGGCTGCCCAGAGATCCGCCTCTTCTTTCTCTTCTGACCTGAGACTCTACCTCTTCTTCCTCCTCAATAGGATTTCTGTATGGAACCACTCAGGGGAAAGTTAGGTTCTTAGAGAAGAGATACAATTCAAAGTTAGATGAGTAGTAAGGAAGCCTGATAAGAAATATGGCAGGGGAATTTATATTTCCAAAGAGAGAAATGGCGTAATGATAAGCCTCTCACACCTGGCCAAATTTTTCATGTCAATTAAGCATGGGATAGGTATATTAGGCTTTGCTGGAGTTACAACGCTGTACACGACATCAGAATTGTCCTACAGTATTTTAAATACTTTCCTCCCTTCCCTGCCCTGTTCTCCCTACACCATGAAAGTGTCTATTGAAAGGACAGGAGTCACATTTGCATGACCCAAATAACAGAATTCAAAGCATGCTAATGATCCAAGCTGTCGCATTTGGCATTTTGAAAGGGCAATGCTAGACTCTGAGATTATGGGCACAAAGACAGATTTAAGCAAATCAAATTCTCAGAAATATTCCCATATAGACAGCTAACTTGAATTACAATGTTTCTAGAGGTGACATTTAGCTAACTATAGCATTTGGAGCAAAAGGCTTCCTAAGACAACTTTTTCTTCAGTTTCCTTAAATGATGTGCATTCCCAGGACAGAAGAATAGAGCCCACTGTGATAAAAGAAGCGGAAATCACATCAGGTTGTTTCACATAGGATTAAACAATCTTCTTCTTCCTTTTTTTTTTTGGTCTCGTTGAAGAGTATTAGGTTTTTTGCAGGCTGAGAAAGCGCACTGGATCTGAGATAAAATGTTCATTACATTGAGCCACCCACAAAATTGTCCAGGAAGGACAAGTGCAGTTTAGATTCACACCTTGTCTTACCTCAACTTACTCAAGGCATACAAGTCACTAGAGAGCATCCCAAAGCATATTTACACTTTGAGGCTTATATGCCCTTCAGCCAAGTCCATTGCAGAATTCTTTTCTTTTATTCCAAGCATGAGTAAAATTTCTGTCAATTATATCAGATAACCCAGCTGTGCTATAATACAGTTTTCTTTGGGCTGGCTGTGCAGACAGGAATTAGTTCATTTGGCTCATCGAGAATCCCGACTGACTCAGATCCCCTCGGAGCATTGTCACAATAATGCGCATAAAACACGTTGCAACCAGCGCTTAAAGTACCTGCGGCTTTATGGTGTCTGCAGATAATCCAATCAGCCTGTGTGTAAATGGTATAAAGAGCTTGGGACACCATGATCTGAAGAGGTGTGCTGTCCCTGTGCTACAGTGCGTGTAAAAGAGAGTGATAGGCAGAGGGACTGAGCCTCAACCCCTTTTCTTTTTCAGAGGAGGAAACCAAGACAAGGCCCAGCAAGCCTTCCATGGAATTTGCCCAGTCCATAAACAGTGACCTTGCATCCTGACACATGTCAACACATCTTGAAACCTGCCCCTCCATAAATGCTTTCTTATTCCCACAAAAAAAAGGCTCCAGGTTAGTTGTTCTCAAGGGACTTGTCTGACAAAACTTGGTCTTCTCTCTTTGCTTCCACCACAAGCAGCAGCACAAACTTCCCTGGGTACCTCATCCCAAAAACATTCCCCTCGTCCAGGCACGGAACTCTCCAAAGGTGACAGGTACGAGACTGCTAGTGGGTACAAGTCTCAGAAAGGGCTTCAAGTCAGAAGAACTTTTATCCTCTGGCCTGAGTAGAAGTGGATGAAGTATTATTATTATCTGTGTACTGTGCAACATAAGTGTACAAGTTCTGAAGTTATTTTGGCCATCTCCATGCTCCAGACTGGGCTTCCCTAGTTACCAGTCACTTGAGAGAAAGCAGACCCACACTCCCAGGGGAACAGCTGTTCAGTCCTTAGGTCCTTTGCTAATAATGTCTCTTGATTAACCTTATCTCCCACCATAATGTCAGTCTGACATATTACTTACCCTCCTTCAAGTGTTTCCAGCGCATCCTCAGAGATTTCTCTCTACCTGATAGACAGTTCCACCTTGTTTGGGTTGTTAAGCCTGTTGTAACTGCTATGAGGTACTCAGGAAGGTGGCTGATATTTTCCAGGAGTCTCTAGTGGCAGAGCAGTTGCTATAATTAACCATAACTTGATTTTCCTCCTTCTCCCCCTTGCTCTCACTCACACAGATTGCAGGCAACAATGCGCATTGTAAGTGAGTGGCCTTCTGGATTAAACTGTTGTCTTTGCTGAAATCGAAACCAAAAAACAACCCAAAATGCAGCAGGAAACAGGCAGATAAAGTTTCAAATAATAACTGAAAAAAAAATCATTGGACTCTTTATTTCCCCAAAAGAATTATTCTCTGCTCCCCAAGGAACAGCTGTTTTCAGACTAGATTAGCATCGCTCAACTGCTGACCCTTCGGAGTAAAGTTTCAGGGCAGCAGCTTCTCAAGTTCTACATGATTTACCATCCATATTTTTGTTGTTGTTGCCAATCATCTTGAGTGCAAAATAACACTAAGCAAACCACTGATTCCTGTTCAACATTAGTCATGAGAGGGACCTTCTACCTGCTTGTCCAGGCATCCGTGTCACACAGAGAACCATTGAAGAGAGATGCTCAGCTGAGAGCAACGCATCTTCACTTAGAGAATTCGAGACTACGGACCATGTTCTTTGTTGCTGTTATGTCTGCAAGGACCATTAGATTACATCCAGCAGAGGATAATGTCCCAGATACTCAGGGGAGGAGTTCAACTGATCCTATCAGCTGGTAGGAGCAGGATCCAAGCCACCAAAAAGCAGTATTATTGTACAAAATAAAGCCCCAGTGAAGGCTCTGCTCCACAACACTAGTTTGGAAGTTTGTTCTGCCACAGGAGAACCACCATCAATCACAACAAGAATGTATCACACAACTTGTTATCAGATTGTAAAGCAATTGCAGGAGTGCCTTGATTTTCTGTGTAGCTAAGCATAGACGCTAAGGGATGTAGTAGATTATCCCAGGCTACTGCAGTACCAGATACGGAAGCCAAGTGGTTTCATGCACGTTAGGGGCTTCTGCCTCCCCTTGCAGGATTTTCCTTGCAATTGGCACCTCCTCCTGGCTCATTTAAAGTGACTGACCTGTTTCTCATTTCAGCTGTTCCCGATAATCCTTTGAGTGTGAGGTGCTTAACAGTGACTTTGTCCCTGTATCTGTCCAACTCCATTATCCTGGAGTGTGCTGATACAGCTCACCTGTCAGTGGGCTCCATCCGGATCAGATCTAAGTCCTCAGCCACAGACAGCAAGAACCTTCACGTACAGTGTTTCTTGCCCTGTTGAGCATCCTTCACAATCTTTTGCCAGTAGCATCTCAAGACCTTTTTCAGCTTCTTTGCCACGGTATGGGGAAACTGGGACCTGTAAGGTGCTTGTTTGACCCATTCAATACAGACACATGGAGTTTTTTTCAATCAGTCTTGCAGCTTGTGCAATTGGCTTTCCTGGATCATGTGCTATGCACAATGATCTGAGTTATTATCCACCATCTCTCAGCTATGAGGCAGGTAAATGATAAGCAGTTTTGTGCTGCATGATTTCTCTGGATTTTTAGAGTATGCCTGGTTAAGCCTCTGGCACTAGACTGTGCAGCTTGACATCATTAATGCCTTCAGAAAGATGCCAAGCAGAACTGCAGTCTCAGCTAACAGAGTGCAGGACACTGGTGGGTGCTAACTTACCCACCTAGGAGTTACAGTCCTGAGTCATTCTTTCAAGCTGTTTCCTCTCTCACCTGCTGTTTCCAAAAGTAAAGCAGCCAGGATTTGAACCGTTGCAAGAATTTTATGCATTAAATTATAGTAAAATACCGCCTGCCCATGACCATAAACTTCAGGTCATGGAAATACAGACTGGTTTATGTAGTGACGGGAGCAGAGCACAGCTAAGAGAGGTGAGGACGGGAGGGCTGGTGTGCAGGGAGAGCACGTGGAAGAGCTGGAGGGTGCCTGGGCTTGCTGGGTTTCCAGAAAGGGTTGGGGCTGAGGTGCCAACAGGGGAGCAATCCAGGCAGGTGCTCGAGCAGATCAGGCCTACAATGGGTGGGTGGTTGCAGGAATTTCTCTATGAGTTGGATGAGTTTGCATAGCCTTGGTAGAGGCTATGCTTTGCTGTGAAGAGTGTGGCTCCATCTTCTTCGTAACTTCCTTCTAGAAACAAGGGGGTTGTGGTTAGTTCCCCCCAAAGCCTTCCTTTCTGGGACTCAGCAAGCCCAGCTTTCTCATCTGTTCCTCACAGAGCAAGAGCTCTAGTCCCTAATCAGTTCAGAGGGCCTCCCCTGAACTCACTCCAGTTTACCGATGTCCAGGCCCCAAACTGGATGCAGTATTTCAGATGTGGCTTCATGAGTGCTGTGTAGAGTGGGATAATCAATTCCCTTGACCTTGTTGGCTGCGCTGCTGTTGACACAGCCCAGGGGGCTGGTGGCCATCCCTGCTGCCAGGATCGTTGCTGGTTCATGCTCAGCTCACTGCCCACCAGGCCTCTTCAGCAGAGCTGTCCCCAGACAGGCTGACACCACCTGGGTTGCTGCACCGGGCTCTTCCTTCCCAGATGCAGCACTTGGACACCCTGCTCACCATTGTATTGATGTGCCCAGCTGCCATCGCCACCTTTGTGTCACCTGTGAACACGATGACTATGCACCTTGTCACCTCCTCCTAGTTACTGATAAGGACGTTAAACAGGGCAGTGCCAGGAAAGACCCTGGCATTACTCCCACTTGTTTCTGGCCTCCAGGTGATGTAGGATCCATTAACTACTTAATTGCACCAGCATCTCAGTAGAGGCTGGCACACAGGAACAGGGACTTCCTACCCCCAAGTGCCTGGTGAGGATGTGGGACCAGCCCCTTACCAGTTTCCTTCCTCCTATTTCCTCACCTTTCTTCCCAGTCCCGTCTGTACGGTAAAGAGAAAGCAACCAGGCTAAAGGAACTTAATAACACATTGGTAAAGCCTGTGGGGTTTTTTCGTTTGTTTGCTTGTTTTGTTTTTTTTTGTTGTTGTTGTTTTTTTTTCTGTAGAACAGCCTGGAGATGATAACATTTAGGATCTCTTCACCCATGTCAAATACAGATTTTAGTATAACTGAGGCATTTCAGCCAGTTTGTTGTTTTTTGGTTTTGGTTGGGTTTTTTTTTTTTGAGTTACTCATGTATTTACAAGCCAGTTAACCTCAACCCACTTCAGATAACTCAGTTCTAAAATAGACCAAGCCCCCTTTCCACAAGACTCTATGCACATGGAGGATGGATGTTTAGAGGACACAAAGTATTACAGCCTTTAGTGTAAGGCTTCATCATTTGCTTCTCATCTTGATCTCGTCTCCTGTGCTCCACAATCGGGATAGGTACAGGAATGAAAGCACCTACAAAGGCACTGCAGTACTGCCATCCTGGCAGCCAGCAAACTGCTGTTTCCTCATTTGCCCTCAAGCAACAAGAACCAGAAAATTTGGCATAGTGCCTCTGCCCCTAAAGGAGGGATCCGGTCACATTTCTCACCTCGTCTCAATACACACACATACATAGCCCTGCACCTTCTCTTCTAGTCAAAATCAGGCAGAGATGTGACACAGGATGAAATATTTTCCTTTTCAATAACCAAATGCTCTAGCTTCTGTGCCTTTAGCTTTGCAACAGCTTGTAAAGCAAACTGTACTGAGTGCTGGAATCATCAGTAAAATCCCTTTTTTTTTTTTTTTTCCACAGGAACAGCTGGGTTAAAAATCTTTGACTAACAAGTTTTCACTGCCATACTAATCACTGTTCTTAATCAAATCAATGAACCATCCAATTTAAATCTGTTTCTCATGAAACGAACATTTCACAAAGATCCAGGTGCAATAAATAACCACCGAACTCGAGACACCGAGCTGAAAGGAGCCCCCAGATCGTGGTTCCTGCTTTTCCTGACACCCAGAGATGTGAAGGGAGCAGTCACCCAGCTCAGGGTGAGGGCTGTGACTTCTACTCTCTGTCTTAGGAAGGGCAGATAAGCCACCAGGCTTCTGATGTGTTTTGTTGTAGCTGAGGGCAGTAGGTGTAGCACTGCAGCAGAAGGACTTTTACGGTCTCCAGCTGAAAATTAAACATCTTGTTGTTATTTTAAGGGCCATTTAAAGTTAAGGTCCTATGTCTCGCACTTAACTGGCATGAGCAGAGCTGGTGGATTGTTTCTATCACTCAGAATAAACTTACCCTCTCTGCAGGGGAAACACAACAAAATTAAACCAGACCACGTATAGGCAGATGTCCCTATAGCAAGGCAATTTTCTGTCAGATAAGAAAGCTCTGATCATGAACCTCTTCAGCATATGGTACCAAACACCCTTGCTATGCTGGAACCAGAAAGCACGGTGACGCTGTGTTAACTGTTTCACTGTGTGGGGACACAGTGACACAGATTTGTGCCTCTGCTGCATCCCTTCAGAGTAACCCTAGGGAAACCACGGAGCCTCGTTGAAATGACCTGAGATTTCCCACACTCTCTGCCAATCTGCAGCACCTCGGAGGGGCATTGTGCAAAAATCACCTCCACGAGGGCAGCAGCACCTAGAGAGCAAGGAGGAATTTGCCACAACAGTTCTTCTCCCCATGCTTGTAGCATCCTGCGGTTTGCAGGCTTCCAGCCTACCCATACCCACAGCCTCACTACCTGAAGAGCCACTGCATAATGGAAAAAATACAACGACAAGTGAAGAAAGGCTGAAGACAGTGTCACTAAAACAAGAATTGAGCTCCAAGGGGGAGTGTTACTTAAGACATGAGAATGGGCGGTGTTTGGTTTCTTAAAAAAAAATCTTAATAGATAAATAAATAAATGCTGTCATTATGAAATGACATTTCTGGTCCTTTAAAGCTGTCTCTGCTGTTCGATGGAGCAGCGTGACAGCCTCTTGAGCCGTGATGCTTATTCCCCTATTAACATCATTTTGGAACCCGGATGACTGATACATGTTAGTGGAGCACCTCATGCCTTTGAGGATTGAATTTCCTTGCAGAAGCCCCTGAAGACATCAGTATAGGAACATTCGGGTGATGTCCAAAGAGACAAAAAGAAGGAACCTTCTTGAGGCACATAGGATTTCTCAGTAAAGGATCGCTGGCAAGCTTGAAGCATAAAGGATCCCCCTAGCCTTGGGCCAAAGTAAAACAAACACTAAATCACAGTGTGCCTTGTGACTCAGCTGACATACAACACATTGTCACTATGTGCTCTCACAAGGGACCACCACACACCCTCATGCCTGCTCCCCAAGTTACAGCCACACTGAGCAACCTGCCAAGTACTGCCAAAAACCCCTAACTGCCTTAACGTGGACAATTCCTAGAGCCCTTGTAACTAACGTTTCATGCATGCCAGGAGGCAAGTACCCTACTTAGGGAAATATGACATTAATCAAAGAATTAGTTACAGGATATTAAACTCGCTGCAGTGCTGTTATCAAATATGTAAGGCAAACAACATTCCGGGTAATTAACAGACATTTATGATGAGCCTGTAATCTGAACAAGGCGTTTGTCTGTGAGTGTCTGGATGTTGCTTTGTTCCTTAAAGCTTCTTAAGTGTTTGTCCAGGTAACCATGATAGACAAGCCTGACTTCCCAAACTTCCTCTGGATCATTACGAAACAACACATCAGTGAGATGTAGCAGTACTACAGATCTCCTGATTTATTTACCACAAACCTAAGTAAAAGTTTCCTGCTTGCTGCAAACGCTGCTCGAGCTGAGCAGGTAATGAGCAGGTATGTGGGTGTGCACATGTGCTCCCCTAGAACTGAGAAAGAGTTCAATCAGCTGAAGAAGGCACAAGGACTTGGGTCTCTCTAGGAGCAGTGCTGAGACTAACAGGGCAGTAACAGGTGGGCTGATCCCTGAAAACAACAGGAAAGAACTATTCTCAGCAAGAAATACTAACACATGTGAGTCCCAGAGTGAAAGAATAATCCAAGGGCATGATAAAGGAAAGGCAATTGTCTATGGATGTCTCACACTTGCCTATGCAGCTGAGGAAAGAGGAACAATTGCTTCTAAGAACTGTTGTTATGCCCTGAAGCAGAGGATGAATTGAACCCATTAGAGTTGTTCATCCTTCTCTCTGGTGGCCACTTCAAAATACCAGCTTTTGTTTAAAAAATGTGTACGGCACTTATAATTGCAAAATTAACCTTCAAAATCACAACCTAACATAAATGCAGGTGCTGTATCAGCAAAGCCTGAAACGAGAGCTGTGAGAAGTTGTTGCCATTTAACACCTGAAATTGCCAGCTCTGGAGCCAAAGTGGTGGGTGCATGTCAGCAAAATTCTATTTCTCTCCTGGTATACAAAGGCTATTTAATGACCAGCTGATGCTACGGGTTTCCCCGCAGGCAGTATTTTGGTTGTTAGAACTGCCATCCCCTTTTTGGCTTTGCTATGAAATATGCTCTGCTTTTATTTATGTTCAAGTACAAAATTACCAAGACTAAAGTTTTCAGAAAGTCACGGCATTTGGGTATGAAATCCAAATTTTGACATGTGAGTTAGATTTTAATTTTTCTTTTCCCCACAGACAATGGGCACCTTGCAGCCACAGTGACCATGCAGGGCATGCGATTCATACTACCACATTGTAAGAGTCAATATCGAGGTATAATTTGGGTGGAGGGAGAAAGGAGGGCAATTGTAGACTGTGCTTGTATGTGATTTACAGGGAAGTGAAGCAATGGTTGCCAGATTTGGTCTGTGGAAACCTGAGACAGAAACTTAAGTGGCAAACTAGAGAGACAGATAACTCCGTTTCATATCATTTGAATGGCTAAATCTGTGGCAGAACTCTCATCAACATCCCCAATACCTGGCTCTTGAGCTGCATACCACACTCTGAGGCAGCAAACACACACCACATTTGTCCATACAATTACTAGCTAACTCTTCTTTAATGCAGCTCGGAGGTGAATGTGATTGCACAAAGACCACTGGGAATCACACAGAGAGCCCGGAACAGAGTTCATACAGAAGTGGGTAATGCCCCATCCCTACTTCAGTCTCGGGAGCTCAACTTGCCTTCTTTTGATGAAACATAACTCCTGACCCCAGGGTAAACATATATTGTAATCTGCCCTACTGCATCTGTCCCGGAGCATTAACATTTGACATAAATCCTAAAGGAAGCTCTGTTCTATATCACTGATTTGTCAGAGGTGGATGGATAGGAAGGGTTGTGGGTAATATGGAAATGGCATAGGGAGCCTGATTATTGAAAATCAGCTGCTATTTACACAGTTAATGCCATTCACTTCTTGCACCTGCTCAATCATTCATTTCCCAGCGAAAGCCAGCTTTGCCCTGCTGCAAAGTCAGGGAATTTAAGGGAGTTACACCTGCGGGTTTTCTCTTTTTCTCCAATGATTGCAGAATTCAGCTTATAAAACTCCACTTGTACATTTCCAGGCCTTCATCTTCCTTTTCTACCTATTTATATGTATATATACACATTTCCAAGTATTTATGTTTCTGATAACGAATCCAAAGCTCTCTCTTTCTAACTCTTGTTGGACTCCCAGCCTGCTCCTGTACCACACAAAATTAATTTGATTCTGTAATCATCTGAAAAAAAAAAACAAACCAAGAAATTCAGCTGACTTCCCAACTTACACTAGTTTTTGTTCATATTCAGCTCGATCTTCAAAAAAGATACTCCACACACTCTACATCCAGGCACATCCTATTCTTTAGGATGTCCCTACAAATGTAAATTCTGTGCTGACATCCCCAGCAAACACACTTTTATAGTAGACTCTACTTTGAATTTTGGTTAAAAAACCCCCAAAATTAAACCAAGCTACAAAGGATTATGCAGCTGCCCTGTTTTCCCACTCTTCCTCCCATCTCCTTTCTCAGTAATGAAGTTCTGCAGAGAAGCCTCAGGCCACCAAGCAGAAAGAAATGAGGAAGGGTGAGAGCTGTAGTCCTCTGTTTCTACTTGTTAGCGCAAGCGAAATTATGGGAGATGCAACTGCAGCTCTGAGCAGCTGAAAAACCTATCAGCAAGGGCTAATTAACAGAAAAGCGAAGGCTTCTGTTTTTTGCATAGTTTTTTCGATTATCAAGAGAAGAACTCCTATATAATGGAAAATCCATGCTTCTGCCCAGCAGATAAAACATTTGCAACACTAACCTGTTAGCTGGGTTTGCCTTCATGGGGTTGGTGAGGTGCCATTCATTGTAGAGTATCCATCTGCTTGTCGTCTTTCTTAAATATGAACTGAATGAGCTCCCCCCATCTGCCAAAGTCTTGTCTTCGATTACAGAAAGACAATAGCAGGAAGAAGGTCAAGGTCAAGTAAAGCAGATAAACATATGATTAACTCTAAGCAGATAAGGACTCACCTGTCTTCACTGAGAATATTCTGTACTAATGTGTCTGATTGAACCAGAGTTGGAAGAATAAACCAGATTCAAGGGAATGACAATACAAATGAAAAAGTAATAAAAAGCTTAAAGATCAAAATAAAACAGTTCACAACCTCTCTTTTTTTTTTGTTTCCATCTGAAGAAACAACAGCCAATATGCTCCTGAAATCAGCATGTGTCAAGTCAGAGACTGGAAAGGAATTGAGAGGATTATTTCACAATTTTATTGCACAACCTCAAATTAATATTTTTTTTTTTTATATTTACAAGCCATTTATATTGCGCACAAAATCTAAACAGCATTTTCCCCAATAAAATTATCACCCAGAAAACTTATACATGAACTGAAGCATACAAGTAAACTAAGTGGTTTGTGTTAAATGCAAGTTGCTTCAGTCTAACCCTGGAAGGTGAGATGCTTGGGAGGTGGGGCAGCAGAAGGTAAAAAAGACATATTTCTCATTTTTCTTTCCTGAAATGTTGCTTAAGGATCTTTCCCCAACCCAGGGAAAGAAACAAAAGAGTTGAATACTAGTTCAAGCAGAAGGCCAGCCAGCCAGGTGATGTACTGACAGCGTGGTGAGATGAAGATTCAAAACCCTTCAGCACCACAAGCCTTGCAAGAAAATTACAAGTCTTGTTTCACACATGGTTCACTCTAAAGGTCACGACATCTCGATTTTTCCCCTGGAGAATGCAGAATCACCTTGGTCATGACGGAAGAGGAATGAGGTCTGAGTCTCAAGAAGAAACACATGCGAATGGCTGTTGTGTTTGACTGTGGGTTTGTGGTTTTTGTTTCTCTCTTTTTTTTTTTCGTTCCTTCCTTCTCACAGATTTCTTACCTGCACTTTTGGAAAAGAGCTGGCTGACACACTGCAAGTGCTGCCACCGCTCTTGGCAGAGCTACACAGGGATAATACAGGGCAACGAAAGTTGCACGACTTGACCACAAATGCTGGGAGTAATACTTTAACCCTCATTATGAAGCCCACAGCTTTCTGCTGAAAACGAGTGCTTCCCTGGCTCTTAGCACAAGCTGTCTGTCACGATGCACATCACGCTCTCTGGAGTCCACAAATCACTCCCTCCCCATGGCTGATCCGCCCGCATGTTTTCCATCATATAGATTGTTGTTTTCAAGTTTGTCAGCTAATATTGAGTCTATGGCTTTGAAGCACTTACTGCTTAGCTTCCAGGAGGTTTTCACACCTGCAGTCTTAAACGAGTAGGTGGCAGCTCTAAAACTGATGCTCCCTGGCCCAGATTTGTCCCATGCTACTTTGGGCAGGGGTATACCTGAGGCTTCTGCATGGGGCCCATCAATCAGTAGGGCTTGGGGCAGAAATGCCCTCTGTAGAACTCCCACTCACTCCATTGACTATCAAAGGAAATTAAGGGGACCAGCTCTGGCATTGTGGGTCTCAGTCAGCTGCCAATTTGCATAGGATGAATCTGGGCCTGAATGCTTCCAAAACCCCAGGGATTCTGGCATTGCAGGGTACCTTGGATATTTAGATCACTTTAGTGCTACCTTCAGGTTTTGGACCCTCCGCTGTAGGGTGGAGAAACAAAGTGATGCCAACGTGATTTGTAGTGAGTTTGGACTGAAAGGGAGTGTTTATAGACCTGTTATGCTAGCTAGTGCTTGACCACTGGGAACCATGCTACCAGGAGATGGCTTTGTGAAACACAGTTCAAATGCATAGGAAAGGTGAAACCTGTGGCCTCAGAACAAATTATATATATCAAGTCCTCTAAAGTAATTGTTTCTTCTAGAGCCACACATCATCACCATTGTCATCTCATGCATGGCTACCAACCTGTAACATCAGGTCCTAAGCAACCTGATCTCGTTTTGGCATTAACGGTACTAAAGGCCCAAGTCTCTCGCTCTCCTCTCCCCCAGCAACCCGAGTATTTGTTTTTCTCTTAAACAAGTTCTTGCTGGTTTAAGGGAGCCAGCAATGAGGAGGTATCTTTTTCTATGTACTAGTTATAACCAGACCTCAACACTGTGGAAACTGCCTGTACTGTCTTTAAAATACCTGCCAACACCTACCTAAGGCTGGTATAAACATGGATTTAGGAGTGCGGCAGATTTGGAATATGGGGAAAAAGTGGAAAACCCAATAATAGGCTGGCTGAGGAAGGATCTGAAAATTGAGCTCTACAGAAATAGTAACAAATCTGTAAATTGTGGAAATTTGTGCTGAAACTTATGGCTTGAGTAGCTTACTTATTTTCACAGATGCTGCTGATTTCAGCCTCATTGGATTACTTGCAGTGACTCTCTTCCTCTCAAAATGGTGTTTTTCTGGAAGATACGTAGGTGTAGTGGGCAGAAAAGTTTGAACAATATGAATATGCTGAAAACAAAACACAGCACAGCAATCCCATTCTTACAGCTTCAAACTGCTGCATTTTTTGTCAGGTGTATGACTGAAGATTAAAATTGGAAAAAAAAAACCCTGCAGAAAAAATTTGGGTGAAGGCTCAGGTGCCTGGCCAGAAACATCACTTTAGTAATGAACTCAGGCAGTGGTCTAGCACAAGCCAGCACTCTTTCACACTTACTGGAAGAGACACTGCTAAGATAGAAATAAAACCCGTGATAGCACAAAGGAAAGAAAAATCCCCCAAGGCTACAGGAAAGGCTTTCTCTGCACTAAAGTGGTGCTGAAGACATCTCAACGACCCCTCAGTTCTATTTGTCACCTCAGATAATGCTGTAACATTTGCAAGTCTGATTGATGTAGAAGAAAGCTGTATCAGCTTAAGAAAATAAATAGGTTTTGCAAACTGCTAAATTGACATATGAAAATGGAAATTAAAGCAACAAAAATTATAAAATATTTGGGTCTTGGGTGATCTGATTCAGAGAATTGTTTTTATTGCATGCACTTGTTTTGCTGTATGAAGTGTAATCAGAAAGAGGATGACAGCGCCCGTATTCTCTGTGTTCATGACATAAGCTGGCAGGTTAACCTGGTGGATATTTTGCATTGAATCTTCACGAATGCTAATTTTTGTGAGACTTTACAGAACTCATCTTTTTTTTGGATTGCCTTTGCTGTTCTTTGAATAAACTGTAACAGTTAAAAGTAAAATATATAAACCCTCCATAAGCCATGTGAACTCGTATGGCAATATTAACTGATGTTATGGACAGAAAGCATAATTTTGTTTATCTGTCTGTTTTCTTATCAACACAGACAGCAGAAGCTTACTGCCCAGCCTGAACATTGAGTCTCAGACCAGATGGAATAATTGGTGCTAATATAATTAGCATTTCCCCTCAACACTGGGGAAGGTGTTGAGGGAAAGTGCATACACCTCTTGTTCTCATCCAGAACCAGCAAACTGCTGAGTCCCATCTCTTCCTAACCCCAAGGGGCCTCTGTCACTCACAGCAAATATACATCTAAAGTGCATAAAAGCTCAGCAAAGTCTATCATCAGAATAATAGATTTCATACTGAACTCACTATTGCCATTAAAAAACTCAAAGCAGACAGTGGCACGGCTTCCTTCCTGCTGCTGGTGCTTAGTTCCGGCTGGATGGAGAGTTCATGGATCAATCAGCGTTGGACAGCTTTTCCTTTCCTTACAGCATCGCTGGAACAACAGATCCATGGGCAGATCAAAAGAAGAAATTCTATGAACCTCACTAACTCCAGCTTTGCCCCAACCATTGACCTCGGTGCCGACAATTTAAAAAGGCCGCGTAGTCAGACTCCTACTGTTATTGAGCTGCTGCCCTCCTTTTTTTTTTTTTTTCTTATGAGCACCAAAGAAGCAATGTGGGAATCCGAAGAACTGAAACAAATTAAACATCCTTGAGCTGAGAATGGTTTAATCCCAGTGCTGACCTTCATGAATTTTATAACTCATGGAATTTACTAAAGGTGGACACATCAGCCAGTGTTGGATAAGATAGGCCAGAGACCCAGAACGAGCTTAGTCCAGCCCACAGATCCTACAAACTGATCTTCTGAGGGACCCCAGAACGCTTTGGCCTTTCTCATTCCTCTGGAAATTTGGCTACTTAAAACAAAGCCCTCATGCCCCATCCCCCAATTAATTACTCAATCTTTTCACTGCTTACCTGCCAGAGTGCCAATAGCCTTTTTAGTGCCATCAGAGACGGAGCAAACAGGGTTGGACAGAGCTGGGTCTCATCACTCTTGCATGTTCAGCTGTCAGCATTCACAGGTTGGGGGCGAGTGCTACAGGGCCTCCAAGTGTAATTTCCATCAGCTCCATAGGATCCCTCCACACAAGAGAAGCCTGTAGAATACAACTGCAGGCATTCTGCTCAGAAAGCCTGAGAGCACGGGGGAAAAACGGTTTTCCTAAATCACAGTTTAAACCTATCCTTCGGAAAAAAAAAGAAAAAAAAAGTCTGGCTTTGCTCAGAATCAAGGTAGCTATCATATTATGAAAAGCTCAATGACAGCAAAAGTAAAAAGAAGTATCACCCAGCTGCTTCATTCTCTGAGTGCCATCCTCCCTGTGCACAGAAGGAAAGAGAAGTCCTCTAAAAAAGCCCCAGCAAACGGTTGTGTAGAGACTATATCCTGCTACATACGTACCAAAGGACAGAAAGTAGTTTCATGAGCAAAGCACCAGCTACACCAGCAACTTGGGATTTCAGAGCCTCTAACTTCCACATTACTGATTTTGCAGCCTTAGCAGGAGTCTTGTGATATAATGGTCAATATTGAAAATTCACAGAAGTCCATAGTCAGAGAATTACAATACCGAGGAATAGGCTTAGCTTGACTTGAATTACTTGGTCTTACATGTTTGGGGACCTCTTCTTGAATATATATTTGGTGAGAGTGGCCTCTACACACCTGATCAGAGAATTAACCCCAGGTCAGAACTATCTCTTCTGGATTGAAATCTTGTATCTCATGGCAATGCACCATAGAGCTCAAACACAGCCTTTGTCACCTGCACAGTGACTTCCTATAAATCCTTGTTGCAGGGGTTTAGGACATTTCAACCCTACAGAAACAGTAATTAGCTGGGAGGCAGGAAGCTGTTATCATCCTGTGAGGGGAAACTACAGCACAGGAAGACTGATAAGATACTAAGCTCTTAGCCTGGGTTTCAGATCTTTTGCATCCTGATACCCTCAATGAGCTAACACTTCCACTGCAGTACCCATTAACATGTCGGGAGAAATACATTCATGATTCACCACATAAATACATATTTGGTTGGCTTTCTAATTCCCAGATTATTTTTTCAACTGATCATAACAATTTTACTCTGCAGAGCAAACCAACTCCAAATATTTTTTAAGAGGAAAATGTTGCAGCCAACTGACACATACATAGCTCCTTTTGAAATTCTCAAGGACTTCATGTCTTGTTTGGGAATGTATAACCACTGATGAAAACAAACTCCTGTAAAAGCAAGGTATTTCTAAATCCAGGTTTGCAAGCATTTCCTGAGCCATAATTTGCTGTGCAAAGCCAGCAGCTTTTCCAAACCTAATTTTATACTGTGAGCCAAAGGAACAACCTTAAAACAATCCCCAATTCACCTAAGGGTTTCGATGTACACACACCATTTAAATATACATTATGAATTACTACTGTAAGAATTATTTCATGTAGCTATCAATGCTTCTGCACATTCAATACTGCAGTGGAAACACGAGGTTACTGGCTGTCATTGTCTACTAGTGACTTATTTGTTCCAGTCTCAGTGGAGCTGCAGAAACTTAGTTGCTTTCTTTTCCTAAGATTGAAATTTTTTTGAGCTAGCAATGATACTTTTTTTTTCCTGCACTCCCACTATCTAATGTATTAGACCTCGTTGAAGCTCATATGTAATGATGCCCCCCCACGCGCTCAGCTTGCTGTGTTCTCCTGTTGCTGCACTGAAACCTGAGGAACACCCGTACAGTACCAGGCAGAGCAGGGAGGAACGTCTTCTGCAATGCCCAAGAGTAATATCTCTGCTGATTTGCCAGGACTCCCAGTGCTGCCGGTCATTAATCTTTCTCAGCCAAAAACAGATGGGGCCATTAGGCAGGCTGGAGTAATGGGGGAAACTGGCAAGATACAGAAGGCAATGCATTATCTTCTGGATAGAATTGCATATAAAAATGAGAACATTAAAAATGTATTTTTCATATTTAATTGGATGATGTACCATCATACCTACTAGAAAATAATGTGCAATGTGTTCTGTGCAGAGCATTTATAAAACTGTTCAGATGTGCTAGGGCCCTATTTTCCCCTGCGGAGAGAAACAGGAGCTACAATTCTGACAAGGATTTTGTGCTTTTCCCTCCAACGCAGGGCTTACTCTGCTGCAACAGATACTGCAAATAACACTACAAAATGCCTCCGCTTCTCGTAGTAAAATGCAGTTTATGATTTACAAACAAACCACATGAAGCTTAGCAGGTAAAAAATCTGTACTTTAGGAACAATCTGAGCGTATCTGATATTCAGTCTAACAAAAGCAATAGAACTGCAGGTACATCTGCTAATTCCTTTATGTCACTGAGTCCCAGATGATGACTACAAATAGAATAAAAATTGCAAATTGCAAAGTGGAACCAGATTGCTCACGTGGGAAACTAGCAAGGCTGGAAGGAATTACTGAAAGTAGGACTTGGAAAAAAAATCTGATAGATACTAAGGACTCCTCAGGATACAGAAAGACATTTTCCAGGTCTGCCAGGCAGGCAAATGGTAGATGACTTTTAGTCAGAATATGATAGGATGGAAACTACAGCCACACATTTGAAGGTATATACTGTGACAACAGAGACCAATAAGGGAAATGTATTAGAAGGTTACAATAAAGCATTAAATAAAGGCAAATGCTTTCCTCAAAACCTGAACTTTGCAAAGCCTGTTGTATCAAAGGGAGCAGCATGAAAACAAAACCAGGAGGACTGGGTGCCAGCCAGCAGATTATTATTTGGCATAATAATAATGTCTGAAATGTGGTGGGATGTTAGATGGTGTTGGGAAATACACAGTTCAGGCTCTGGTGCTGGAAGGGTCTTAGAGAACTGAAAAGCTTGCAGCGACTCACGTGTCAATGTTTTGGAGGGGAGGGGGAAAAGAGAGACACAGAACAAAACGTGTCAAGATAATACCCCAAATTAGATGAACAAAATAATTTTGTAGGATTTTATTTCTGATCCTTTGACTAGGAAAAGGTTAGCATTTAGGAATGTTAAAGAGGAAAATACAAACCCCCAAAACCTTGTAGGGCAATATTTGATATAAAAATTTAAAAACAAAAAGCCTTTTTCCTTTTAAAGAAAGAATCAGTGGGCCTAAACAAAAGAAAAACTGAAATCCTTGGATTTAAAATGAAAAGGGTTTGTAAATAGCCATGTAGCATTATATTCCCCTAGATAAGTGGAAGACAAGGAAATGCTGATATGACAAAACTGGAAACTTCAGAAGTTATTCAGGCCAAATTGAAAACCTTCAGAGAATGGAAATGAAAACTTTGTAAAGCTGAAACCAACGTATGTAATAGTTAAGACAGAGTTTGAGCAAGCTATGAGGGAATTTAAAGAGCAAATAGTAGGAAGTTAAAACTGAAAATACACATTTGCTCATTACACCAAAAGCAGAAAACCGGAGATAACCGGTATACCACCCCAAACCGTAAGTAGAAGAAACAATTAAAGACAATAAGGACATTGCCAAGAAACTAAATGATTTATTTGCATCAGTCTTCACCAGAGAGGGTGCTGGAGTGATATCTAAATGAGAAACTCACACTTTCCAAATATCAAAGATAAGGAGAGGTCATAGGCTGAAGACTCAAGAGAGAAGTTGGTGGAACAAATCAATAAATCAAAGGCATTAGGTCACTGGGTTTGTCTGATATTTCTTGAAGACTTCAGGATAAAACTGAGAATTAAGTAACAAAGTTGCTAGCAAATACCTACTACAGCAGAGGACTGGAAGACAGCGTTATAACTGAGTTGGGGATTTTTGTTCTTGTTTTTTTTTTGTGGTGTTGGAGCAGCCCTGGCAGTTACAGACAGATACGTAATCTTCATCTATCACGTAAATTGGCTGAAATGTGTTAAAAAAACCCAAGCCCCTCACCTCCCAAATTATGAAGCACATAGACAGACATGACATGAGAGACACAAGTCAGTACAGTGCCTACAAGTGAAAAAAAAGGGGCTCTTTGAACCTACTACCATCTTTGAGCTGGTGACACCAGCCACCACACCTAAGCCTACCCCGGAGGCCCCACGACTTGCTGTACGGACAGCTAAGTTGCAAATATTAGCCCGCTGCTCCCCCACCACATCTCACGGCCACCGAGGAGAGAATAATGTCCATGTTGACAATGGCACACCCAAACAACGTTCAGGTCCGTGCTACAGGTCATGCTACTGCAGGGCAATGCAGTCCATCCCTGGGCAACACTGTTAAGCCAAGGAGAAAGATACACCTGGAAACGAAAGGTTTTAATACATATGAGACATAATGGTGGCCACACTGAAGCTCCGACTGGAGATTTTATGGAGGTAAAACCAGTGTTAGCCTCTCTTAGGATCAGCTTTGACACCGTTCTGCACATTAGCTAATCAGCGAGACTCTGTGCTGCAGGGTTCTTTTCATTCTAAATACGCACACTGTCCTGGGCCCTTAATGGTGAGTAATACGAGACTTAGGGAATCAATATTTTGTTTAATATATCTTAGCTGACTGAGAACTCATTTCACTTCTTCCCAGCTCTTCCCCACTTTTTATGTAAATCTCTACATAAAGCCATTAAGAACAGAAGAACAGCACTTTGGAAAATTATGCAGTGATATATTCTTATGCAGCCAACACTCCCAGGGGAAAAAGTAAAAATTACACAGAGCCTCCCGCCCCTTTTTATTTCTTGTCAAAGATGTTGCCTTTTTTGGCTTTTCTTAAATATACACAGCATGATGAACTGATATTTGTAGTTTAAATGTCTGGTTTAAGCACGTGGTTTCCACCATAGCAGAAAGCTCTCAGAAAATGTCAGACTAGAAATAAAACCAAGCTCTAGAGGGATGAGGTGGGGAAAAAAGTAGAAGGTTCAACGGCTGAAAAACAAAATGGAAAAAAGGTGAGCAGAACGCAACGTGGATCCATTTCCCAACTCGGGCAGTGGTATTGGTACGAGTGGTTGAATGGGGATCTGGGGTAGGGAGACAGATGCATTTCTCACTGAGTTGTTTCCGCTTTCTCTATTAACATTGCAACAGAAATTACAGATAGCCCTGCAAGGGGTAGTGCATTAAATCTCATCTCTTCATCCCATGTAAACACAACATTAATACTGAAGAATAAAGAAAATGGTAAAAAGTCCAGTGTCTTGTCTTCTGCATTTTGCTTGTTAGGTTTCCTGTCCGCCCTCCAGCACACTCCTGTGTGTACTGAAGCTGTGAACTTGACAGCCCGTGTTCAAGCAAACACTCACACTCAGATTCCCAACACATTCTTTTTTTCCCCCTCGAATAGGGAGTTTATTCCTAACAGTTCTGCTCCTTTTAATTAGAAACTCCTTTAACGAAGTAGTTCTGAGACCTTGCAGCAGGCGAGCACTAAGGCTACTAGTTGCCATGTCTACAATCCCTGTTCAGCAAAGAAGTCCGCTTAAAGCCCAAGGGCCAGTGATTTCACGGATGGGCACGCACTGTAAGGAGACCACAAATCAGCATCCCCCTGTACAACGTGCCTTATAGGCAAAATCCAATTCTTGCCTAAAAAAGATAGAGAGTTACAGCCAGGCCCTTTATTTTACGAGACACACATGAACAAGTTGCTCTGGTGAAAACAGACCTTACACCGACAAGTTTTGTTCACTTTCTGGCAGAGCTACTGATCTTTGTTACTGGACCGCCAGAACCGAAGATGGGAAAGAAACACAAGGGAGACATTTCCTTGGCAAGGAAAGGAGCAGCATTTAGGACTGGGGAAAAGGCAGGGTGGGGTATAGGGGAAATTCCTGATAAAACAACTATTTTGAGAATAAAAGACCAACCGGTATCATGTACACACCTAAACCAGTAACACACCTTCTCTCTAGTGCAGTATAGTATAAGCGTCCCCTTCATTTTCAAGCCTAATTCAGGCCTTTGGCTCATCCTGCATTAACAAGGTCATCCATGTTCATAGGGCCCCTGTGGAACGTCACAGGTGAAAGTTCCCTTTTAGAGTAGTGCAGATTTGAAATTCACAGGACAGCGACCCGAAGATCTTCCTTTACAGATAAAAAGCATGTCAAATTATTAAATAGCAACACGAAATCCTATATCCTGAAGGTCTGTCTTTGCTCTGCAGTTAGGAGAGCGGAGCGCGTTCCCAGCCCCTGCCCGATCCCCATCTCCGGTGGCACGGCGGGCACGTGGCCGGCTCCTCTCCCTGATGCCTCACGAACGCTAAAGCCGAAAGGCCTGGGGTAGTCAGGGAAGGGAGGAACGAGCATAGTCTGAAGACACGTCACTTCAAATTCCTACTGTTAGAACTGCCGGGTACGATATAAAAACAGAAAGTATTTCTCAGTTTGAAATTTGAAGACGAGGCCCACAACGCCGAGCAGCTCCTCCCTCTGCTGTCCCTGTGTCCTGCGCACGGGCTCTGCTGTGCTAGCTGTTGTTCTCTGCCGTGAGATATTTGAGGGCTGCGAAGCCGTAGTGGCGTGACATATCCTGCTGGAATTCCTCCTTCAGGGTCTTGAGACAGATGCGGTATTGCTTGTTGGAGCGGAACTTGGTGATGTCGAAGCTGGGGGCGTGCGGCATGTGGATCATGTAGGCGTTGGGCAGCACCGTGAACTCGTACTCCTGGGGGAGAAAGACAGCGGCTGTGAGGGTGTTCCCGAGCCCTCTGGCAGGGCATCTCGCCCACACCCCTGCAGTCAAACACGCCCCACTGTGTGACGGTGCAGTGTGGGTCTCAAAACCAACAAACCCATACCGATATGCCAAAGAAGCTTTCTTTTAATAAAGGTGCTTTTTCTTAGTTTTATGAAAGATCAGCTTTCCCTTTTAGAATGTTTTAGAATCATAGAATCAGTTTGGTTGGAAGAGACCCTCAAGATCCTAAGAACCCCTAAGAACCTCATCTACGTGTCTTTTTCACACCTCCAGGGACAGCGATTCAACCACTTCCATGTGCAGCCTGTTCCAATGCCAGACAACCCTTTCGGTGAAGAATTTTTTCCTAACATCCATATATTTTTACTCCATATAAGCCAACTGATGGGGCAACAGTACAAAAGGCATACTGTGACTGCACAGAGCATGAATCTCATGTATCCATGCAAATGCATGTTTTTGCTTCTCCAACTCATCTTGCTTGGGTTGCTGGCATAAGCTATATTTACAAAGGCATCCATTGCACAACATGCGCTGCTTTGCCTGTATACTAAGATACTCACAGTGACGAAATTGTCCAAAACTATTTATAAACCTGAAATGAGGGGAGAATATGGTATCCTTTATGGGCGATGTGTGAAAATGGACCTAATTCCATATGTTTTCAGAAGGTTTTATGCAAATTAAATTCTCCTTCAGAAAGTATGAGATACTGTGCTAATTCCTCCTCTCCTCTAAAACTATCTCTCACTAGTTGTCTTTATTTATATCTGACAAGGTTCTTCGACAATTTTTTTTGTTAAAAATGATGGTTCATTTAAGTCTCCATGATTCCTGTGATATTTGTTCCACTTTTATAATTAAATGTATGATCATTAGAGCAAAGCTAGACAAAGACTGATTCTCAGACAAGCTGGAAGGTCACCAGTGTAAGACGTGCAAGAACCAGATAACTGTTTCTGCAAGGAACTGGGCAGAAAAACCATGTGGACCTCAGTATTCTGCAGCCAAGCAAAGTACCCTAACTACTAGGACACTAACTCTTTTTTCACGTGAAACTTCAAAAAACATGACTTGTATGGGATGCAAATGACAAAGAAACCTCAAAGACTCCACAGGCAAATTTCCCATTGTCTTCACAGTTTCAACTTAGAGTTGTTGCTGTATTGACTCATTAACCATCCCTGCAGGAGACAGTGGGTGGGGAAGGAATAGCCACAGAGCATGCTGGCTTTAACAGAAATGCTGCACAACTTCCCGTGGTTTGCAAAGTCCAGTCACTTTTAGATTTAGGAGTCTGTGCACAGACGCAGAGTACCTGCAGCACAGAGTATTTCAAAACCATTTTGTTAGGGAAAGAGATTTATGGGAGAGAACATACTTGTGCTAATAAACGTGAGTGTTTCACCTATAGATCTTTCCTCACCTAACAAGATATGATCAGCCTGTAAAACACTGAAAACTTCTGGGTTATGGCGCTAACAGAAACCAAGTGTTTGGGCAACGCAGCCCAAAACGAAGCCCAAACAAAATGGAAAGAAGTGAGCAGAACACAATGTGCATCCATTTCCCAACTCGGGCAGTGGTATCGGTGAGCCCCAGGTACAGCTAAGGCTGCAGTGTGGTCCCGGAGACACCTACAAAACAGGAGTACGTGTTGGCCAGCTGGGTGCAGATGCAGCTGTATGGCTGCTGCTTTCTCATTATGGGAATACATGTTCCCTGCTGAACAGTGCTGAAGTGGTAAATCTTAGTGCCGAATTACAGTGCTGTCATATAAGGGAATAGGCCCTCTGATCTTCTGTTTGAGGTGACAAATGTACAGCAAAAGCAAAATCATCTGAACTGCTGGAAGAGACTGAGAACTAATAGGGAACCATATGCAAAAACAAAGGCTGGCATGATGGAGTGAAAAGAGCTGATAAACTACAAACTACAAAATATGTCTTGATGGGACCTTAAAACTAAAGGCTGAAGCTGCAGAGGAAGATACATCCCCCTCATACAATCTCTTCTTTGTTCTCTGCATCTCAAGTCTGTAATCCTGCAGGTCAGGGACCATCTACGCTCTGCAGTGTAAGCTGTTCAGCACAGCGGTGCTCCCATCCCTCCAAAAGGTCTTCAGGCAAATAAAGCCTTCCTAAACCTTACCAGGCTGCTGCTAATAAGCCCCTGTCAAAGATGCTGGGCTGGGAAACCTCTTGGAAAAAAGGATTGCTCACAGTCTAGTTCCACAGAGGCTGAGAGAGCAGGGAAAGGTTTCCTAATGGCCCATCCCTACTGTAAGTAAAAGTCTGCTGAGAAAGCAATGCACTTGCAGGAACCTCCGTCCCTGCCTCGCAGGTTATAAATTCTTCAGACAGTGTATTTGTACATGATCCAGCTCAGTGGACATCTGCATGCCCCCAGAATAATAATGATGATTATCTCCACGCTGTGTGCTGCTCTGAAGGATGGTAGTGGCACAGGCCCTTGGTAAGGAGCCTGCAACAGTTCTCTCGACAGATGCTGCAATTGTGAGGAGCAGTGAAATAATTCAATTGAGAAGCTGCTGATAGTCAGCCAAGCAGCTGGCAGCAACCTGATCTGTGGACACCACAAAGCAGAGTAATGCCACAGTGGAAGATAGCTGTGTGATCCCACATCCCCCCCAGGCTGATTTTCAGCGAGAAATGGCCAATACTCATGTTGCTACAAATGAAAATGAAACTTTGGTTCAATGTGAAAATGTTCTTAAGGCTGGAAGAGTGAGAAAAACATTTTCACAGAGTTAGTTCCAACCCATTGTCCGACCAAAATATCTGCACTATGATGAAACTTGAAAAATGTTCCCATTTCCCATTTGTGAATCTGTATGCTCAGCAAATGTTTCTAATAGAAGAGTTAAATCACGAGTGCTAGATGAGACCTGTCAGTGGGAACATAAGCCTTGTTACTCAGATTAACAAATAATAAATTATTACACTGTCACTCTCCACAACTGATAGTTCATTGATTAGTGTTTGGAAAGTTCATTAGAAAATTAAAGTGCTATAGCAGAGCAAAGTATTATTATTAACAATAGTATAAAGGACAACTTTTTTCTAGTCTGTAGTAATCTTTTTTCTCAACATAAATAGGTATATATCTATTGGGAATGCCATTCTGCAGGGGGCAAGTGTTGGCCAGCCAAGGTGACCATGTGGTTTTGTAAAGAGAAGTAGAAAATAACCCTCCCAGGTATGTGCCTGCACACAAATACACTGTAGCCCACACCCCAGAGACACAATCTCCCAGTAACTTGCTGCATGCCTTGTGCTACCCTGCTTCACATAAACTGGTCAGTAGTAGGCAGAGAAGGATCAGCTATATCCAGATCCACAGCAGAAGCTGTGGAGGAGGACAACAGATGACCAAAAAGTAAGGGTTCTGGTTAGCTTGAAATGCTACTAGTTCAAAAACTAAAGCTGAAACCAAACTAAAACAACCCCCAGACCTCAAAATAAAAAGAAATGCCATGACACAGACCATGCTGATTAGCACAGTTAGCTTCACATCCAAGAAGAGCAGAGATACAAACCCTGCCATTTCAGTGAGCAGCAGCACCAGGGCCCCACAGAGCCACAGTCGCTGCCAGTCTCTAAGATCTGGGTTGCTGGTAGGAGCCTTGGCAACTCTGAGAATTCTACTGCCAGTCTGGGTCTCTCAAGCTCTCTCTGAATTCTAATTCTTATATATTCTGCCCAGCAGGTCCATCCCAAGTCACAGATCCAAGAGGCAGGCAGCCCAAGGACCAAGTGCCTGGATTGTCTGGAGTCTGCCCCACAGCCAGACTTTGGCAATGTAAAGTCCTTGTCTTTGCAGAGATGCACTGTAAATCCAGGCCATATATTAAAGATGCTTGCCTTGGATCCAGCTTAAGATTGCTTTTTGAATTCTAAATTAGCATTTGGGGCTCAGCAACCTCTATTTAACTGAAAAACTTCCAGTGAGATCTAGAGATTCCTTAGTAGGTGACCGGCAACAAGTGCTGCAGTGCTTGGGCACACCTGGGCAAGACGTGGGCACTGCGGTGATTGTGCCACTACGAGACAACAGCTCTCTCAGCACTGACAAATTAACTCAGACTCAGCTCTCCTTACGCTTGAGAAGGAGTAAACTAAGTGTTCCCAACTCAAGAAACACTCATTAAGGAGCCCAGTGAGGCCAGATGAGCTCTGAAGCCTTTCTGCAGAACACAGATTTCACTTAACAACCTTGCTGCCCAGCCCCGGGGTGAGACATGCAGGCGCTATCTCCTCACCTGTGCATCCAGCTCCATGATGTGAGCTACTTTGTTCCAGCCAAATCCAACAAACCGCCTGTCGTACTCCGGGCAGTCCTTCCTCACGACAACGTATGGCTCAAAGTCTGCTTCCCACTCGACGCGGTAGGGAGTGGTGGCTGTTCGCCACTTGGCAAAGTTGGTTGGCGCGTGCCCTTTCGTCCAGACGTGATACCTTAAACAGACATAAATGGCACGGACGTGGAGAGGCAATTAGATAGAACGCATCTTGGCGAGGGAACAAAATGTTACTCGTTAGGTGAAACGCTCAAAAATAAGGACATTAGCTTGCAGTTCACATCATCATTTTCAGGACGCAACAGAGGCAATTTCTAGGACTGCTTCCAGCGCGCTTCCCAGGGCCTCTGTGCGCTCAATGCTTAAACACATCTAGCTGTTGAAGGATAGTGTGAAAACACTACCTAATGTTAATGTGAGAAACAATTACAAAGTACACAGACAGTTCATCTGCACTACAAAGTGCTGTGTCTCGTTCCTGGCAACCAAGTGGCTGTATCAGTGCTCTAAAATCAGTGTGAAATTCTGTAGCTCAGATAAGGTCCCTAAAATTAGCTATTTTTACATCACAGTGATATTCACGATCTCTTTTATATGCAATTTTATAATTCGTATGAGAGACACCTGCAGCTCTGGAAAGATGTTCTGTTTTATTAATTACTGTTATTACCATGGCAGGAGCCAAAGCGCATAATTAAATTAATAAGTAAAATATTACATAAAGGCTTTCTGCTGTACTTTCTACATTGTGGGGAGTGTACCCATGTGATCCTGAGTAAAGTAATCAATTTGATTTACAGGAAAAGATCCTTTTATACTTCAGCAATCTTGTTAAGGTCACAGCAGGTCTCTTCCAAGCACAGCTTGAATCCACCCCATTAGTGTCAGGGTCAATGACTCTCTCGCCCACTTATTCTTCTTACACCTTTCCAAAAATCAATGAGACAGGCTCCTTCTGCAGACTCATAGATTAAATAATGAAACAAAGGCATAGCAGGCCATCTGTATTACAGTGCTCTCAGAAGTGTAACAGAAGGGGCAAAACAAACATCCTGCCAGTTTGTAATGTAAGGTACATTGAATTCACGGGGATGACTCATATGCTCACCTAAAGGGATTTGAGCATTAAATATTTGCAGATTTAGGACCTGAGGTAATGTTTCAATCCCGGAAATTCTTGTAACATTGCAAGCCACTGCTGAAAACAGGGACATAAAATCACAACCTAAGGCTTTACATTTTGACTGTATGGTTTGTAACTGGAAAAACAGAGAGGTGTTCAGCTTCACTGACTCTCCTTGTTCAGAGGCGGTGCAGGAGGACAGAATTATTAGGATAGCACTGGGGTCCCAAGTAACATACAGTCCTTTGAAAGCTGCATTTCTAAACTGTAATCAGCTTGCATCACTTTCATATATCTGGCTTGGGGACCTGGAAAAACAAAGCCCTTCCATATCAAAAAACCTGACAGTGAATTAATTCTCTAGAGGGTATTAGAAACCAGTGATAGATTCACAAAGATGCTTACAATCCTTAATGCCCATTGGAATCATCTTCAAAAAGCCTATCCCTTTCTTGATCTCTTTCGGAAATGAGTTGGTAACCTACCCAGTCACTAACAGGCAGCTATCTATGCTGGAAAAAAGCACCATCACAATGCGGGATTTAAAATGATATGGGATTCTGGAGGATGCTGTATCTTCTAACATCCTACCTCCGGCATTTTGAAATTAATTATGATAATAATAATAATAATGACTACTAAACACTTATGAAGTGATTTGTATCTTCAAAGCCTCATATAAACTTTGGTTAATTGAGGGATCCCTGCAGAGAAGCAGTCAAATGTGGCTGCTCTTCTAGTAACACTTTCCCATTCATCTAAACAGAGGGAAAACACGACGTTAACCATAAAAACATCAATTTATTTCCATCCTTTTTGGGGAAAGCAGTGTAAGCATTTACCAGCTCAGGTATAACCCCTCTGACTCGAGAGAGCTGATCAACAGGCAAAAAGAAAATACGAAGAAACCACAATGAAGAGAAAATTGGAAGCGAGATTGGAGAGACAAAAAAAGCAGAAAGGAAGGAATAGACCTGATTGTACCAAACAAAATAATATCACACTTGTCTCTTCAGAGTGACTGATGTGAGTAGAGGGCAAGAGGAAGACAAAAAGGTGGATAAGGTCAGGACAAAGAAGAAAATGAGTACAGAATGCTGAAATAAGGTGCACACACACCGATTATAAAGAAATAATTACTGGAAAGAAGAATTGTGAGTTCAGGATTACATACATATCTGTACCTACATATATATGCACACATATATAACCTGCTGGAGCTATGTCCTGGCTAATCACTGATCATCATATGAAATATACTGCAAAATAAGATAAGCAGACACCATTACATGGATGTCCATAATGAGGAAGCTACCATAAAGAGTGAGTAATTGCCAACAGACTTTACTGTCGGTGAAGCAGTTGTGAGAAGTGGTTCACTCTGTGTATTGGCCTTCCATCTCACAGGACAAATGAATAAATCTAATTTTCGTGCTCAGGCACTTCTCACTAAAGATTTAAATAGACATTGATTTTTAAGGCCACACTCAATCCCACTGACTCCCAGGAGAACTTTGTGAAACTGTGAACAACTTATTTTTCACTATGCTGGCAATTTTGACAAATCCAAACCAAATAATTTGATCGCTGTAAAATGATGATGAGTTTCTTTCCCACGGTTCATGGAAAACAACTGCACAAACCCCCTGCTTTGGGTCGAATGTTTCATCTTACTTTCATTATTGATTGCTTTTGTTTAACATAAAATTCCAAAACTATAGTAAACTTCGCTAAAGTTAGCGAAATGAAATCATTATTCTCATCAGAGTGTTCTTCCTCTCTGCTTCCTCAGAGCTTCCTGTTTCAGTGAAAGAAAACCTTTCCTAGTTCTATTCTCAGATGCTTAAAACATTTTGCTGGATTGTGGGTGCAATCAGTTAATTAGTTAACCAGTGCTTGCTGGTTATGTTTTCTCAACACTATGCATCCTCTACCTTGTTTCCCCAAAAATAAGACAAGGTCTTATATTAAATTTTGCTCCAAAACAGATTACTTTTTTACATTTATAGCTTCCTGGACACTATTTAAATCGACTTTTTAAATGAACTGTAACTAGGGCTTATTTTTGGAGTAGGGCTTATATTTCAAACATCCTTAAAAATCCTAAAAATCATGCTAGGGCTTATTTTTGGGGTAGGTCTTACTTTTGGGGAAACAGAGTGCTAGCTGTGGCATTCCTTGAGCCTGAAAGCTGTGCTGGCAGAACATTTGTGGTTCATCAGCTATTATCCAAGCACTGAGCAGACACATCCTTGTGTGGCGATGTCACAGCTGGCACCTGCAAACAAAGCCATCGAGCTGACACGGAGCGACCCACTGCTGCGGCAGGTTTCCCCACAGCACACCTTGCTGGCTCATCAATGCTCACGTGTCTTCCCTTCTGGCAGTGACTGGGGGATGTAATTGAGACCCCTTTTTTAATTCTCGGCTGCCTAAAGGTAGAAAAGGTCACCATTTGGGAAAGAGGTGACAAAAGCAATTTCAGTGAGGGAAAGATGGTAATCTACCATGTGGTGTGAGGGATGGGGTGTGGGGGGATGCTGCAGGCACTCGCAGCAATCACTGTCACAGACATCCTCCCCAGCTCACTCCCACCCGCTCAGCCTCACGCTGCAGCCTTATTAAAGCACCTTGAAGGTGGAAATTTTCAGCCCAGGTCACAGGTGCTTTGTGGCTGTTGATAGATTTGAGCAATGAAATTAGTCAAAGCAAACTAGGGAAGCATTTGTAAAATGTGTCCTACATTAATACGTACACCAGCTACAGATCACATGTCATTCACTTACTTAACTTTGCTCCGGCAAAACTCCCACTGATGTTAAAGAGATTTTTGCCTGACTAAGACTTGAGAAAGGATCTGCAAATCTGGCTGTATATGTAACATGCCAACGTGCTGTATAGCTTGAAGATGGGATCTGTAGTGGAAGGCCACTGCTGTGCAAGCTCAAAATTTGACTGTTGGTGGCATATAACACCTGAAAATCCTGAGGGTGCTATTTTCCAGTGGAAGGATTTTTTTTTTTCTTTCCAGTATGGAAGAAACAATTATTTTCCATCAACAAATCTCTTCTTAATTGTATACCTTTGACTGTTAAAGAATGATAGGAGACTGAAAGGTACTTGCTCTATCAGTATCCTCAAGTAACGTTCCAGAGAGAGGCATGGCTCCTCAGTCACCTCAAGTTTCTATTTCAAGGCAGTCACTGGTAGAGGTAGCATCACAATTGTGTTTTCCAGGCTCATACGGGGTGTCTACTCTGACACGTGCATGTGGGTTCTTGAGGAAAGGGTGGCTGCCGCAACGAGAGGAGTGTAATACAGGGAATGGAAGAAGTGTGAGGAAAGCTCTAAAGTAAAGGAAAGATGGGAGAGAAGATATAGACGTCTACCAGACCTGCATAATATCTTGCCTTTTCATTTTTTTCATGGTTTTTATCTCTAGATCTCAAAATACCATGAAGAGGAAAGGTGAACATCGTTACCCGCATTTCAGAGATGGAGAGCAGAGATATGAGAAAGTGAACTGATTCACGTACCACCTCCCAGCAGGGCAGTAGTGGAGCCAGGAAGAGAACGCAGGTCTCCTAAGCCCCCTCTCTGTGAAATATCATAAGGCCATATTGTACTCTTCCCATCACTGTGATGCTGCACAAATGTCTGTTAATCAGACCTTACCACACACACCCAAGAGGCAGTTAACCCCTGGTAGCTGCATTTTTTAAACTGAAGAAGAGTCTGGCACATAATAGAAGTGACTTGTTCACAACCACAAAAGGAGTCTGCTTCAGAGAGGAGCTCCAAATTTATGTGTTCTTCACTTCTCAGCTTCTAGTCAGAGCCCAATTTTACCTCTGCATTGAGAAACTCTAGCTATTTAAGAATCTGTTTCACACTTTAAAAGAGAACACAACAAGCCTGTGTTTGTTTTTTTTCAGTAAGTTAGTAAGGAAACAAACCAACGAGCAGAGAGAAATTATTTTTGGTCACGTAAGGGACACAGCTATCCGGATAGTATTCGGCAGCCAAAAATCAAATTACACACATATGAATGTAATGGTTGCGCTTGATTTTGTAGCGCAATAAAAAATGAAGAAAATAAACCAAATTCAATTTAATAACTGAAGTCCTTTAGCAAAGGACTATAATACTAGATAAAGTGCTGAACTTACAGATGGAATATATCCACATACGTTTCTGTTCACTGCCTCTCTATGAAAAGAAAAAAATAATTCCAATAGCTTTCTTAATGAAGCTAGCTAGCTGAGAGTGAGAGAGAAAAAATCAAACGTTCACAAGAACATTAAAAAAAAAAAATCTTTAGAAATAATGACCACAGGTTCAACAAAAGTACTTTCCATTACCTGAATGTGAAGAGGGTTCCCATGTCCAGCATAGATAGCAGCTCTGCTTTTGACTTGGGGAAGGAGAGGCGGTAGCGTAGGGTCTCAAAAGCAGGTACAATCAGAGCTTTCTTGGTGTTAGCCAGGTCTAGCTGGGTGACAGACTTCCTGGCAAAAAGAAACAACAAATGCAAGCAGGAAAATTATTAACTGAGCAAATCACTTGGCTTTTCAAAATAAAGAGTGAAGTATGGGCAGTTTGATACTGTAAATGTAACTACGGCCCAGATTTTTTCCTAGGGGTGCTTCATATTTTCCTCTACTTTTGATCTGCTGCTCTAAGAGCCGGGAGAACAACACAGTTCAAAAAGAACTGGCTTATTTGACTGCTCAGTACTGCCCCTCATGTCCAGTCATGCCCAGAGCTCAACCAGCACTCTGAGCATGGCCAAACGACCACCCCTTTAAGAGAAACATAGTTGAGTGTTACTATAATACATATATGGCAAAGAGCTGGCAGTTCTAAAAACCAGGATTTATACAGGCCTCAGTGAGACTTTACAAGGTGAGGAGCTGGAAAGTTTGGTTGCATTTCAGCCTAGCTATTCTCTGTGCTGTGCCATCTTACTTGCTTTTCACCTCGGCTTTAGAGCTCCACATGTCCTGCAAGTAGAGTGTTACCTGCACATCACTATGGACCAGATATTTGAAGAACACTGTTGCCATGATGGTTGGTCTTTGTTCAAAGGAAGGCACAGATCCACTGCAATGGGACACAGTGCAAATCAGCAAAACTGTATACTAGCAGTATTTTTTTTAGTATTGTTAATCATGTGCATGGTAGTGCCTTGAGAGCAGAGCTCATTTGTGTTTGGTTCTATATGTAGAGCAAAGAGGCTGTTTCCTGCAGAGAAGAGCTGTGCACTGGATATACTGAAACCATTTCAGTGTGTAAGTTGTGTGTGCGTGCGAGTGCACATTTTGCACAGCAGGGCCCTACTGCAGACAGGGGCCTTAGGACAACTGCTGCAGGAGAGCAACAGCTCAGCAACCTCACACCCCGACTGCCAGAGCTATTCAGCTTATTCTTTCCTAACAAACTAAAACTCAAAGAAAAAGAAGTTACTTTTCCATCCCCAAACTCAATCTTACTATGCTTGTCATTAGAAATAACTCTGTCTCGATTTTCCTTTCATTATCTTCATATTTCATATGAGAAATATGCCTCTCTCTCCCTGTCAAAGTCAGTTCCCCTTAACAGGATTCACTGTCCTGACTTTTATGTTCCTGCAACAAGCAATCAAGGACAATGTTGACAAGCAGCAAACTTTCTACAGTCTTATAAAATGAAAGAATTGGGATCACTGTCATAATAACAGGAGCAAATAAACTACTTTTTCTGGGCCCACAATGCCTAGAATTCATTTATATTGCCGTCAGAGAAAAAAAAGAAAAGCAAGACTATTTAATGAAATCTGAATTTTAGAGAATTCACACCACCCTATAGGCCTGTTCTATAGAAAGAAATTTGTTCTCAGCGCCTTACTGCAAAGTTTGCATTGTTTAAAGAACCCCCGCCACATCCCAGTGAACTTTTCACAACTGAAGGATTTTAACAGCATCTTATTATGACATTTTTGTACTTTTTTCACTATCTTCTCCCTCACCGTCACCAAGATATCTGTATGCAAATAGATGAATCCTCCATAATTAGCCTCCGTGACCTTTCAGAATCATTGAGTCAGTGTCAGCATCCAGCCTTCATGACGCTCTTCATGTTTCTTCCCCTCCACACTTTCACACCTTCTCTGCAAGCAGTGCAGACTAACAGAGTTTCTCTTCCAAAATCTCAGGCTTTCTGGACTTTGTGCAATCTATCAGCCTTCGAGTGGTACAGCTTTGGGGATTCGGTTCTAGGAATGAGCAGGTAATATTTGCAGTGATGCTCACCCTTTGGGCTCTCCAAGGATTTATGGCTGTTGCTATGCTCAAAAGTCCAAGGCAAAAATCAAGGTCTTGCTGTGCTTGGCACTGTCAAAGAACAGGAGACAATCCTGCCTACCAAAGCGGGCATCTGCAAATTTAATACAGGTGTCAATGGCAAAACTTTTGGAAAGAACAGATGACAGCACCCTTATGAAGAAAACCAAAAGGCAGAGAACAAATTGATATAAGAGGCTGAAATCACTTGCACTGTCAAAGGTCAATATGAAAAGTTAGGTAAGTGGAGAGAAGCAGAGATCTAAAACCAAGATGCTTGTAGTGGATGCAGTCAAACACTGAAAGTGGTAGAGGTACTTCAAGTGAAATAACACGTCAAGATAATCTCTGCAGAAATATTATATTTTCAAGATATATGCGAGCATGTGAGGTGCATATTTTTAAGCCTGAAGTGGAAGGGTCCATCAAAACTGAGCTGGGAGTTGAGACACAGTCAAGATGCCCAGCAGCACTGACCTCTGAGTGGAACAGCCTGCCTTTGATGTGGACTAGATGACATACAAGACAACGTAAGGGGAAGAAGGAATCAGTATTGACATCCAGGTGTTGAACCTGAGTGACAAAGGACAAAAGAAGTCATGTGAATTGTGATAAAGACAGGGAAGATTTGGCAAAGAAAAAAAACACCTTCAGTTTTCTTCTGATAACTTGGCTGGCAGTCTGCTCCTTGGATAACAAGCTGAAAACCTAACCTCTTCCTATCGGAAGCAAACGTGCTCTTCCTCTTCTGTGGGGCTGGATTTTTCTCCTGTTTGGAGTGGAGGTGCCATTTGCTGGTTGACTTGTTCTGTAATACTTGGAATAGGAAAATTTTCACTGTTGGTGCTGCAAGATACGTGGAATATAATGTAAGGAATACATTGGGTGATTCTGCAAACTAGGACTGAGCAAACTGTTTAATTCCTGCACTATCCTTATGTGAGCTCTTATTTGGATTCAGTAATATCAATTCAGTATCCATTTTCCTTTATCTGTCCTTTTCCCCAAACCAAGGATATATGATTTCATGAAGAGCTTCCTATTAGCTGGTGTCGTCCAGGAAACAATTTCCCAGGAATCTTTGTCTTCTGATACAGTGAACATTGGGTTAAATTTCTAATCTACTAATAAACCCTATTTTTTTGCAAGGCATGGAAGAAGTGCATCTTAAATCACAACGGGCTCCTCACAGGTTGAATGAACTCCATCATGTTGATATCAATCTTTTCTTCTCCATAGTACTTTCCAAAAATTAACAAAGAATCTGCCCACCCTCATGTGGGCAGATAGTAATATTCCCATTTACGGAGAACAGAGAAGCTCAGACGCAGAAAGGTTAGAAATCTAAAGCACTGAATTCAGAAAAAAAAAAAAAAAGAGTCCATTAATTCAAATTAGCTTCCACCATCAGGACTCGGTAAGTGGTTTGTCTGAGGTCAACAAAGTTTGCGGTAAGAATCGGAGAGCTGTCAGTCCACTGTTAAATTCATTAGAACTCTGCAAAAGCAATGAATGCATAGCCTACAAGGACATCCAACAAGTAAAAATCAAGAGGCACAACATCAAGCGTGTCTCTTGCTGAGATGCTGAAGAACCACCAGACACAAGTCACAACTCACATTGCAGGTGACAGGTATAAAACATGTGGATAGAGCTTGGATGTCAGCTCCCAATTCATGCTAAAAGTGTCACTGGAAGCAAAGCGCACACTTTTTACACAGACATGTTGAGGAAGAACTTTAATGCTAGCTGTGACAACTGTAGATAAGCAGCCTGTCTAGTTATTTTATGTTAGAAGAACCTCTAGGATAACCCACACACCTCACTTGTAGCAACCAGGAAGAGCCTTTACCTGTGTGGCAATGACAAGATGACCTCAGTAACTAATGAGTGAGGGTGACAACAGACTTCAGCTCAGCACAGACCACAAAAGTGTCTGAATTTCATAAACAGGAAATCTTTAAATGATAGACTTCTTTCCTTTTGTACTTCACAGAAGAGGAAGGTGGGACAAAACCGAGGCTTGATGGAGCATTGAAATGGTCTTAGCAGCTGTGAAAAAGCTCATTTAGCAGAAAATCCAAGTGCTAGCAACAAATACCTAGAGGGATAGGTAACCTTCAGCTTCTCCTTCAAAACTGGCCACAACCTGTCACATACAACACCTTCAAAATATGTTGAAATGTTTTTTAAAATTCTTTTCTTTCTGAGAACATATTGTCTGCAAAGACACAATATATGATATATGTAAGTCAGCAAACTGGCAAGGGAGAGCGGCTTGTTTGGCTCATTCTGTACAATGCGACTCCTGAAACACCACACCATTCCTATTTGCTTGTGGTTGTTCTATATGAGGAAAAGAAGATGAAAATGTTTGTACATCTCTTTAACAAACAATTTCTGCCACTCAGCTAGCACTAAACAGCTACTTGAAGAGGTGGTGGGAACAATCAATGCAGAAAGATATAGGGTATCTGTATTTAAAATAATCTCACTGCACTTCCCTGCTATTTAGCTCAGAAAAATCATTATTGAAAAAGCAACAAAAGCCTTTAGTTCACATGCAAGGAAATCCAATCCCTTTTTAAAGAGCTGCTAGCAACAGATTAGCAATTTCGATATTCCCAGGCAACAGAGAGGCACAGTCAGAGTTAAGGTGGTATGGACTTCAGAAAAGGCGTGTGGAGTAACACAAGGTCTCGGATGCAACAGCTCTCAGTGCAAATATTTTTGTTTTGTTTTTGTTTGCTTATTTGTTTGCTTGTTTTTTCCTGAAACAGCACCAATTGGAGGCATCACTGTGCCTTTAGTCCTATAAAACATTATCACCACGCGAGAACTATTTCTCTGGTTGAAATATGTCAAGTATATTGTGGTACACTATTTTGTTTTCTTTCTTCTCCCTTTCAGTGCTGGCTCCCATCAGTGCACTGCGAAGCTGCACAGAGGAACAAGTTGCTTTTTTGGTACTACAGGCGAGTATCAACAGCTGCTACCCCTACTGTGTGCAGCATTGATCTGAAGAAATGTACGAGTATGCAACAGTAACATCAAAGAACAGAAAAGCCAACAACAACAGTCTCTACATGTATCTTGAGACAGGTAATGTGTGCAAGGCACAGAATTATTTTTGAGCCCTCATAACGTAAGTAAAACAGAAATATCCCTGAAATAAGTTGGAAACATGCTGATACAGTGGGATAAACCTTCAAGGATAGTACTGAAATCCAGTGTCTTAAAAGCCATAGTGAATTTGGCCCCCTACATGGATGCAGAAATTGAAAACGGCAATTAATTCTCCACATGAGAGAGAAGTGAGAAGATGCTTACTGAGTTGCTCAGCCTGAAAAAAAAGGAGTTTCCCTGTGAGTTTACAATATTGAAAAGCATATTTCTCCTTATATACCAAAACCCCGGGTCTATGGACTGAAAGAGATCACCTACAGACAGACCCTCACTGGAACACTTCGATCAGCTTTCACCAAGATGAAAACCAAAACTAGTCAGGACCAAGGAACTGAATCCCCCTGCCTGGCCACAGGGTGTCCTCCTTGCTCTACGCTTTGGCCTCAGATGACCAGCCTCTGCAGGGGAAAAAGGTCTTTATTAAACCAGTTAATGGATCAGAGGTCTGTAGTTTGCTCAGCCCAATCTGCTCACATTCATTATGACACGATACACTGAGGTTACTCTTCCCAGTTTCCTTATGGAAATTATTTTGCCTTGACGGGTGCTGGCATTGCTGTCATATTTTTGAGCTGGTTAGACTATCACCCTCTTTTCAAGATATGGAACTGGATTAAGAGTGTGTCACAGGGACAACAAGCTCAGTAATGCTTTGCATGTTTTTTCTGTCACTGACATTAAGAACCAGGGACATTTAGGGGAATTGTCCAGTTCACATCTCTGCTAATACAGGATGTTCTTGCACATTTGATAATACTTAGTCCAGTTCAATTTTCAAATTGATTCTTCTGCTGCTCTGAAGCAATTATTCTCATGGCTAACAGGGCTTACATTTAGATCCGAGTTTTTTCTTTCATAACTGTATTGCTTTATTTCTGGTTACAGTCCCTTGCTCTACCTTAAACATTTTTGTGCCTTGCTGGGCATTGTCACACCTTAAACATCTGTAAGCTGCCTTTTTCAGATCTGCTCAAACTGCATCATTTTGGGAACATGTGAGAAGGGTGGGGTGCGGAGGGGCTGAAAATGAGGGCAGCAGTGGGAATCCCTCCCACTGTCCATTTACCTGAGGTACTCGTAGAGTCCATACATGGGCAAGAAGTCAATGTCGGACAGAAACATGTATGGTGTGCTGATGTGCTTCATGGCCACGTTCCTCAGTAGATTCACAGGATAGAACTGGCCTTCCTTGTACACGATATGGTAACCAACATTGTGGCGGCTCATAAGTACTTCCGAGCCCTGGGCATAGCGCAGAAATTGCTGGGCTTCCGCATCAGAAAGGTAGAGTGCCAGGCTGATTGGACCTTCCCAGTGTTTGCAGATGGCTTCAAGCATCTGGAGCCTGAAAAAGGAAGGGTGAGAATGAGAAAAGGCTGTCTCCCTGTCTGGGACTCTTTGCCTGGGTTCATCTGATCAAACGTAGGTATCTATCTCTAGGTGAGACAGACTGGGGTCACTTTGTATGCTGTGGAAAGCAATAAATATTTCTACAGCACAATTCATCTCATCTAAATTGATGTCTCCTGCTGGACAGATGGACTGCACCCTAGATTTGCCTACTGCTCTCCACTGAACACAAGGGAGCCTAAGGTGGTCCTGGCTCAGATACACACACCCACAACTCAAGATACCTAAAGCTTGGTGAAATCAATACCATCCTTTCTGCCTAAAGCATTGATGCTGCAGGAAAACCCACATGGACGATGTGATTTAATCTGTTGGGAGCTTTGATCAGTTGCAAGGATCTGCCCACGTGGATCTACTTACAGGAAAGGGGTCTCGTAATCTTCATCAGTGTCTGGTGCCTAATTCACACTTCAGGTCAAGCTGTTCTCACACGCTATCACCCTGCAGCACTCTTCCACACGCTTGTGGAGGAGAAAGGTGTACAGACCCACAGAACATTTTACCTCCTGTTTAGGAAAACCTTCCCCCAATTTCTGCAAGCTAGTTAGTCAGATCTTAAAAGCTGTTGAAAGTCATGGGAATACAGACATAGATGAACATTTGCATTGACTAGAAAAAAAATTACTGTCAGGGAAAGGGCAAAAGGATGACACACTGATGGAAATGAGATTTACTATATGTAGGGATTAAGGAGAGAAGGAGGGAGAGACATGGCAGTGCTGTGGAATGTCAAAAGAACATTTCAGACAAAACCATAATTTAAAGTACTAATTTGTATATGTATTAGCAGTATCTCAAATTTCATTACATCATTTTTAAAACAGATTGTATCGATATATATTTTTTACAACTTCCAGCAGTTACAATACTATTGATGAAAACGGCAACAAAAGATCTCATATACAAACATAAATCAAACCCAGCCTGGCCAAAATCATTTAAGCACTTTGGGTAATTTATAGAGAATTGCCTAGAGATTAAGATATGCCATCCAAAAATAAAGCAAGGACTGATTACAAAGCCTCTTGAGTTATAAGGGAACTGAACCTACACAGTCTAGTCAGATACTCTATGAAAAATTAGGAAGAGCAGACTACATAACATGATTATCTTCTCTCCTTTCCAAATCCACATTACTAGATTTTTCCTATTAATATTTATACAGAACACAAGAAAAGTTTTCTGCATCATCGTAATCAGAGAAAATAATTTCCCCCTCCTACTATCTCCCTAAGCTTTGCAGCAGAAAGGAATGACATACCAGCAAATACACATTCTGATTTAACATTAATAACTTTTCCTGCATTTCTGAATGATCGTGATGACATCCAAGATGATACAATCGTTTTTTCTTAGATATGAGATATTACATTTATTAGTCTACACCTAGAACATTATTTTCTTTTTATCTATTATTGAAACAAAGGTTATTATCAGCCTGAAACATACAGCCGAATTAGAAGTGCAAATCAATAAAAAAGATCTAAAAAGTATGTGAAGGCTTTAGGCTTTTTATTGTACAAATAATAAATAGAGAGAATATTTTTTTTCCTATTTTTCCCTTTTTATTTTTCCAACACGGTGAGGACCTATTAATCAGGAGACTCAAATTCATCAGCACTCAGATTTAAGGCAGCGTTATAAAAATGGAATACTTGCCTAGGAAGAAATGCAGCAAAATGCCTTTCAAGGACTCCACGCAGTGGACAAATGGCATACATAACTTATTTAAACAGCACACCTGATAATGCCTGCAAAGCTTTTCATGATAGTTAAGTGGTAACTGGGTTTTGCTGGTATAAATTTCCAGCTGGACAGCTTAGTTCCTTTCAGAATGCTCCATTTTGCTGCATAGTTCTTATTGACAGGCTCCACTTGCACGAGTTTCATTCAGGGACTGCTGGGTGATGCTCCATAATCTACTCTCTGTAGGCTGGTACAACAGTCTCCGTTGACCATAAAACTTAGAATTACAAGTTTCTAAGCACAACATGACCAAGTTATTTTGGTTTTGTTAGCACTCTGGAGGAAAGTGTTCTCTTAAGGACTCTAATAAAAATAAATATACTCCTGTGCTGCATAATAATGAGATCATCATTTAGTTGTTTTTTTAAAGGCCTGTTTCAGTCAAGAGTATTCTACTGGAATTCAATAGTTTTGTGAGATTACTTGTTTTCACTTTTCTTCTTAAAAATACACAACCAATTTACAACTCCTTCTCATCCAGACTTCAGGCAGTGTAATGCCAATTGTGCCTTTCCTTGTCCATGTCCTGATCTGACATTTTTCTAACTCCTGCTCTGATCTCTGAAACCCAGGTACTTACTGTGCCTTCAAAAAGGCTGCCCAGTCAAAACACATACATGAAAACCACAGTCACAGAGTGATTGGGGTTGGAAGGGACCTCTGGAGATCATCCAGTCCAACCCACCTGCTAAATCAGGTTCACCTAGAGCAGAACACACAGGAATGTGTCCGGGCGGGTTTCAAATGTCTCCAGAGAAGGAGACTCCACAACCTCTCTGGGCAGCCTGTTCCAGGGCTCTGGCACCCTCAAAGTAAAGAAGTTCCTCCTCATGTTTAAATGGAACCTCCTGTGCTTCAGTCTGTGCCCACTGCCCCTCATCCTATCGTTGGGCACCACCGAAAGGAGTCTGGTCCCATCCTCTTGACACCCACCCTTGAGATATTTATAAATATTGATGAGATCCCCTCTCAGCTTCTTTTCTCCAGGCTGAACAGACACAGCTCTCAGTATCTCTTCATAAGAAAGATGCTCCAGACCTCTAATCATCTTTGCAGCCCACCACTGGACTCTCTCCAGTAATTCCTTGTCCTTCTTAAACTGGGGAGCCCAGAACTGGACACGGTACCCCAGATGCGGCCTCACCAGGGCAGAGTAGAGCGGGATGATAACCTCCTGCGACCTGCGATGCAACCAAGCCATTATCCAAGAAAATGTCACACCAGTATAAAAGGTGACAATTAACCAATAATGAACGACACTGGAAAAAGTCTGTCTCAGAGCTTCTATCTGAAGACGTTAATGGTAGCTCATAAACTGCATCCCTCTCTTCCATTCCCCAAACGTAAGCCTGTCAAAATAGTCAGGCCAGTCTCAGCTACAACAGGACTATTACTGGAGACACCGGGAGCTGCTTTTTTGCCCTTCCTCTTCTTGGATGATCATTTGAAAGAACGATGCAGGAATGTAGTGTATAGTACATTGTTTATGTACATGCCATCTTATATCTGAGATACTATTCTTAAACCTCTACAGCTATATTTGAGAAGTTTAATAAAAGTGGTTAAAACAAGATACAAAAAAAAAAAGGTAGTAAGTGAAAGATGAGAAAGAAAACAAAGCAGCTAAACAGTTCTTTGGTATGATATTATTTATTGATTTTAGCTGAAAGAAAGTATTTCCAACTCAAATCAATAATTTATAGCAACACAGCAATGAAGCAGGGAAGATTTTTCCTGCACAGTATCAGGAGGGCTGTTCTTCCTGAATAAAAATGTGTGGTTCTGTCTATCAATAAAAACATGTGCCCCAGTGAGGATCCAGAAAGGGAAACAGATGCTCAGACTTTGCATCAGTGCCAGTGAATCAGCACTGAGCCCCAGCTCAGCCTTTTGAATTAAATTCTGGGGGGAAAATATACCATGTGCACACACAAGCTTTCCTAATTTACTGTGGCACTCGCTCAGGGTCTGGTTTAATTTATTTCTTCAGCTTTTTACTCAAAGGTTTGTGAACACTTAAGAAACGTTTCCTCAATTAAAAATCAATAGAACAGACACCGATGTGCATAGCAAATCATAACACAATGTGCAGGATGCAGTGCTGAGGCACTGGTGAAACAGAACGGCCGTCATTCATTCGTGTTTATTTTTAAAACAGGCTGTAAATGTCTTGTTGATCTGAATTCCTCTGACCCTCCTGGAATACTGCTGATCTTCCCTCCACTGGTGTAGCAGTGGTGGTATTCATGGGTCACGCTGTGTTCTGTATGTGCTCTGCTAAATGAAATATCCATTTCTGGCTAATATTCAAGGAGTTCTGATCTGTTTTGTAACCCGCTCTGATAGCAGTAACTACAAAGTTTGGACTAGATTTGAACTGAGAAGCAGAAGGAAAAATGAGACTGACAATTCAAAATTCCACACAGCTGACTGATCCAGACTGCACTTTCAGAGTTTCTGAAAAATAACAACTAACTGCAACGGTGGGAATCAGAAAGGTACAGGTGGAACTTGTCATAAAATGGATCTTTTTTCTCAAATGAAATACTAGTGAAATTCCACTTTACATCAGAACTGACAGTTGAAAAAGAGTTAAACTATAAATGTTATTCTGAAAATCAACACTTGTATAAAAAGGCAATGACTCCATTCAAAAGGAGATTTTTCATTTCATGCTAGCACATTACAAAAAAAAAAAGTTTATTTTCTGCTTTCCAATTTGAAACTAAAATGTTTAGTTTTTATTTTTGCTGTAAGAAAAATCACTGATTGAAATTTTCTGCAAGGAAAATGCCAATGAAAGCAAAACTAACCTTATATAACGAGGAAATACTGTGTGTAAAAACTTGGTCAGCTACAACTGCTTGTCTAAGCCTATTACAAACTTTGCAATTCTGCCAAGTAAAAAGCCCTGCAGTTCCAGTATTCAGCCTCTTGTGAACATTTGTGCACGCACTGCAGTGTTGAAGTCTGGATACATGTGTAATATCTACACGTGCTACTTTTAAGCCAAGAAAGTTCTTACAGGATGACATCAAAGTGTCTACACGAAAGTGAGTTTTTTCTTTCCCTAAAGCATTAGATGGTTGGATTTCTCTCCAAGAAAATACTAATTGTCTCAAGCTTCCAGATGAAGAAGAGATTTTCCCTACCTGTCCATTGACAGCTGAGCCACCAGAGTTACATCAGTATTGTCTGAAGCAGGCTCGTATTCGTAATGTAGAAAATACAAATGAGTGCGATGGACGGTGAAACGCTCTCGACGAAATTCATAGCACAAATCATCCTCATCCAGCTCAGACAGCTGTTTCTGGAGCTGTAAGGCAAGAATCGACATATAGGTAAGTTCTTCACAATTATTTTAGCAATTCAGAGAGAACGAGGAGCTTGGGAACTTGGAACATAGAGAGTAACAGGGTTTTCTCAAGCTTCACTCTTGCAAGTCACTTGGCAAGAGGTTAGAAGAAAGCACTTGTAATTAAATGATAACACAGACAGACCATTGCATTATGATCTATATATCATATATATAATCTGTATTACATATTTTCAACATCCAGACTAGCAATGAAACAGTGAACAATCACAAGTTTAATAAATCCCAAGTTTCAGAGTTAATGCTCCAACAAGATGCATAATGTCTTTCCTCATCAGAAGCAGAGTTTCAAAAACTACCCATAGACATACAGCTCCAGTAGACAAGACTGAGCAGAAGATTAAGGCTGTAGGTACCAGACTGAGCAATTCCCATTCTGCTGCCTCTGTTGGAGAACAGCAACTGCTGCATAACAGCAGCATAGAGAAACAGCAGGAAAAGCAACATCTTTAACTGACCAGTATTCCATCTCTTGAGATTTATGTACCTGCACTGGTTCAACATTGCAATGAAAAGAATCTTTCGACTGCAGAGGTGCCAGAATTAAGCCTACACTTTTTAAGGGATTTATGCTTTGGGTATCTAGTTTGAGAAATTCAAAGAATGGCAGATTAGCAGAGAACTGGTAGTTTTTGGCTCCCTTGGAAATCAAGCCCCTTCAAAGTCAAAATGAGCATCTCAAAGCAATCCAACCCTGAGTCACTAAGACGTGTAGCTTCAAAAGAATAGAAGTTTAGCTCTGGGGAAAGGAGGAAGAGAAAAACTGACCAAATGTCCATGCAGCTGACCAATCCCATCCCTGAACTGTATTATTTTAAAGCCAAATATCTGTCTAAATTATTTAAAATGCATTCACTTAGAAGGGAAAATCAGTCCTACCTGCTGTAAGATGTACAACAAAATGTAATGAAGATGAAAATTACATATAGTCTTAACTGGTCAACTTTCATTTGTGTTGCTCTAAAATGTAGATTAATTAATTAATAAAGGTATCATTTTTATGTTTTATTTCTTAAAAGCATCCTACAAGAAGAATTACATATTTATCAGAAAATAAGAAAAATATAGGAATTTTACAAGTTTTTATAAAAATCACAGTGCACTTCAAAACTGTTTAATGCATCAGATTATTGAATTATAGACATTCATTTAGATTTTTAAAATTGCTCTTTTTGTCCTGTTCAGAATGATTTAAAGTAACAGTTTCACCATCTTCAAGAAAAAAAAATACTAAAACTGAGATATTTCTTGTTCTAACACTGTGTTAAGAAGAAGAGCTGTTGTTCTTGGAACTATAAGCATAATGGTTGCCGTCAACAATAATGCTTACAGCTGAATGTTTTCCTGTGAAGGCTGATGAAATAATTCCTGATATTTTCCTGTACATCAGTCTATAATCTTCTTTTGAATAATGGAAATAACTTCCTTTGATTTCAATGAGTTTTGGATCAGGCTCTCATTCTTCTGTGTTATTGTTCTGCAGAGATCTTAAAATGTCCCTCAAGAGAGACTGCTATTAGAAAGACTACAGTCTGGATCTTGACAGGTCTTAAGTAAAACTTCTATTGAAATCAAGATCTCCTTTGGTGGAATAGAAATCAGGAATTCTTTTATGTATTCTTAGAGTTTCACTCATTCTGCTTTACAAATCATCATGCAGCTGAGCCAGTACTCTGTTTTCCAAACCATATTCAAACAATATTTTAATTAAACCAAATATTTACAACAATGGCCACGAATAATATTGTATCTTTCTGTTTCTTCCTTGAAAAGAGACATCAGTATGTCCTCAACAGAATTATCAAGGAGATTACTGAAATTTAAATGGTTAAAACAATAGCAGTAGTCACCAAATGGTTATGAGATCACATTTGTGTTGCAAGGTAAGAGGATATAAACACTTAATCATGAGCTAAAGAATAACATTTGGGGCTAAACACAGGCTGTGGGCATCACTTGGCATGACCAGAGAAGCAGCTACAACAGCACTTTGCAGGAAGGCTTGTGCAATCCTTGCCTGCCCATATAATGAGCCTAAACTACTAGGCAGCATTAGGAGCCGTGCTCTGTAGGCTCAGCAAACACAGCTTAGTTAAGGTGTGCTCCTTCAGGCACGACAATCAACACAGGACAGGCCTGTAGTATTGTCACTGAGTATGTGGCAAGCAGTCCACATTGAGGATGGGCCTATCCTGCAATGGTGAGGGAATAGGCACTGGAACGCAACAGCATGTGATTATCCATATGAAAAATCCTACTGGAAGCAATGCTGGACATGCTTGGCACTCCAGATTTGGTCCAGCACAACCCATAAGATCAAAAGCTATCTCACTGAAGCTAACAGTATGGTGTGCACAAATCAGCAGGACCAAGAGCTGGGTGCTGCACAGTTTTATCACAGAATCACAGAACGGTTGAGGTTGGAAGGGACCTCTGGAGATCATCCAGTCCAACCCACCTGCTAAAGCAGGTTCACCCAGAGCAGATCACACAGGAATGTGTCCAGGGGAGTTTTGAATGTCTCCAGAGAAGGAGACTCCACAACCTCTCTGGGCAGCCTGTTCCAGGGCTCTGGCACCCTCAGAGTAAAGAAGTTCCTCCTCATATTCAGATGGAATGTCCTGTGCTTCAATCTGTGCCCATTGCCCCTCATCCTATCGTTGGGCACCACTGAAAGGAGTCTGGTCCCATCCTCTTGCCACCCACCCTTGAGATATTTATAAATATTGATGAGATCTCAGCCTTCTCTTCTCCAGCTGAAGAGACCTAACTCTCTCAGTCTCTCTTCATAAGAAAGGTGCTCTAGGTCCCTCATCATCTCTGTAGCCCGCCGCTTTATACAAGTTAAGAACCCTCCTCCATCTCTCACTTTTTTTGTTCCCTCACTCATATATACATTCAGATACTCATGCCCCAGTATCACATACACATAAAAAGTTTGCTTCCTCTTTACTATGGAGAGACACATACAATCTATAAATACATATTGCACACAGTCAAATGCCATTTTTGCACACAAATTTAAAATGAAAAACGGTAAAGATGCACGACATTCAAAAGACAGGGAGTAGTCTAAGATAGGCACATATATATCTTTAAATGTATCTCTTTCTGAGCTACCTCCTATTATTTCCAGTTACGCGATCACATAAAATTTCTCCAATGATACAATCTTACCTACAACATGCATATTGTGTGGATCCATTATTTACAGACACAGAACTTGTAGCTTGGTTTAAGGTTTGCTCTCACTTTATGTCTTTGTGAAAATATGGGTTTATAATGGGAATGCTGACAGATCCATGCAAACAGATGCTTACTTAAACACAGTGCACCACCAAAATGAGGACCTTAGTGTCAGCTGGATTTGATAAAAAGATGGCATCACCATTACGGATCCCTCCATTATACTTACAACAATACACCTAATATAGCAAAGACTTCTTAACCTTAGAGTGACAGTATGTATTCTCGTAAGCAAGTACCTGCTTAGCATAAGATTCACTGTTTCTACAAGTTTTTTAATACTAAGGCTACTTCCCACTGAGCATGTGGGAAATGTCACCTCTAGGAAACCCTCACAGTTGAAAAATCTGTTCTTCTCAGACTGTGCATGGTAGATGTTCTCTTAGGAAATATTGTAGTGGGAAACAAGAAGTGCCTTCATTAGCATCATGATGTTACTTGTTTCAGAAGTAAAAATGGCAGTCATGACATGCATAATGCCAAGACAAAGAGACAAATACATAAAAAAATATATGCTAAGTTACTTCTCTGGGCAACCAGCTGTGCCAGGTGATCAGACTTCATCTCAGAAAAAGTAATTTTTTGAAGCTACGCTGGCCAGAGGCATAGGCAGGCCAGAAGGTATTCAACAGTACCATAAATTGTCATGATTTACCAGGTCCACTTGTCTGATTAATACATTTGTACGATTTGAGGTGCTGTTTTCTATCTCCCTTCCTAAGGCTGTTCCTAGTGTAAGCAAATTTGTGATTGGCTTTAGCTTTTTTTAAATTGCTATGTCACAGAAACAATTTACTTCCCACCAAAATCTACAGGATTTCATCTCAGATGAGATCAGTCCAAAATCCAGGATCAGAAGTATTTTCTTAGGGATTAGCGATCTTTTTACAAAACCACCAACAGTGTTTTGTGTCTAGAGGCTATTTAGATCTTGGAGAAGGGGATAAAAGCCCTAATGTAGGCACGTCTCTCTCATCGAGTGTTTAAGGTGAAGTGAGATGACACTAGGCTTAAGTCACTAACTCGCTCAGTATCATGCTAACACGACAGGAACTGGGCAGCTTAGATGAAAAGCTTTAACTTTCAGATCATCTTTCCTTCTGCCAGGTGTGTGCAGTTAAGATTCATAGCACAAAATCAACTCAGCTTAGCCACTGAGATGAAGACTGACACCAGCCCAAGATGAAACTATAATCTGGTTATAAAATGCAGCAGTTTCATTTCCTCCTGTGTAGCTGTCCCAGTTCCTACCAGTAGGGAACGTGGATTGCAAAATTTAGCACTTTGACTGTGTATGAATCAACTGTTGCCTTCAGCGTGGCATAAACAAAGCAGATGATGATGTAGGGAGGAAAAAGCATTCAGTGAGTTTTGTTTGGGATGACCTACATAAAGTACTTCAGGCTTCTACAATGATTAGCAATAAAAGCCAGACTAATCTCATGTCAATTAAACCTTTATTCCTCCCATGCCATAAAAATTTGTACATTTGCTATGGGTCAAACTGACCCTTCTGTGAAACAAACCTGTGCTAAGGACAAAGAGGGTAGTATCTGAGCAAGCCTACCTAGCACGAGGAATTTGCGTGTAAAAAACACCTAATACTCTTGCTAAATGGAAGTAATGGCTTATCTTGACTTCAAATCATAGAATCATTTCGGTTGGAAGAGACCCTCAGGATCACTGAGTCCAACCATAACCTAATGCTAGCACTGAACAATGTCCCTAAGAACCTCGTCTAAATGCCTTTTAAACACCTCCAGGGATGGTGACTCCACCACTTCCCTGGGCAGCCTGTTCCAATGCCTCACAACCCTTTCCATGAAGAAATGTTTCCTAATATCCAATCTAAACCTCCCCTGGCCCAACTTGAGGCCATTTCCTCTCATCCTACTGCCTGTTACTTGGGAGAAGAGACCAACACTCTCCGCGCTACAACCTCCTTTCAGGTAGCTGTAGAGAGTGATAAGGTCTCCCCTCAGCCTCCTTTTCTCAAGGCTAATCAACACAATCAAGAACCCAATTTTTAGGCATGCCTAATATCTTAGATAGGTCTGTATACATGAAGTACAACTTCTCTTGATCTCAGCTGCAGATGTCAGATCTTGGTAGTCCTCTGCAAAAGCCTTGCCGAAACTTCTTGCCTGAGCTGTTTCCAGACCTCCCTTGCAGCACAGTGCCTTGCTTGGTGTCCTTGCTTTTGTTTCCCCAGTTTGTTCCTAGCCCTGTTCCATCTGGTGTGGCAAGTCCCATGGCCTAAGCCAGTCACAGCTCTGTTTCTAGTCGCATGGTCCTTATTCCAATACTCTGCCAGCTCCCTATACCTACAGGCAACATCAGTCCTTTCCTCTTCCTGCTCTAAGCACCCTCTCTCCAGAACCTGTGCCTCAATGAAAACTTTTCTTTCTGCTTTTGATCTAGCTTTCATCCCTTTTATATGTGAATCTGGATTTTTTTATCCTCCATACTGCCTGGACATCAGTGAGGACAACGGACGTCCCTCAGAACAGAGACCAAACAGGTTCCTGCTCTGTGGTCTAGTGTGCAGTCAGAACCTAGCATGGAGGACTCAGAAGAAACAGTCACAGAAAATGCCATTTTTTGTCCAGGTCCCTTGCCTGCAGCATGCGCAACTCTTCTGGGTCACTGGGATATATAAAGTCTGGGCAGACGTATCCATGCTCACTCCTAAGAGTCTTGAGAGATCTGAGCCTCCTTAAAAGTCAAAGAAAACACCACTATGGATGTGTAAACCACGATTTTTCAGCATTACAGTTTGCCTAAGTTTTCACCAGCTTAGCAAAAGACATGTTCCTGACCAAAAAGTTAGTTCCTTCTCTGAGGTATGGGGTATTTATTTCCATGAAGAGGTCATCAGAAGTTGTGCTGTGGGGAAACTCCCCAAGCTTTTCTCCATGTTTCATTTAAAAAAATGAGAGAACAGAAAAAAAGAGGCATATCAGTATGCCAAAAAATAAAAATCCCAGTCCACATGAACCCCCATCTAGCAATATTATAACCAGCTGAAAGTGGTATAATGGCAGCTTTCATGCAACTAAGAGGATGGGCTGCCAGATCAGCATTTAATAACAATAACAGTTGTAACAATAGAAAAATACACAGCTGGGGAAGTCAGGATTTCACCTTAAAACTGCCATATACCATCTGTTATTACTAAAGAAAGACTATGTTATGACCAAACAGTAACTTTAAATCCAAGTCTTACAAATGATGCAGTATTCTGAAGTTCTGTAGGAGCAAAAGGTAGTCAAAGCATCAGTCTGAATGCAAGTTCAGTGCCCTGATACTGACTTGGAAGCTCCCTCTGCATGTTATTTTGAGACATTCAAAAATGGCTAAATTTGTTAGTAGAGTTTCTACTATGTGGTACAGAATCTCCTGCTTTTCTGGTGGATATTACAAAATGGCATGCACAGCCATTTGCTAATATTAAGAAACTCTGGTTTTGCACAAAAAAAGTAAAGAAGTAAAAAGATATTTAGTAAGCATACACCCAAGCAAGTATTTTCAGGAAGAACGAGACTTTTTTACACTGTTTCTTTGAAACTGATTCGAAAAATCTGAAAATAAAAATCTGCAGAGAATTTCTCCCGTGTTTTCTTAAAGTCTTCCCTAATATAGGTCTACTGTCCTTTTCTTAAACTAAGTAAAATCAGTGATAAAACCTCCTACTGATCTTGCTCTGGGCTTTGGATCAGGACACAGGCTTTAGTAATAGGGGACACTCCATTCAACCTTCAGATTTAATGCTTTGGCAGAAGCACCTGGTGAGAAGCTGTCTGCAGGAAAGAAGTTTTATGAGAATGCTAAAAGGTTGAGTTTGGGTCTGTGCGCTAAAATCAGGCTTGTAATATCTATTTCATAGCGTACCTATAGAGATAGGTTGGGACACAGAATATCCTGTTGCAATATTTTAGGTTTTACAGTAGGTCCTTTAGAATGAAATGCTGGACATTAGCATTAAAAGCCAAAAGGAAATGTTGAAATTCAAGATTATCTTCTGCCTTGCATCAAAATAAGAAAGAAGGAGTGAGAAGGGGGAAGCAGCAGGGAATAAGTAGGATGGAGTGACTAAGGATGTGCTCCAAAGGCCACTTGAGTCAATGGAAGTATTTACAGGAGGATTTGGTTCATATTCTGAATTTCCCATCCAGAATCTGCACAAAGGCAAAGGGGCGACTGTAATACAAAACTGTGGAGTAAAGTCTGCTCTGTGTAATCTCATTTTAGTACATACTGAATAAAGGAGACTTACAGTACTGGTCTATGGCAAGGAGAACGTGACAGGCTCCTGTCCATGCCTGTCCCTGCAACACACAAGGTCTTTCAGCTTGAATATTTCAAGGAAAGAATGAAAAACGTAGGTACACATAAACATACATATAAGCATTTTTACATAAACAGAAAAATTACCCCCGTTTGTATTTCTTTTCCTCCAATATTTCCATTTCAGAGTGCTATCTGTTCTGTTAGTTCTCATTTGTAACATTTTGGAACCTAGTAACAGTGTTGCTTGGTGCAGTTGAAGATCAACAACGGACTACATCAGGACTACGCAGCATGAGATCCAAACACTGCCTTCAGACCTCTTAAAAATCAGTCTGTGGTGTTATACTTCCTTAGCAAACACTAAAAAAGAAAATCGCTAATCCTTCCTCATGCATATAGACACATGAGAGAGTTCAATGTAAGGTCTGATTACCTTTTAAACTAATGTCCCTTTATGTATTTCTGGCTCTGTAAAGAGTCCTTCAAAACTGAAGATACACAACTTACATTCATATTAAGGCCATCTCAGTACTGATGAGAAATGTAAAGGGGCCTTACAGTAACAGAACCAGCCCAGCGGTGGCCACTGCCACACTTCCTTTTCACGTTTCACATATATTTGCATTACAAATGAGATTTCTTAAGTACAGGTTGCATTTTAAATAAAATGTCACTACAAATATTAAACTATAGAGAAGCAACGGCTGGCATTTTGGAACGAGACTTTAAGGGTAGATTCTGATACAGCCAGACTGTGAGTGACAGACACACAGCTTCTTGCACAACAGGGCTTAGTGCCTTTTGTACTTAAGTAATTCTCTCTGATTATAAAACCATCAGTGCTATTCTAACATTTTATCCACTGGTCCACCATGCAGAGAAGCACAGGCAGCTGAAAGAACACCTTTTACCCATATACAATGCCTAACATAATAAAGCCCAATTGTGTTTTGGGGCTACTAGTCCTAATTCAGAGAATAAAGGAAAAAAAATAGCTATTAAGATAGCTAGTATTAGCAATAATAGCTATTCCTACTTTATAACAATAGCAATTCTTACTTTCTAAATACTTGACTCCGCAGAAATTATAGCGTTTTATATGATATATATGTTTAGGAATCCTAACGGAAATGTGTGGCTGCATCTTGTCAGACTAAAGGTCCATCTTGCCCAGCACCCTGTCTCCAGCTGGGAGCTGGCTGCCTGGAAAGGGGGATAAGAGCAGGGAGAGCGTTCAGCGATGCTTTGTCAGAACGCTCCCCACATCCTGAACTTGGGGTTCAAGGACTTGCTGCACCAAAGCTTAACTGCTCCTAACTGATTTTTCTTCCCATGAAGAGTCACTTTTGAGCATATGTAGATTTTCAGCAACATTACCTTCAGCTCAAAGCTCCATTACATCGTGGGTGAAAAGTCTATTTTTGTTTTGAACATGCTACTTGTTCTTTCCACACCTCATGCCCCCTAGTTCTTGTACTGGGAGGAATGACAAACAGTGGTTCCCCGCCCACCTTACAAGATGCTCTGCTTCGGAAGATTATCCTGCAATAGATCACAGCAATGTACTGTTTTTTAATAGGACACCTGTGACACTGTATGTGCTACATCAGACAGAGTGAAAGAGTGCTATTCATGATAATCCTATTCTTAGAGCCTCATAACTTCGAAGCTGAAACTTGCTTATTGTATTCTACAATAAAAACAAGATATAGTCAAGTTTAGAAGTGAGCTTACATAAAGAGTAACTAATAAAAAACCAACATCTTCTCCAAAATGACTACTCTTAAGCTATCTGAAGTTAGACTTTTTTTTTTCTATATCCAATTGTTTTGATAGAAGGCTGTTAACCTTTTGGTGTCTCTTGGCAAATTAGGACTCATGTATTTTTGTATGTCTAGCTCACTCTTTTCCAGTATCTCTTTTTTTAATTTATAAATGGAAGAATGAGTTACTTTTCCTTTTCAGACACAAGCCATACCATATACCATATTGCATTCTACTTGTCTGGAATAAGAAACAGCCTTGAACAGTTAGTCATTTCCAGCGTCTGTCAACTAGATACAAATTCAGTAAAATGAGCCATTTTAAACTTTCAGGACTGCCATTTTCAGCAGCAAGAACTTGCATTCACTGTGCACTGCTCCCCAGCAACTTGTCATCTGGAATAAATCTGCTTATTAAGTTTTAGGGAATAGATTTACAGAGCTGTGGAAAATATAGCAACAAGTCTGTGACTGGATTCATGCTCTTCGAACTCACACAGCATGTTGTGAATTCAGTATAATTTTAACCTGCATGTGATGAAGGTGTGTTTTCTTTTTTTTAAGTCTCACTCCCCTTTTCTCTTCCTATGCTACCCTCTACTCTCGTCTATCGTATCTTCATGTCTCTGATAACCAGACTCTTAGTGGTCTTTTATCACAATCAGTTCACTTCATTGTCTAAAAGCCTGTCACTCTTGCCGAGCATTTTCTTTCTCCATGTGCTTTTGCTCTCACTGTGCGCTTGCTGCTTCTCTCTCTCATCCCTGCTTCAGTCTCTCTCAGTTAACGTTTATCTCATTTCTCATAGTTCCCCACTCCTTTCACAAGATAGTGAGATGGTCAATTAAGTATCTGGGAAGCTATGCCTCGGGCTAAAATGTATCTATCCAATGTCTGTTAAAAAATTAGGAACAGCATCTCCTGTGGTCATTTTATCCACAGACTAAATGGAAACACTACAAGCCTCAACAATGCTATTGATTGCCAATTACCTCTTAACTGCTAATGTGTACATGATACTGGCTTTGCTTTATTGATTTTTATAGAGAGAATGCTGTATATTTTAGATTTTTTTTTTCCTGAAGATAACATAAATGTTACAGGTTCCTTTTTATTCCCATTACATAGCCAAAATTGGTACTTAGTCTAGAAATCTCCACAGACCACATTTTACACAAGGAGTTCATATACATCTGTGTATACTGTACTACATGTACTAAGGCATAAACACGTAAGAACATATGTATGTAAACATCCTTGATTTCAAAAATTTCCAAAGGATCTGCTTCGTCTGAAAGGTTCTGATTGCAAATTTTATGCAGATTCACATAAATGCTGCTGTGTTTGGTTAGGGGCAGTGCAGAAAAAACCTGCAGCCTCACAGCCTATGTGAATCTTGAAGTATTAACCCATTCTATAGCTTGCAGCATGGCAAAAACTCATAGACTTAAATCCAAGACCAAATAGTCTTGATATTTTTATTTCTTCATTATTTGTGCATTAGTATCTAATAGCCAAAATTGACTTTATCATACGCTGAGCAAACATACAGTAAGAAACAAACCCTTCCCCTGGAATGTTTAGGTTTAAGGGTGAGATTCGCAGAACTGCCTAATGGCAGTAAGAACCCAAATACTAATTTTCAGTTTGTGATGTTACATTTGCTGGGGACTTTTAAAAGGCAAGGTAGACAAAAACCCCAACAAAAACGAGGGGAAAGGAAGGATTAAGACAAATGTTTTACAGGCAAGGAACTGAGGCACAGAGAGACTGAATGATTTGTGTAGCATCACTCCTGGAATCTGAGCACTGACCTCAGTTCTCCTGAGTCCCTCACACCACACTACTTGCACCACCAACTCTCCAAGTGTTCACATAGCCTGTGCCTTGTACGAACCCCCCTTTAAATTGTCAAGCCCTACACATCCCACTTACATTTTCACTGTTAACATCTGCCTCGCTGGGGCAGCCAAAGAGTTCCCGTCTCAGCAAATTCCCATCATATTCCAGGAATGTCAGGTAGAGGTTGCGGAAAAACTCCACATGCTTGTTTTTCACTCGCAGCTTCTTTGGTGAGTTCCAGTGAATCACCTCAGAGGGAAAAAAAGAGAAAACACATTCTGCTGTTAGAATACAGATTTGCTTTATCTGCTCTTTTCATGTGTGTTCAGTTCTTAAAAACAACAACAAAAAACCCAAGCCCAAACCACACACACCTCTGTCTTTTTATCAGGAAGGCTTTGCCACGTCTTTCACAAGTAACTGCATACTGCGGAGGTGATGTGCTTTCAAACTTCTCCATGGGATTACCTGCACATCTGAGTTAGGTGCTGCTGTGGTTTGTAACGTAGTGCCTCCTAAACGCTGCCACAACTCTAATCACAGACCTCACAGGTTATGGACTCTGTTGCAGAAAGTGGCAGGACAAGGGACACGGGGATGTAGGTATTAAAAATTAATCTCAGATTTCCACATGACTGTTTCAGCTAATGAAATTGATTCACTGTTTCAGGCCAGACAGACTCTTCTCTAGTTAGGTATACAGAAGAAAAAGCTTGAAATCAATTCCTATACCCATTTACACCCTTCAAAAAAAGACTGAATTTAATCTAACTTCCTTTTTGCCGTTGCTTCATTTAAACATGACTGACCTCAATGGCATTATACAACACAGTGATGCAGTAAAATATTTCACCCTCTGAATTCCAATTTCTAGCAGGTATTTAGCCTCTGCTAACGGGAGATGACTCTCACACTGCCCTATATTTAACTCTAATGCTGACATAAAGGGCCTGATTCTCATTTACATCAAGGCAACTTTGCACTGCTGCCAATGTGAACGAGAACGAGGCCCTAAGGAAAAACTATGAGGGAGCCAAAAGTGGCTTGCAGGAATGATTTCATTTTATAGAGGCTATATTTTAAGCGTAAGAAAACAAACAAACAAACAAACAAATATACATCAAATGCTTTGTATTCAGTTTCATTCCTTCTAAAGAGATTAAAAAAAAAATCTCCCTTGGGAATATTTCCAAGCTCGGAGTTCTGGAGGTTCTCTGAATCCATTAAGTTAATTGCGTGAAGGCACCGTGTCACACGCAGCCACGCAGCTGAAGGCCGGCTGCCGAGCTGGGCGCAAGGTAAGTTTGCTCTGAACATCGCATCTGTGGGAGGGAATTCACAGAGCTGAAGCACAGCACGTAGAACAGAAGCAGCCCAGAAGAGGGGAACGCAGTTCCCTTCCTGTCAGCAGCACAACTCCGCAGGACCAGGGGGCCCTCTGAAATCACACTACCTGTTGCTGAATGAGTGGACTGGAGGAGCAAAGAGCAGGACTCAGCCCAAATTCTTCCTGTACTAGCTTCAGCAAGCAACAGTCTCTCCACACAATATTTATACTGACATAAAAACAATGACACTCTCTTCTACATAACCCAACACCAATGAAAATACTTCCAGATAGCGAAAGCTTTATCCCTTCCTGGGATTTCACTGCTGAGAATACTAGGATGTCAGAAAACCATAGACGCAGTTACAGAAATGCAACCCTAGGGGAAAAAGATCATTTCAGAAATTGGCAAATCACTTTTTTCCAGTTATAGCAACAGTTTAAATCAATATCATGATGCATCTACTCACTGTATAAATCTAAGAAATTATTTGGACAAAAATTGGTGTAGATATATTTCCTAGGTAAAGCTGAATTCTTTGCTGGTTCTACATTTGTCCATAAGTTTGGAAGCAGAGCTTAACCATGCAATAACATGTTGCTGCAATATGTGCTGAAAATACAGAACACCACAGAAACAAAAAAAGCTTTAGGTAAGTTAGGACATAAACTTAAGATGACAGATTTCCTCCACTGAAAAACAGATCTACAAAATCTCCTTTCTTTGAAAACAACTTGACGTATTTTATACATTGCATTTAACTGCAGCAAAAGGCATTAAATGTGTGCAAAAAAATCTTAACCACTGAATCCTACCTCAGGGCAACAGGCACACGTAACAGAAGCATAGGGCTGAAGGAACCTAAAGGGCTGCTTAACAGTTTTACAGGGTACTAGTATGCACTTTTACAAGCAGACATAGAATAGAAACTGTCTGCTGTTAACTTGCACTTATTTAAGAGTGGATCAAAGAAAGCTGAGAAGCTGGAAAATGGGACAAAAAATACTTGCTAAGAAAAATGTGTGTATTCATCCTACTACTCCTACACTTCAGGAGGGTTTCCTTTTGGGTGTCTTCACAAGCATCCTACCCTTCCGCTAAGCCCTCTGACCACTCGCTACAGGGACCACGAGCACAGAAGTGGCTAAAATGATGATAAGCTCAGTAACTGTAATGGGACAGGCTCCCCGCTGCCGCAGGAACTTCCCATCGACAGACACTATGTCACATCGCAGCCAAGTCGTGGTGTTGATGCCTCTACCCAGTTGTGTGGGGGATGATGTCAAAGCCAGACAACCGCAGTTGTCAGCACCGAGGCTCTTTGCTGCGGCACTTCAAAATCTGTTGTGTGTGTAAAAGCTGGTGAGTGTCAAGGGCCTCCCTGGTGGTTCAGATCTGATCAGATATGAAACGTGTCATGATGCTGCATGTGTGCAGATGTCAGGGGAGCCTGGAGTGAAGAAAGCTGAATGGAGCTGATGACTATCCAGAAAAGCTGATTTTTTAATCAAGGAAGACAGCACACGCCAATGCAGCTAAAGAACATCAAGGAACCATGCAACCATCTGGATGATCCGAGGTAGGAAAACCACAAAACAGGTCTGGCAAAACAGCAGGCTGCTTTTCAAAGGTAACATGATTAGATAAACATTATGTAATATACGAAAGCACAAAAAAGCAGGTTTCAAAAAGTGACAAGACTTAACCATTGACTTACAACACTACCTCCAAAGACCATATTCTTTTTTTGCTGTCAGCCCACAAATCCACTTTCAGTTCTGACTGTAGCTGTCTGATTTAGTCTATTGGATCATCTGCCACAGCAGAAGTTGTACAGACCAAGACAGCCTTGTGTAGGCTGCCACAGGTATCGGTGAGGTGCACGATGAAGACAATGGGCTGCACAGGTAAAGCATCGTGGCCAACGCATTAGAAACTTTATTGTAGGCAACAGTGAATTGATTAGAGAACAAAAAAAAAAAAAAAAATCAGTTGGAAAGAGTCTACAGTGAAATCAGAAGGGGAAAAAAAAAGTCAAACTGAGAATCCACTTTATCCCCAGACTGAGCAAGTGTTATCTCAACATTAAAAAGAGAAAGTGAATCTAGAAACTAAAAATCTCATTACTGTAACACCCTCTTTCCAAGGCTGAATTGCACCATAATACTGTGTTTATTTATTTTTCTATTTTCCTTCCTAGTTTCTAAGTTACACCAAAGCTCTGTTGGCTTACAGAAGAGACTGCAGCTAGAACATACAAAATTCTAGTGTCATTATCTAGGTGGACACCTCAGGAACAGTGCTAGCCTTCAGGCTGTCACATGTATCCTTCCCACTCTTGATCAAGGCCTCAGGAGAACTAAGAAAAATATGCTCCTTCATCTTCATTTAGCAATTTAAGTACCGAAAGATCAGAACTTAAAATTCCACATCTATTTAACACTCAGTTAGTTGTCATTAAGCATCTTGGCACTATCTACATTTCCCTTAATACCATCCAAGTTAATCAGCAATCGTTACCACTCGCTGATTATGCTCAGCCAGCCTCCTGGAATACTTCCATACATTCGTAACCTGGTGAGGGAAGCTAAAGGAGCCAATAGTTCCCATTTATTCCCCAGGTTCTGACCCAAAGCACTCAAATGATGACACAGTTGGAGCTTCATAAACTGGCAATGGGCTCTGAGATGGAAGGTAACAGAGGATGTTATACACTGGTGGAGTGTAGGAGAAGGTTCTAAGGTCAGTTATCTGCATGGAAATACACTGGAAACAAAAATCCCAGCAAACCTCCTTATGTTACCAGCTGCATTGTCCTCTCTGGGGAGATAAAATATTTCTAATCTGATGTTCAAACCACTAAACAGTAAGTTCCCACACAACATTATTTCTATAGGTACCTTTATCCATTTTCCCCCTGAAGCATCTTCTCTCTCCCAAAGAAGTATTTAGGCAAATGCTTCCTTAACTACAGTCTCTTCTGTTTTTTACCCAAAGACACATCTTGATAACTTCTCACTCTGCTTCAGCCCTTAAGAAATCAGAGAATACAGGATATCCTGTATACTTATATACCTCCTTTCCAGGCTGAAGACGTAAAAAGAATAAATTAAGCTTAAATTTAAGGCTAAAGAAGTTTGATTTTGCAAAGCACTGAATGGATATTCTTAATTAAACCCATGAACACTTTGCAATTTAGGCAAATAAGTAAAAGTGGTATTTTGTAGATGGGGAACCTTCCTGCTTAAAAACTAGACTCCTTGTGTAGGCAACCAGACAGTTGCCACTGAAATCAACAGGAGTTAAACATTCAGTAAATCTCCACAGCAAAGCCACCTATATACGACACTTTAATGCCACCTCAGTAGGGTTTTTTTCAGGCACAGATTACTGAAAAGTTTAAATATGCCCCAAGTCACACTGCAAACAAGCACCACATGTTTAACTTACGTCTCAATTAGAGATGTCTGGAAACTTTATTTTTAAACTGTGTTCTATTAGAAATAAATGGTTTAATAAAAGAATCAATTTCCTCAGAAAAGATCAAATACTTCACAAAAAATGCCATCAGGGAAGTTTCAGAGTGGTATTTCTGAACTACATAAGTGGAAGAGACTCATGTTGGAATAGCCAGCAACCCAGAGGTCAGGGAACTGCTTTTGGATGTGGGATTCAAATCCCTGCCCTGCCTGGTTTGGTGCCCATGGTCCCAGGGATTACTTTGCTCCCCAGATTACTGCATATGCTGTAAGGCAGTAAAATGACAGACTATCCTCGTCCTGTACTTTTCAAAGTTTTCAATTTTTCCTCAAAAGGATTTGCAGCTCTCCCTTCAATTCCCATACCAATGTTTAACAAGAGGTCTACTGCCTGCAAAAACACCCCTAAAAATGCCTCTGTAATCACACAGTGCTGCCTTTTTGGCAGAGTGGAAACACCTGACTGACTCGGATGTTCATTCAAAGGAAGGGTATGTTTAACTCTCTTGAGACTTAACTCCTCCCGGTGTAGCTTTTCCTTGGTGGCATTAAAAGGTGCAAGGTGGCAGAATGCCAGACCTGCTGCAGATCAGTGCTGGGGGCTTGGACAGCATGGGGTGGCTCAGGGACTGTGAGAGAAAGAAGTGCAATAGGTCATGTTTGAGGTGGATCTGAAATGATGTATTTGGGTTACGGACAAAAAGCTGTTTAAACTTTTGTGAGCAATCTTACAAGGTCATCCTGGTGTGGAAGACATTCTCAGGGAAGACACAGTGAATCACATAACACACTCTCAGAAGGGGGAATTTATGAGGTTAGTTATTTATCTACCTGCTAATTTAGTATAAGCTGTGTTCAAAACCAGTTTGAAAAGCCATCAACAAGTTTTAAAGCATTTTCTTATTTTGGGGTGGGAAAGTAAATTCTAATAATTTGATAAAGCCCCACTGAACAGTCCAGCATCTGATTTTTTGTGATTGCGAATTACCAGGTTCTCTGTGTAAATAGCATCTGTATCCTTGACAACCAGAATTCTCTTCATGACTGACTCATTCAATGAGGTCATGATTCATTGTCAGAGGCATCACAACTCATTACCTTCCTTCATAGGATTTTTCTTGCCATTTGGTTTGTGCCAAATCATAGTAATTGAGATTTCCTTACAGACAGGAACAAACTATTAACCAAAAAGGAAAGCAAACACAGGGCCCGACTCAGCAAGTAACGCATAAATGAACCTCAGTTCCAGACAGATCCCCACAGGCTGGGAAGCGCAGCAAGGCCCAGTCCTGCAGCTCCCATGTTTGTCCCCTGACATTGCAGGCTACTGGGGACCATGTGAGGAGTGGAGATAAGAAAGACAGACAGTGGATGCCTACACAGAATGACTATTAGCACTTGCACATCTTTTGGCCAGTCTTCAATAACAGCTCCTGAGTGTTTCTCCGAGGTGTGACAAATGTCATACAAAAATAAACACCTCTGGCCTTTAGACACTGCAGTTGGCTCACTCGGCAGAAAGAATTAAAGGGCATCTGCTTCCTCTCAGCCCACTCTTGTTTTCTACTAAAATTGTTCATTTCAAGACATTCTTGACTGATGCAAAGCATCCTTAAAACAGGTGTCCTCAGGGTGGAGACAGGAAGATTTTTGTAAGTGTAATTGCTTATGTAAGTTTTGGTTCCATACACCGTAGACATCAGTACAAAACCCACAGACTTCAGTCCAGTTGTGTATAGTGTGGCCTCCAGCACTATACAGTATGGCACAGGAGGTAAGCAAACATTTAGACAACTTAAAATAGTCTTATTTTGATGTTGCTTTAGATGGATATAAAATTAATTCAATGCAGAACTTGGTTAAAAATATTTATGCTCTTCTTATGCCTTCTCTGAAAGTTTCCCATATGCAAGTCCTCCCAAATTTGTATGCACTCCTCAGCTATCACAGAAATGCAACTTAATGAAGACTATAAAGGGAAAAAAGTGGTTAGAATTCTCTTCAGGCAACACGAAATATTCAAGTGCTCCACAGGCCTGCAAAAAGCATGGTGGTTATCCTATGTTTCCATGAATGTGAACAGAGAAGCAAAGAAATACGTATGTATATACACATACATACACACACACGATCAGCAGCCAGCCCTGGGGGTCTAAGTTTATTTGACACAATGCCTGCCTATAATAAGATGACAAATCCTCAAGTCTGATGGAATTTGAGGCCAGTGCGAATCATCAGTGCCTTTTGAGTCTGACATGAGGAATGCAGTCTGATTTGACTGAGGAATACTTGACTGGGCCAGCTTTACCTTGGAATTTAAATCTCTCCCTGCATTTCCTTCCTTCCTACGCTATCTTTCTTAATCCTTCAGTGCAAACTTCACAATCTGTCTTTCTCTCCCTCTTACCCTGGAGGTTTCTCTTACCTCGTTTCTTATTCCAGTCTTACCATGAAATATAGGATGTGCCAAATATGTTGTGTCATACCATTTATATTAAATGTCATGGAACTGACTAACTTTGGTGATTTTAAGAGTGTATTTTCTAATTTGGGCTAATGACATTCGTTACTTTTTTTGAGACGACCACATACCAAACCAGACAGTTTATTTTCAGACCCAGAATTTCGCTAATTTTCATAATGCAAATTCACAACTTCAATTGCTTTATGCTTTTTGTAAAATTGTATGAAGAATTTTAAACAGTGCTGCCTGAGGGCCAGTTTTTAAACTGCTGAATACGGGAAGAGCTTTATGAAACCAGGAGGCTTATGTGCACTAGATAAGGCTCTGGCCTCTCTTTCAAAGCCAAGAATTTCAGCCTTGATTCGGTATTTAGGGGATAATATTAGCAGTGTGAATAAGTCTAGTTCAGCTGAAGAAATTGCTTGTGTGTCTGCATGCCTTCTTGAGTTAAATATCTCAGACCAGAGAGCCAGTGGAGGACATTATGCATCTTAGACTTAACTATGTATGCTGTAATGGAACTGACAGTGTGATACACTATACGGTAATAAACAACCAAGCCTAAGTCATACTTTTAAACATAAACTTGTTAATTGACAATGACGAAATTTCTTTTTAAGATACTTCTATTAAATGCTTACCTGTAGGTGTTACATACGTGCTAGGTGTCTCACATCTGATAGGGATTAGTCAATTTAGCCACTGGAGCCTGAAGAGTGATTTGGCTGATTAGCCCTCACATAACTATTCTGAGGTGAGCTCAGCCAGTCTCCATAACCACTAATGGGGAGCACAGTTCAGTTGCTTAAACACAGATATGTAGCAACACTGAAAGGACCTTAAGGTTACTCTGCCTGCCCATCAGCTGCCTTGCCAACAGGGTCCTCTGGGTCTTTGCTGTATCTGCCAGTCCCATACTGATATCTGGGAGCATCTACTGTGCCACAAACTGTGTTTACACAGCTGAACCAAGCTCTAGATCCTCAGTTATTACCTTCAATGTCTTTTTCTCATGTAAATGTACTTGTCTTAACCTTGGGCTGAATCCCATCTCACTCTCTCTGTGGATTACATGAATTAACGTAAACTCTTAATTCACAGAAAAATACTGTGATATCTCCCAGGTAGGAGGTGTATTTTTCCAAAATTCATCTTTTAGAAAACATTTTGCCTGCTACTACATCTCTTCTTCTATTTCAGACCTTACAATTGCTGTCACACATGACTCTCAACACAAGCACAGAACTAAAATCACTAACAGCACTTTGTTACAAGGCATAAAACCGTAATGCTGTAAGTCCCTGTGTGGATACTGCCCTACAAACATCTATCATAAAACATTTAGTGGTCAGTGTGTGTACTGACCAGTATACTGATCTAACTTTAAAAGCTGTCTTCTATGGACCACACCTGAATAGTTGGTTGTGAATACTTTATGTATGAAATTCAAGAAATGCTGGCCAGCTTTGACAGGTCAGTTAACCCATGTAGTAGATCTTCTGTCTTTTGGGAAGTGCAGCTTTTGAAATCAGTGTGTCGAGGGCGACTGATTTTCTATATTTATCCAGTATCTGGTGTTCATATTGAACACTCCTGCTGTTACACCACAAATTGTTAAAAGGGAAAATTTGGTTACATTTTTTGTGGTTTTGTTTGTTTGTTTACTGAAGCAGTCTCAAAACATAAATTAAGCAGATGAACCTCAACTGAATTTTAAAATTAATTGACAAAACCGAACTAATATTTACTGTGTTCTAATGCCACTAGTGTGCTCTTATGGAGCCTGTTGTTTAGCCAGCCAATCTTGTTCTACTCCTTGTAGAAGCTCAATCAGCTTCAGTCCTGAATTCTCCGCATGCTACATCCAAGCCTGGCCTTTCAAAATGTCCACAGCACAACTGATGTTAATTTACCCATACCTGTTCAAATCCATCCTACTTTTATAACCTACTCGACAGTAATGAAAAATGTTCTATTAAATCAATACTATAGCTTCATTTTATTAAATTAATAGGTTTCTACTCAGCCTTTTTTTCCAGGGCAAATCCTGGAAAAAATGAGTGGCAGTATGGCTGGGTTAAGTGTACTCAAAGGCTAAATACGAATTGTGCAAAGTTTTTAAATTTTGGCTAATGTATTTCTAGCTTTATGAATTTCACTTCATTAAATGATGTTGACTAAATAGTTTCAAACTTGTCCAGTGTGAAAAAAGGGTTTGTGTTTTGTGGCTAGGAAGAGCTAAGAACTGGGACAGCAACAGGAACTCAGCAGTAAAGTGCAATGATATAGGTGAGAAGTATGGAATGTAAGAAGGTAAAGCATTTGTCTAACACCTTGCCAAACACCAAAGCAGCACCCACCTTTCATTTTTCTAGTAGTCAAAATGCACAAGGCCAAGTCATATGTGCTTCCCCTGCTTAGGTGACCTCATAAACCGTGTTAATTTCCCTCCTACTTAAGGGACTTCATACTTCTGTCACAGCAGAGTCCTGCATTCTCTGTCCCACAGGATACCACCCATCCAACCTCCTGTAAAACATACCTTCAGGTCGGATACATCTCTATAGCACTGCTCGGAACGGGTGTGATCTGAGAGCTGCACATTCCAGAAACATGGGAGCTGGTAGACAAGGAAGGGATTTTGTTTGATGACCGCATTGAAGATGTCCTAGCAGAGAAAAACAGAGAAACAGTTCACAGAATCACACAGAATCACAGAATGTTAGGGATTGGAAGGGACCTCGAAAGATCATCCAGTTCAATCCCCACGCTGGAGCAGGAACACCCAGATGAGGTTACACAGTAAGGCCTCCAGGCGGGTTTTGAATGTCTCCAGAGAAGAAGACTCCACAACCACCCTGAGCAGCCTGTTCCGGTGCTCTGTTACCCTCACAGTGGAGAAGTTTCTTCTCAAATTTAAATGAAACCTCCTGTGCTCCAGTTTACACCCATTGCCCCTTGTCTTACCATTGGTTGTCACCAAGAAGAGCCTGGATCCATCCTCGTGATATTCACTCTTTATACATTTACAAACATTAATGAGGTCACCCGTCAGTCTCCTCCAAGCTAAAGAGACCCAGCTCCCTCAGCCTTTCCTCGTATGGGAGATGCTCCACTCCCTTAATCATCTTTGTTGCCCTGCACTGGACTCTCTCCAGCAGTTCCCTGTCCTTGAACTGAGGGGCCCAGAACTGGACACAATATTCCAGATGTGGTCTCACCAGGGCAGAGTAGAGAAACAGCTGGGTGTGTTGTTACTACAGTAAAGTGACTGTTCTTCTCCCTCCCACAGGTAGAAATGCAAATGGTTAGGTGAGCTGAACTCTTCAAACTTTGCTTTGTAATTCTGTTTCCATAGAGGGTGCTATCAGTCTAAGGGGTGACGTGTAGATCTGAACTAGATGAACAGGCTCTCTTGACACAGAGAGCTAGTGCACTCTAGCAAAGTTTTCAAGACATGTATTTTGTACTGCTGGCAAGAGATGTGATTCCTCTTCTAATCACCAGACAGAGTAATTCACAGTCAATGACAAACCGCCTGCTGTTAGTAAGTACTGCATCACTTCTCAATAAAGGGGATGAAAGCGATCCTGGCAGTTGTGCTGCCTCATGGTGATTTACTAGGTGGGATTTTAGCTAGCACTTTATTGTTGCAACAAGTGTTCTAGGTATTTCATGGAAAGGGTAGGTAGGACAGATTTTCAGAACAGCCTACACCATAACTGACAGAATGTGTTCTGACTTTATGCAGCCATCCAGTTGGAGAAGTAAGTTACAAGGACAGTCTTGTGGTTAAGGTATTAGGCTAAGACATAAGCAACCTTGGTCCACTCCGGAAAATTAGGCCCCATACAGGTATTAGCCAGTGACCAGGACCTGCTTGAAAACACAATGAAGTCGCAAGAATCATCTTAGTGAACTTCAGCAGCCTTCAGATCAGCCTGCAAGGATACAGTGTACATTTCCACGTGTACAGAAAGCAGCATGCTGCCTTGGTGGTGATTGGTCATGAGTCGGATGTAGCTCAGAAGCAGTAGAAATATCTAAATACGATGCTGTATTGAGTTAATACATTCAAGCTGTTGAGCAAGTCTTACTGGTTCAGGTCCAGTACTACATTAACAGGGCTTCTGGATTCAAAACTCAGAGCTGGCAGGAAGCACAAAGAGAGTAAATAAGCATTTCTGTGTATAGACACACTGTTTCTTCTCTCAGCCTCATTCTCCCATCTGTGGCAGGACCTTTTTCATCACAGAGGTGTTGTGTCAAGGAGTACATTAAAAGACTGCCTGGACTCATCTGCCAGAAACAGTAAAGAAATATCTAGAGGCTCTTAGAACTAAAGTCTGCTTAGAAAACAACCAGTAGGAAAAGACATAGTATATTTGGACTTCTAATGTCTAGAGAGTTATATGTTAAAGAAAGAAGGACAGAAAATTAAAGCTCAAAACCTCAATTTGTCTATCTCACGAATCATCTGTGCAGAGGAGGTAAAAATGTCAGTGTAGTAAGAAAAATCTTTTGAGTAAATCCCCATTCCTCTCTTCCACATTTTCCCCAGAGCAACAATTCAACAAAAGGTGACTGCAGGCACGATATTTCCCGCTTTTCCCACGTGTTATCCCCTTTTCCTTTCTTACCTGCCTCAATCCACGGAGTACTGGTTGTACCACTCCTCTGCAATGCCCTACTCACCTGGTCAGCCAGTGAAGTGGACAGCATGCTCATCAACTCCCGCTCTGCCGTGAGCCTCCACATCTGCTCCCATTTCATCTTCCGTAACTTATCGAGAAGCAGCAAGATAACCCCTGAAGCGAAACACAGTGCAGAAAACAAGAGAAGCCATGATGTCATATGCCAAAGTCCCTGTCATATGCTAGCCCTATGTGCTGAGTCAGTAGTTAAAACAAGGACGTGAGCTGAGATCTGTTAGTGGAGAGCCTGACTCTGTGCTTACACAGGGTGTTGACCAAAAAGAGCTTCAGGTTCAAGATGCCACTAAGAAAGTTCTCCTATAGCCCTGAAGCTATAGAGAAGAAATGGAGAGGTGGCATACAGGTGAATGCTAGGTTATACAGGCTTGAAAGAAGGCTAAAGTAGTCCAACAGGAGTGAAACTGGGAAGAAGAGAATCAAGAGAACGATGTTGTATTTCTAGGAGCCTCCTTAATTGCTAAAGCTTGATTTCATTATGACATGATTAGCCCTGGGATTACTCCTTACAAAAGGAACAAATACAGGTGATTCACATGACAGATGTTAACTCCATCCAAAGTTTATTATAATTCCCAAGATAATTAAATAATATCCTGCAAAAAAAGAAAGAAGAAACCTCCTAACACTCAGAAGTGACCCTCCCCACTACTTATTCTGAAATACTACAGGCTCCAAGAAGATATTCTGTCAGGTCACTGTCTACTAAGGAAACGGTAGAGACAATCCTGATTTATTTAGTATGACTCCATTTCTGCCACCTTCACACTGAACAGCGATCTGCTTCTTACAAAATCCCACTGTTTAAATCAATTCCTATCTGGCCTGAAGTCAAGATTACAGTGAGACAAAGAAAATTTTGTCACTCACACGAAACATTTTACCGTGTGTGGGGTGAAATCTGACTTTTAATACTTAGTGCACAGGATGCAATACATATACTGTAAAAGATGAAATTTCAGCCTTTCCTCCACCAAGTAAAAAGTTAATCACTTGACACATCTGATTGCAATCCCCGAAACTTAGACAGTCTGAGTAACAGCTTACCAATGCTGGTTACAAACCAGCCTTTGGGAGTGCCTGCCATGAAGGCACCAAGTGTTCATAGAGCAGGATCTTCAGATCAGAAAGTTGCACTCAAAGAGGTGAAAGAGATATCTCAGCATGAATTGTAGTTCCTCAGTTGCTTTTTTGTCTGGAGAAAATCCCTAGCGTAGAAGAAGGGAAAACGGCAGAAGCAATGACGCTGGACTGAAGCACCAGCAAAACCTTTCTTACAGTGTCTCTGAAAATTTTACACGAAAAATTAATTCAGAAAAACTTAGATAAGAGCACTGTCATGGGGGATGAATGCAAACTGAAGGACCATAAAGGAAGAGTACCGATAAAGAGCAGCCTAGCAGGCTGACATAAAGTGCCTAGTAAGAGCAGTGATAGGTTTTGTGGTGTTTCACGTCTTCATTAGTGAAAAGGGGAAGTGAACAGAATAGTAATGACATCTGCAAGTGATATTACCAAAAAAAAAAAATAAAAAAAAATCATGGCAACTGTAGAGAAACTTAACTACTACACAGAAGAATATGAAACGGCAAAAAGCAGGCACTGGGAAAAGCTGCCTGAGGGAGTCTAGGATGATAAAACTAGAAGTAATGAAAATAAGAAAGGAAATGCAGCCTGAATACTTAAGAAAAATTCTCCTAAACCCTTTGTGGCGAAATAACCTAAAAATGAGTGAAACCATGCTTAATATCATGAGTCTTTAAAAATCAGGCTACACAAAGAACAGCAAAATATACATGGAAAAATCTTGCAATGGTTGGGATAGAACAAAGGAGGTTCCAGGTCATTCCTATCTTCAGATTCTATGACATAGCAAATTTCTTTCCAGTAAAACCTGTCAACGCCATGAATAAAAAGAAAACCTCTTTTGGCAGTGAATTTTGTAGCCTATTTTAGTTCTGTTTTCCATTTCAGTCCATCTGGTTCCCAAGGATGCTGGAACCTGTACTGGAGGGATCCCCTTTCACCTTCAGTCAACCTTCCTGCTTCCAGCTGTTGGGTTGGAAAGGGCTGTATTGTCACAAGATGCTACAACGTATTTCTGCCAGTGTGTTTGTCTTCTCTCCAGCATAACTGAAGCCTACTTGGAGCGTGCAATGTGTGTCATTAGCTTCTGAGAGAGCCATCGTGCTTTGTATGAAATTCTTAGGTCAAGGTGAAGCAGATTCCTTGCGTTGCAGCAATAAACTGGGTAGGATAAGCTCCACTCTGGCAGTGGATTTTTTCCAGCTGGCAATAACTGTCAGCTTTGTTTCAATAGTCAAATACAACTGAGGAGATTCTTCATTAAGAAAAATAAAGACTAATTGTAAGATTCAGTTAACTCTAATCAAAGAATCATAGAAACACAGGATAGTTTGACTTGGAAGGGACCTTCAAAGCTCATCTAGTCCCACACCCTGCCATGAGCAGGGACATCTTCAACTAGATCAGGTTGCTCAGAGCCCCGCCCAGCCTGGCCTGGAATGTCTCCAGGGATGGGGCATCTACCACCTCTCTGGGAAACTTGGGCCAGTGTTTCACCACCCTCAGTGTAAAAAATTTCTTCCTCGTGTCTAGTCTGAATTTCCCCTCTATTAGTTTGAAACCATTACCCCTTGTCCTATCGCAACAGGCCCCACTAAACAGTCTGTCCCCATTTTTATTACAGGCCCCTTTTAAGCACTGAAAGGCCACAATAAGGTCTCCCCAGAGCCTTCTCTTCTCCAGGCTGAACAACCCCAGCTCTCTCAGCCTGTCCTCACAGCAGAGCTGTTCCAGCCCTCTGATCATTTCTGTGGCCTCCTCTGGCCCCTCTCCAACAGGTCCATGTCTTTCCTGTGCTGAGGGCTCCAGAGCTGGACACAGGACTCCAGCTGGGGTCTCACCAGAGTGGAGCAGAGGGGCAGAATCACCTCCCTTGGCCTGCTGGCCACGCTGCTTTTTATGTAGACCAAGACCCAATTTGCCTTCTGGGGTCCAAGTGCACATTGTCAACTCATGTCCAGTCTTGCACCCACCAGTACCCCCAAGTCCTTCTCCACAGGGCTGCTCTCAATCCCTTCATCCCCCAGCCTGTATTGATACTGGGGGTTGCCCTAATCCATAGTATTTATAATTTATAGACCATAAAACATTTTTTCTTAATTTCTTTAAGCCTCCAGTCTGAGGAGGGAAAGGGGAAATGTTTTATCACGTGTGGTATTGTTCGATTTTTTTGTATTCCACTCTTATGCTTAGAGCAAATTAAGGCATTGTAGATAAAGAGATTACGCTGTCCTAAGGGGCTATCATGGTAGAAGCTGAAAGTAAAAGAGGCAGATAGGGTGGAAAAACCGGAATATATGTGAGAAAGGATGTATTAAATTATGATGCAATCATGGCTATTGAAAATATTCACAAGCTTTTAATGTTTTAATGTCAAGACTAATTTCAATGTGACTTCTATTTTAATTCACCTACAGGCTCTGGTTTAATACCTTTGTACAGCCTCTGTTCAGGGCTTCGTGCATTGTAGAATTCTAATTTTCTGCTGCTTTAAAAATAACTACTGGAGAGTATGTATAGAAAGTTTAAATATTTACTCATTAGTATTAGTGAGAATAAGAAATATCTTCTAAGAGGAGAATTTAATACTATTCACTTAATTAGTGTTTAGTGCAAAAGCAAAGCAAAAGCATGTGTGCTGGGAACTTTTAAATAGTTCAGAGCGCAGAGGGAAAACGACCTTTTCTTCAGAACAGAACGCTCCAGTTTTACTTCTATATTGCTCTGTTACCAAAAGCAAACGTAACGTGTACTAAGTCCAACCTATGCAATTAGTTTGCAGGCAAAGTGTCTGAAATAAGGAAAGGGAAACGTTTGCCTCAGGAGCCCCTTCACTCAGAGTCAAATTGACTGAAATCTCAGACTAAATTCAAGATGACATACAGCTGAACATAAAGGGAAAAGGGACTTATTCTCAGCTGCTGTGCTGGGAGAGGAAGAGAGCGGAGAAAAAAAAAAATCAAAGGAATATTTTATGAACATCTGGCCCCAGGCAGTGGGACATCTCATCTTTTGATGAGTGCAGCATTTTCCTGCTTTCACCTACCTGGGAAAAACAAAGGGCAAGCTTGGCAACAAATAAACAAAAACCAAGAAGTGTCAACCCCAAATGTCTCGTGATTATTAAACAAACAGCCACAGAACACCTTATTTTCTTTATCCTGAAGAAATAGTTCAGCATATACAGAGATGCAAATATCTCAAAAAGCTCTTAGAAAAATAACGTTTTATTACTAAATATGAGGAGCACATCTTAGTTGTTTTTATTTGAATGCCATTTTCTCCTCCTGCTTGATGAGATTTTGCTTGAACTACAAAAATCTGACAGATTCTGAATTGCTCAAACAAGAAAACAAACAAACAAAACAAGGAAAAGTCTCAAAAAATGTAATTTTAGAACACACACAAAAATGTCACACCCAAAAACTACGAGGAAAAAAAAAGGAATTTGTTAAACAGCTTGGAGACAACAGGGCAAAATTTCTGAATTAACACATCTGGATGAAAAAACTCCAGTTGGGAAACATCCCCACCTCTGGCTTCAGGAACACAGACTGAGCCTTATCCTGAAATTCAGGGAGGAGTATACAGTAGAGTAGAAAGTAATAAACAACATTTTAAGATAGAACAGAATCACTTACAGAAGTTATAGTGAAACCGGACAAGCTTTCAAACTCCATCAATTTATTACAATGGCCCTTTTAAGGTGGCTGAAAAAGTACTCAGTGCTGTGGTGGGGGGGCGGGCAGAATGTAGCTACTAAGGGATAATTTTCTGTAAGCATTACCTTGCCTGCTTCTTTCAGGTAGAACACAATGTTTTTGTGAAGAGTTGAGGCAATGCCAGATTATGTGAGCAGCATCTCTGAGCCTATCCTTGCCAGGTTTTAAAAAATTCTTCCAGAAACTAAACTTGTAACAATGAACCATCTAGACAGATAGCAAGTAGATACCACTACAATATCTGAGAAAGACAGGGCAGACACATTTCAAAATATAGTATAAATTAATAGTGAATTAAAAAAAATATTACTGGGATTTTACAATACCTAACCAGCATACTGAAGACCATACACCAAACCACTGAGTCTTAGATGCTGTAAGAAATAATGTTAAGTAGTGCTGACATTGAGATATTCTACAATAACTGACCCAGAGATTGAAGGCTGGACAAATAACATTGAGATACCATGTTTTCTGAAATAGATTTGGCACTAAAAAGTTGAGTTCAGTTTTAGGTGCTATGTAAGAGGCTTGTGGCTCTGCTATCTCAGAAGTACCATGATAGTGCTGACAGTTTAGCACTCCAGCAAATACTTACACATGTTCTTTTAATTCCAATTTATGTATCTGAAATCAACGAAAGTGGTCACAGTGTGTAATGCTAGGAATGCGACTATGCCTTTGCTGGATCAGGGTCCAAATGACCAGTTTTGCTCAGGACTGCATTTGGAATCCACTGGGTCAAACCTCCACATCACTGATTGCGGCCTCTGCTCTCCACCCACAATATCAAGAGCAAATGAAAAAACACAGGTATATGGCTGTTAGGGATTAAAAAACTGAATTAAACCTGTAATTCCACAACAAACTACTGCACACATTTTAAATCCTTCATTTTAAGTCTTCGTGTGGATGAAAGTCACTGCATTTATTTCACTTGATTTATAGAGCATCTATCTAGCTGCTGCTCATAATTTGACCAGGCGTATCATTAGTATAATAACATCATAGCTTATGTCTATAGCTTTTAACACCGTATGACCAAAGGACTGTCATTCTAACACATTTTGGAGTATCCTGACGTATTATTTAACCATGAACTTGCATGCTCCAGCCTTTTTTTCTCAAAAAAACTCTTTCACAATGTAAAAAAAACTTGCAGGGACACACAATGTGTTGAGAATAAATGATGACTCCACATTTGAGCTTTTCTCTGAGAAAACCAAACAGGGCCGAGAAGCTGTTTCGAAACATAAAGTGGATGTCCCTCCAGGCACGGTGACAGAACGCAACAGCCCTTGTTTTCTCTGCACATGTATGGAAAGCGAAGCTGTGACAGAGTGCGTTTTGAAATGCAGCGTGACCACTCTGTTGGGAGCCTGGTTCCTCTTGAAGCACTATAGACTTTTTGTTTACACTTCCTGATGACCATTTAATGAAATGGAACACTTCTATTTGCTTTGTTTTCCTCTTCTGAAGTATGCTGTTTCTCCTTAGGCAGAGTTAAGATGAAGCATATAATGGAGCATGATTCTATCTTCTTATGGAGCTAGAGACTGTAGCTCAGAATTTCCTGGTTTTCTAATTGTTTCTTTAATGTTGAGATGCTATTCTTTCTAAACAATTTGAAAAAAATAAAAAAGATAAATATTCTTTGTATCTTCTTTTAAAGACTTCAATTTTGGGGTGAATTTCTCCAGCTTTCTTAAAGCCCCAAAGGGTGCTACAGAAAAATTTCCTTGATTCAGGAGTCTAGACGTTTTACAGGAAAGAAGCCATGAACCATAAGACTTTAATGTAAAGGCTGTGGAAGAAAACTTTTGCTACTTAAAGACCATCTTGCCAAGCAGTGCCCTCGCCTCCCCTTCCCTTCTATCATCCAGAGTCTTGTGAAGAGAAGTAACAATTCTACAGGTCTCTTAGAGGTCAGCGAAGAAAAACCATGGCCCTGGAGCAATTGGCCTTCTCTTACATAGATTCCAAGCAAGGCAAAGTCATACACTTTCCTGCCTAAATTGCTGACAAAGTTTTCCTAAATCCTATAATGGAAAACAACTTGGCTGGCAAAAATATTAGCAAAATCAGAAACTGAATGTCAAGTTCTTCCCAGCTGCTCTACTTGCTTTGGGCATCAAGGAAGAAAATAAGGATATTAGCCTTATTTGAATCCCTGTGTTTCTTGAACTTGTGCAAAAAGTTGTAGGAGATGAAAATCATCTGTGAAAAAGCTCCTTACACAGGTTTTAAAAAGCTCCTTCATTTTCTTATAGCCTTTGCCTTCCGTGAGCCTTGTGAGCATACAGGGTACAGAGATTACATTTTAAAGGCAGAGGAAAGCAATTATTCCAAGGACTTCTCAGTTGGTGAACTAGGGAGATAGCTTCCAAGAGGAAAAGAACAAAAGAAATAAACAAACAAAAACCACAGCAAGCAAATCATTGAATCCTCTTGGAATTCAAAAGTTTGGGAAAGTTTTTGCTCGGAAAAAATCCAGAAGTTGTAAACCTCAGATAACACATCTAGCTTCAGACCAGCAAAGGGAGAGAGGAGGGAGGTTTCAGCTTCTGCCTGGTGCAGCACAATGGCAATGACCAACATCAATGGAGCAGAGGAGAGCTGTCTCAAAGACGTGTCTCACATCTCCACCATGCACAAGTGTGACCCAACAGCCACTTGGTGTGGATCTCTGTACATGTCTGGAAGTCATGATGGAGGTGCCAGAAGTCGACACTAAGAAACAGAAGGTCAGGCACACATCTTCGAAATGTGAGATTAAGAAGAAAAGCAACATGGGGGAAACGTGGAAAATTTTTACCAGGTTTTAAAAAACTTTTCCTCTCTTCAATACTAAAAAGGCAATAAGTTCTTACACGGCAGGTTATCTGTGATTTCATTTGCCTAGGTGCCTAGGTGACTTGCCTTGAGAGGAAAACAAAGTCCCAGTTAAATATATATTTAAGTGATAAAGTCAGAAAGGATAATTTTTAGATCTTGCCTAACAGAGGCCATAGGATTTTTCAAAATCAATCGTGCTTTAACTAGAGCATAACTTGTAGAAAAACATTCAGTCTTGATTTAAAAATTTACAATAATGGATAATCTATCACACACTTTGGTAAGTTATTCCAATGCATAACTATCCTGATGATGGATACTTCCATTATTCGTAATTTGAACATGTCTTTGAACTTGCAGTCATTTGATCTTGCTGAACTTTTGCTAAATTGGCAAACCCTCTATTAAGAAATGTTATTTTCTCCTGCAGATACCAATAAGCTATGATTAAACTATTTCTTGACGTGCTCCCAGATAAGGTCCTGGGGCCATTTTTCCCAACTTTATGGGAAATTTTCCAGTATTTTCTTTGAACTTGGTTAATTTATAAGTACTCACCTTTGACCCATGGAGATTAGACCTGGACAAGTAGCTAAATCTACATTTTAAAATATATCCACTCCAAGAAGCGATCCTAGCACTCAGATCAAGGCCTACGGAGTGGTTGTACACACACTGTTCAGGGCCTAGCTCTTTATGGAGCAGGCCAGCCACATTCACACCACATAATACTTGTCTCTGAGGGCCTTGCTTGAGTTCCTTCAGTTTTTAGACATAACAATTATTTTCTTAGCATTTCTCAGTGTGTGACATTATGAGAGAGCCATGTTACAGCTTTCTAGATTGGAGAGTTTTTAGCATGGGTCTATGTTGTGTGCACTGGAGAATGTTGTCAGGGCATGTGGGAATATTAGAGTGTGAAGTCTTCCGATGCATCATTGAAGAACCAGAAAGAGACACCAAACAGAGCATAGTCCAATCCATACAACCTTCCAGAAATATTTCCTGGATTTAACTATCAAGAAAGTACACCACTTTTTTCTTGACAAAAGACAGGTTGCTCCCTGAGAAAGACAGCGTACTGAGTAATTCCTGTGCCCTGTTGATGATCATGGAGCCAAGAGCGAAGAATGAACTAGGGAGCTAAGTTATTTGACAGAGCAGACATCCAGCATGTGAGGAATAAAAAGCCCATACCCAATAGAAATGACTTCCTGTACTCATACGTGAACTGTCCCTGTTTATACATCCAGTGATCACATGAAGTATTTTGACAACCATATTAAACCTGGACCTTACGATCCTCTGATTATCCATCCTGGACTAATTCTCACGCATGTCTTCATTCTTTCTGAGCGTACAATTTTATGTGTCAGTGCCTCGAAACACAGAAGTGCCAGTGAGTGTCACAACTCTACATCAAGCCAGAGTAACTGGACTTCGAGTGAGCTCTCAGAACAGGAATCACAGAGCAGTACAGACTGTACAGGATTACTGTGCGGGAGGTCCCTGTGCAGGCATGTTTGGAAAAAGGGATCACACAAAGCTTGTTTCCAAGGATAAAAACAGAGGAGGTTTGCTGGAATTCACTGAATATTGGCCCGGAGGAAAGGAAGTACATCTTCCAAAACTGATCTATCCTGGACTCTCCAGCAAAGAATCACCCACTTCCAAAAGAAAAAAAAATCTGCTTCTTTATCCTCAGCTTCTGTAAATCAGCTTAGGTCTATTTAACTCAGGAGTCAGGCATTTACACCAGATATGGACCTTCTCCATGATGCTTATCTACATTACTTTCTTCCTCAGAAAGCAGCAAAACGTGAAAGATAACAGGGAACATTGCTTTAAATTATGTAGGTTTTGTCTTGGTTTTGATCCTCTCAAAAGCATCATATTTAATAGTGGTTGAAATGTCAACAATTTTACAAGGTTTCCACTTTGGACTACGTGAAGAAGAAAAAGCACCCTGCACAGGTGATAATTATTTTGGCTGTTTTCTAATATTAACAGTAGTCCACAAGGCTAATTGTAGGGATGAGCAGAACGCATACGAACCAGCCACAGCTTTTCTTGGTCTGGCGTTCAGTCACTGTCCTAGCAACAGCAAAGCAAATGTGGCTGAGGGGCTGAACAGCCTCTCATGTATTTCTTTGTAGTTAGATGACAACCAGGTTTGGGGTTTTGCATTCATAAGCAATAAGACAGCTTCCCCTCCCTGACAACTTAATGGGCAGTTTATTGACTGGATGTGATTCAGGAGAACTAGAATGTTCTAAGAAATGGATTAGGGGAAGGAAAGCAGCACAGAATGAACAAGCCTAAAAATAAACTGTAGCATTTTTTAAAGAAAGGAAACATAATGTACTTCAATGCGATGATTTCACCCAGAGGTCAGCTGAGGGTCAATCATTCTGCTACAGCCTTTTCTGTTCTAGCAGCAGAGGGACAGGTTTAGGTTCCCAGCAGAAATACAGGGACACATTTGCTTAAGGAGAAAACGTGTATGGAGCTGCTTAGCATCCTCATAGCCAAACTGAGGTATAGTTTGGATGGGTGGACTGCAAGGCGCATGGAAAGTAAGTTGGCCTGCCAAGCTCAAAGGGTTGTGTTCAGCAATAAAACATTCAGATGGCATCCAGTTACAAGTGGTATTTCACAAGAGTTGATACTGGGACTGACAATGTTTAACATGCTGATTGAAGAGCTAGAGATGAGATAGAATGCATCCTAAGCAATGTCACACATGACATCGAATTGGGGGCTCTGACCAGTACCCTGTGGATAGAGCTGCTATTCAGAGGGACCTTGACAGGCTCGACAAGTGGGCTAAGAGGAAGCTCACAACATTCAATGAAAAGTCCTGTGTGGGACTATTCCCGAATGGACCGTACGGCCAATAGATAGAAAGGAGCTTTTCAGGAAAAGTCCTAGGGGTTCTGTGGACAGCAAGTTGAACATAAGCCAGCAGTGTGACCTTGCAGCAAAGAAGGCCAACCACATCCTGAGCCGTATTAGCCCCTTAGGTCAAGGGAAGTGATTACCAGTCTTCACTCAGCACTTGTAAGACCACATCACATCTCAAGTACTGTTTCGGATGCCTCAGTTAAACAAAGACAATGATATGCTGGAGCAAATCCAGCAGAGAGCAACCAAAACGGTCAAAGGCCTGGAGAACGTGTACGAGAAGCTGAGAGAAATAGGCTTGTTCAGCCTGAAGAAGAGAAGGCTAAGGGGATCTCTTTCTGCTGTCTAACGATACTTAATGGAGCCAAACTCTTCTGAGAGATGCACAGAGACAGAATGAGAGGTAACTGACACAAATTGCAGAAAAGGAACTCTAATTACAAATCAGGAAATTTTTACTTTCATTTTTTACTTTTCTCACCAAGACAGTAGCCAAATATAGGAACCGGCCGCCTTGAGAGGTATCCTTTGTGATATTAAAACCTCAACTGGAAAAGGCCCTGAGTAACTTGAGTTGGCTTTCAGTGGTAAGAGGACTAGAAGACCTCTGGAGATCCCTTCTGACTTAAATTGCCTATAATTCTATGATCCTATTTGGGAAAACTTCTCTGTTCACCATCTCTGCTAAGGCCCTGAGAATAGCAGTGTAGGAACTATCTGTATATATATACGGTGCTGCAGTGCTCCTGTCCTCCTCTCAGCTCAGTTCAATACAGACAGGTGGAGGAGGGAGGGTTAAGGAGCTACAGCAGGAACAATCAAAGGTGGAATGTAGCTGAACACAGAGACAGAAGACAGACAATGGGGAAAGGGAAGAATTGAGCTGCTGCTACTTCTGACATCTTGGTGTCCACACAACTTTGCAGATTCTTCTTTCTCAAAACACCTCCAACTCAGGGAGTATAAAGTCTTGATATTTTTTTAAAGGGGAAATGTTTGTACTGAGCCTAGTTTGTTCTATCACTAAAACGATTACAGCATAGTGATTCCTGTAGCCACTAGCACCTAGGAGAGTGATCTGACTATGACCAAATTCAGCTGTTTTTTTGTTGGCACTCCCTTAGAGGTGGCAGCTTTGACACAAGGGTGTAGAAAGACATCTTACTTACTCTGCTGCTTTTTGTGACAGGCATCTGGCTACCTGTTAGAGTCCAAAGATGGAGTCCAACTGTGATGCCTCTTTCTTTGCTTTGGGACTACGGCTAAAACCTCTGTTTCTGTATCTACAAAAAGGAACTGTCGCTACACAATCACTTTTACAAGCACAACGAGAAACTGTAAAGTGAACTTGCACTTCAGAAGAAAAAGCACTGGTTTTACTACTACTATGCGTTTGTCTGGAGTTCTCCTGCCATATAACACAAGTTTTTGTTCTCTGTTGAGGCACCTGGATGCCTCTACTAAGCTTTTATGTGCAAGCCTTTCATCTAAATTTAACCTGCTAATGATGGTCCCTCTACAATAAAGAGAGGGCATTTCAGAGTGCCGGACAATATAATTTCTCATCAAGCTATGTATGTTCACATAAAGAACTGTCTTGATCAAGCTAAAAATACCACACTTCAGAACGATTCTTTAAATTGTGAGATTGGAATAGTACATATATATGTCCTACTTAGGTACATTACATGGAGATCAACATTGTGAACTCAGGTCAGACCAGTAAAAAAACCCAAATTAGGGCAATTTAATCAACTAAAAAGACATCCTTTTTATATATGCCAATACAATGGAAACTAGAATCTGGTGTAGGCTGTCTGAATGCCATTGTTTTTTTTACCACAGGGTTCTTAGGAGATGAAAGTTTTCAGTGTTTCAAAGAAAGTCAGGTGTTGTTTAAAAAAAATAATTATTGCAGGGACTGATAGATTCAATTGCCAAAGAGCAGAGGATGTATCCCAGAGAATGCAATGCACAGTAGACTAATCCAGTTGTAGCAATGCCATTATTATGCGGACAGGCCTCTCGAACTAGAGGCACCATTTTCAAAATCAAATACATATTGACCTGCATTTCAGAAATGTCAAGCGTGCTGTAAACAAGTTCTTAGTACATCACATGCTTTAGAAACTGCATGACAAAGACGGAAAGGAAGCTATTCTTTGAAGGTAGTCAGCTTTAAGATAGCTTATTTTTAAGTGCAAGCTACTGATTATAGCCAACAGAGGTAGGGATCTGGTCATCAAAAGCATTATCATTTTACCTTCCCACCATCGACACAGACAGACTGAGATTTCCTGTTGTGTCTCAAAGCAACAAAGTGCTGGCCCTTCCTAAACTACTACCTGTACAATGTGCATGATACCCATACTTCAAATGCATCTTTGTGTGTTAGAAAGCACGTGCATAGCCTCATGCTTTGCACTGATAACAGTATCTGCTGAATGAGCTCACAGTACCTTAAAGAAGGAGTAATCTAATCCAAAAAGCTGGTATAGTGTGAATCTCAGTAGGTGAAGAAAGTGTTACTTTTTGCTTTGACATTGGTGTTGGCCTTTTTTTTTTTCATTAAAATGTACTTTTCATCTGTTCGTAAAGGCTCCTGTACTTACAACCAAACCTAATGATACCAGTTCTTGTACCAAATGTGACTAATGTTTTACGTAGGAGGCAGGAATGTTGCAATGGCTTTTAGAAACAGCATGGCTAAACTGAGTCAGGCCCCGATGGTGGGCATTTAGAGGTTCTATAAACCATGAGTTCTCTGACTTATTCATTCACTGACACAAACAGGAAAAGTCTCCTCTCTCAGGGAACCACTATAGTTCTTTATTTACATCATGAAGAAAAGCACTAGTTTAAGTCAGGCTCTACGGAACACAGTTTGTGAATTAGTGCTATACTCGGGTGTCATGGAACTCCGACACTCCCAGGCGGAAAAAAAAGGCATTTTGGTAACAAATCTATCCAGAACTAGGCAAGAATAACTATTTAAAGCATTAATTGTGAGGATTCCTGAAAACCAGAAATGTCTGATTAAATTAAAAGTGCTCAGCACATCTTAACATCAGATCCATTATTGTAATGTCACAAGCAGAAGTTTGTGAAACTAAGGTGAAAATGGTTATCATGTTTCCAGAGCAGGACCACAGGCAGTTCCACGATGCCCCACTCTGTCGTTTTGCACTGCTTTACTAATAATTTGCTTTCTGCACTGAAGATGCACAGTATCATCATGAAGAAGCACAAGCTGTGGTCCAGTCTAATTTCATATAAACAGTCTGCCCTATGCTAGCCTTTATTATTCATGATTGTTAAATATTACACAAAAATGACAGAACATACGCTTCCCACTTCTAATCCATCTTCTATAGGTCCTTTTCTTCAGGGAAACAATAAAGGAAAGAGAGTCAGTCTAGCATTCTTCCCATCATCGCAAACATGGGAGTAACAACGCATGGTGCACATGTAGCCTGGTAATGGTTAGGTGCTAGCCATTCCCTTCTGTTCTCAATCCACAAATCTGGTGATGTGACATCTCTCAGTGTGGAAGGATGAATCTTCAGCTCAGGCTGCTGAGACACCTCCTTACAGTATCTCGTAGCCGCACTGAAGCGGTGTATTTTACATGTGCCTCAAAACCTCAGGATGGCTTTCTGAAGTCCAGAAGTCTGAAATCCCTTGAGCCAAAGTTTACAAATGCCTTCCTGGCACTCAAATCACAGGCACAGATCCATCTTAAAGTTCTGTTTGAAAGGCATGGAGTCCCATCTCGGCTGATGTAAGTCAGCCCTGCTGCACTAAAGCCAGAGAAGCCAGGGGTGATTGACACCAGCTGAGGAAGTGGCCTGAAATCATGATCAGTCACCAGAAACTGCTTTTTAAAGCTATTCTCCACCATGATGGAAAGCATAAGGCAGACAAAGTACTAAAAGCTTTTATGTTCAGAATTTCTTTGACAAGGTATTTTTCTGAGGACTAAGATGACTGTTACTCCAGAAATGAACATCAAACCATACAGTGCAACTCTGGAGCTGTCAGTTTAACATCTGTAAAGCGAAAAATCATAGTGCGGCTCAGGCAATACTTAAAAAAAGCACAATTCAGGCAGTGAAAGACAACATATAGAGAAAAGTGCGCTTTAACTAATGTATGAGGAATCTGAAAGGGTTAATCTCGGTGTTGACAAGCAAAATGGAGTGGATGATATATTAAAAAAAAAGTATTTGATTAAGCACCTTACTGAGTTTTGGCCAAAGAGGTACCGAAAAAACCTGGGTACCTTTGTGGTACAGAAGGAGCTGTGTTTAAAATGGCTCAAGGAAGGGAATCTTATCTTAAATAATGGTTCTACTAAGAACATTTTAAACACCAGTTAAATTGTCACTGAAATGACTTCTGAATTTGGTTTGTTTTTTTCTAAGTTTATATTATCATGGATTATCTGCCTGTGCAAATGAGGACGAAAGATGAAAAATAACCAAAATCTTGCCCTGAAAATCTGTACTGGCTATCAGGAGATTTGGCTGGGCATACAGGAACAGGAGAACACACACGCTTACTGGGTTAAAGAGCTAGTGGAGAAGGAACAAACACACCTTCGGCTTTAATGTATTTGCCTTCTGGGACACCCTCAACCTGTATGTGGTCCAGAGTGGCTCAGACATAGAAAGGTAGGAGTGAAAGACAAATTATTTGCTTCAGAAATCAGGATGAAGCAGTGGCAGAATTTTGACTTTGAGGGATGCTTCTGTATAAAATCTGCCAGGGTTGGGTCTGGCTGAAGAGCCTCACATAAAAATCCCTTTTCTTAGGATTGTGTCTTAGGACTGTAGTAAACACTCCCCCAAGAGCAAGAGCAAAGACTGGGAGCTTCCCTTTGATCCAGTTTTGCTTAGCTTATTAAAGTTTCATGGTTTTGGGGGCCCTTTTACTGTTCCTAAGAACAAGTTTAAGCAACTGCATTTCATAGACTTCTTTTTCAGGCTCGCTGTCTTTCATGAGTCTTTAGAGTTATTGCCTCTCTTTCCTGCTCCCCCTCCACCTTTTTAGTTTTCTGAATCCTCCTTGGCCACAGTGTTGTGTTCAGTGTCAATTATTTTAATTTACTGAACACATCAAACAAGCTCCAGTTTCACTTCATATTTAATTTTCCTTGAGAGATTTATACCTCCAATCCCTGCTAGATTACTGAGGCAAACAATGAATTCAATTAAGAAAATTATAGTAAATGATGATAATTCTGGCAATAACATCGTTTGCTACTTCTCAGAGGTTGCACAGTTTCACTTCGCGACCTCTTGTTCCATGTACTCGAAAAAACATCATTCCACTTCTTACAATCACTTGTCAATCTTCCACTCATCATCTACCTTCTGGTTTTCTCTCTTAAAAAAAAGTTTTTATAACTACAGGTGACTTGTCTGAGGAAAAAAATTGTGAGCAAACTAAAATCCCGGGCAGGATTATGCATGGCCTGATAGGTATGTAGTAACACATACCAAAAATTAACACACGCAATGTATCTGACTGCAGACATTCAATTATTTTTGCTTTCAGTGGAAGAATTTTGTGATATATCGACATTTGATATCCCTATAAAACATTTGGAACAGCTAGTTAAGACACTATAAATTAAAGGTTTGCAGCATTTTTATTTACGTAATTGCATTTTAGATACTACCCACCATACATGTCTGGGTTATTCTAATGCTATACGGTTGTGACGCATTTCTCCCTGCCGGCATTAAAATGGCAGAAAGGAAAAAGCAAAAATGTGTCAGAAAGAAAGTAGCTATAAAAGGCTGTAGAAGATACTGCTTTGTGGTGTAACAATGAACAGAATTGACTTCAACAAGTTTAGCTGTGTATAACATAAGCTTTCAGGTTTCAGGACAAATCCATAAAACTCTGCTCTGTCTCATGCTTTTGTGGGGGGCTGGGGCAGCAGGCAGTCCAAGCCTTTATATATGTGATTCTGCTCTGGCAAGTGGGGAACCAGGAAACAAACGTTTTGCCAAAATCTTGTATCTGTATCTATCTGTGTTCTGTTAGGCTATTATTTCAAACATTTTCACAGAAAAGAGATAATTTGCAGAGGCAGAAATACAAATTCACAAAAACCTGGTGTTATTCCTCCATATACACAAAGAAATATAGAAACACAGATGACCCAACCACAACTTGTGCAATCCTTTTTCTAGTTACTCTGTTTAATTCAATCCAATGTACTGCCATGAAGCAAACCCACTGTTATGGTGAATAATTTCCTGATTGTGCAGGGTTAGTTAAATGGACGCATCTTTTCTAAATGGAGGCTTCCCCATCTGTTCTGCCCTTTTATTACAAATAGAGGGGGAGCCTAACTCACCGCATAAGCACGTGAAGCCAAGGATCAAAATGATTTAGATGTACGTGTGTGTTCTTTATGCACCTGGTATGTTTTCTCGTACACCAAACACAAATCAGCAGGAAGACCTGTCTCTTGTAACCTAATAAAATCTCTGATCTAGCGTCTTTATTTCTTTCTTACGGCAGCAGAAATTGATGGCCAGTAGTTTGCATTTTATTAGGACAATTATGATACCGTTGTTGTCCTGCAGGAGTTGTATCTTTATTGGGCTGACATTTTGTGACACTATTTACCTCTCTACAGAAAATGAGCCTTAATTCCTATTCTTTCCCTCTTGCTGGGCCTACATACGCTTCATCATGGAGAGGAATCTTGCAGGAGATGGGCTGAGGACACGTCAAACTGCTGAAAAGCTCTGTCCTTCCCCAAGGGATGCCACACAATCTCCTTGAGAACATTTAGAGAAAGAAGAGATTCTCCTTAGAGTAACACAGGACCAGAAGCTCCAAAATGCATCACGCTGCATCATTTTTACTGCTTTAAATGACAAATTTTGCAGTAGGTTAGGAAGAGAGGTGCAAGTTACCACATCGCATACTCTCTATATGATGAGACTGATTCCATCTCAACACAAAGTCAAAGAAAACACTCAGGGCCTACCTGTGTTGTAGCCCCTCCCAAGAGCCGGCCAGGGACGATGATTCTTCCAAAGGTTGCCCAAGTACCAATCACTCTGGTTCTCCACCAAGCCAAGAACCTGCTGCCCTGGAAATGAGCAAATTGCAAAAAGATCATGAGACAAAACACAGTCAGTCAGTGGAAAACACACACGAAATCTGGTGAGGGACAGCTAGTGGAAACAGAACACGGAAGTTTGGATGCTGCCTCCCTTTCACACTTTAGGAAGTCGCCTGCTTGTGTAACAGACAGCAATCCTGGCACAGCCAGCTCAGCACAGCTCGTTTCTTTCCTTCTCCCCTGGCTAGTCTGAGTAATTAAACACTGTGGGAACCTTTGTCGTGCTGACAAAAAAATATCACCCAGACGAATCTGAATGCTGCTTGATTTTGGAATACAATGATGGAGAATCCTCCCAGTGAGAAGTAAGTGTTGGTAAACTGATCATCTAACGTGAAGATCTGTTCATACTCTGATGGAGATAATATAATTGAAGAACAAGGCTCAGTATAACAAATTATTATCTTCCCATGCCCTCTCCCCACTAGTTTCAGGGATTTTTTTCCTCAGTCACAAAGGAAATCCCTTTTGCTGAGGAAAATACTGGATTCTAAGACTTTATCTACATAAGAATGTTGCACTGTTTTAATTTAAGAGAGTAATTTAAAAGTTATTTAGGTAAGCCTATGTGGAATGCTGCATAGAAATTATGATTTCAGTTTCAGATGGGCTTATTTTGGTTTAGCTTACATTGATTAGCAGCTGGCTTCAGCTAGAATAAAATGTGTTTTAAATCAAATGTGTCTAGAAGGTTTGCACTGCTTAAAAATCAACTAAAAAGCGAATGTTTGTATAGATAAGGACTTAATTATCTATCCTGAAATGTGCTGTATAAAATGTAAATAAGAGAAGTGATTGAAATGGTGCTCTGGTGATGGTGGATGTAGGGAAGGGGAAAACTGCATTTGGTTCTAGTCAAAGAAAGGGAATGGCGTTTTGACAGAGGGACCTGCTCAGTGAGGGCGCTAAGCCTGGGACTGGAAATTATTTTGCACCCTTTTGAGAAAGCATCGTGCTCTAAAGGCACATTTTCAAATCCCAGCTATGCTCCTAAAATTGGGTGTACGGTCACAGCAGTGCACTGAAAGCATTACATGATCATTATATGTTGCTTATGTAGGACCAGGGCTGTATTACTAAAAAATCAGCACGGCCTAAGACAAGACTGGGCTGAGAAGCAAGACATAAAGACAGAAGTGATTAATTCAATTTCATAATTGGCAAGGAAGACATTAGGCTAGGTCAGGTGATTGCGATACCCTCCTGTGGTATCTATAACTCAGCAGAACATCAGTAACCCCACACGTGTCTCAAATGCTGTTTCAAAGAGTATGAGCACCAGACAGTGGCCAATGCATATAACAAATAAATCAGAACATTACAAAAGCATTCAAGGAGTGAATGGAAATCAATCTAGAAATAACCTTGAGAGATTATCAAGTCTATTCCCCATCACTGTTCAGGATCATCCTACTCTATCTTAATCACAACATGCCAGTCCTCACCAGACCTCATTTTCTAATGATGTCTCTCCTTTTCCATTATATATTATATATATTTCACATATTTATTTTTCCACAATATACTCCATAACTCATTTTTAAGAAGGTAGAAAATCTGGGGCAGAGCTGAAAGGATCATATGAAAGACCACCACACATTTATCAGCCCATTGGTGCTACTAAAAAATGGTAATATTAACAGTGTGCAATGCAAAAGGAAGGAAATTACAAGCTAGAGACAGTTGCATCCTAAGCAGCTGATGATTTGTTTAGACAAATAAACTGTAGCATCTCTCAACCTGTGAGACACATGGAACACATTAGACAGCACATGAGGTGCCACAGGCCATATACTGTGAGGAAATATGAATAGGATCTCAACTAGCTGAAATGAGTCTTAGCCAAAAAAGGAAGAAGGGCACAATTTAAACAAACATTTGTTGATTCTGTGCTGGGAAGACTGCCTGTTCTTTATAACCACTCCCTTCCCAATGAGGTAGAATAAATCAAAATTAGAAACAACCATGTCTAGTAAAGGAAGAGGAAAACAAACAAAAACCTCACGAACAAAACCAAAAGCAAAACCCAACCAACTAAAAAATAAACAAACAAACCAATAAAAAAACCACAGGTGCAGCTGGGCTGGAATGAATTGAAACAGCTGGTAGGACGGGAGTGACCCTGCCCATATTCTAAGGATGCACTTCACAACTCAGCAGTCCACAGATCCTTCTCAGGATAGTACTGCTAACATCAAAAGAAATGTTAGAATTTCATTTGCAAGAAGCAGATACTGAACTTCCTCACCAAGGAGCATCAATCTGCTTTCATTATTTTAGCCCCATGCATTTCCCAACAAGTCACAGCCTTCAAACTGATGAATAATAAAAAATGAGCAAATCTTGCTGCTTGTTAATAGTTTTCCTTTCCCACCTACCAGTCTAAAATCTCAGTTCTGACAAGGTACCCCTGAAATACTTATTTCTCAGTTATTATTTCTCATGCTAAGATAAACTGAAAAGGCTCAGGAAATTATATCCGCATATATTTATTGCAGCTGTATTATTTCCTTCCTCTTTTTCCCTTTATGTTTGAAGGTACCTGAACAAATCCCGCTCTCACCAGTATTCCTTGGCATTTGATACAGGGCATGGATGAAGGCAGAAATTAACACCATGTAAGCTTTAAGGCTTAGATACATGAATTAGATAATATGACTTACTGTTTATCAACTGAGCTGGAATAACTGCTTGTTCATGTCTTTTTACCTTGTCACAAATACAAAGTAAAATGTGTTAGCTAACACACTTTAGTTGGCTTTTGCAATGGCCTGGGAATGCACACACGTTCAGGTACTGACCTAGAGTGATGCATGCGACTTGTCAGGCCGGTGTAACTCTTGCTGGTGTCTAAAAACCTACCATGCAGACGTAGTGGCTTGTCTCCCAAGCCACCTCGGAGAAATTTATGAAGATTGTTTTGTACCTTCTCTAGTTATATTTCTGTTTTCCCCAGCCTGCAATAGTGCTGTTGTCTCTGCCAAAGGAGAACACAGTTTTATTTCCCTTTACATCGTCTCCTGATTTAGGGCAGAAGTGATCAGGAAAACAGAACTTCAGCTGCATAGCAAATATTGATGGTTCCAAAAAATGTTTTAATTCTGAATCACTATTAAAAAAAAAAAAAAAAAAAAATTCAGAAATATTCTCTGGAAGAAAATCCTGAAGTATTTTGATATAAAGATATCAAAATAACCACATCTAAATGTACTCATTTTCAATAATATCAATGTGACACAATATAGATGCATAATATATACCAGATTATTCTATGTACCTAAAAGTTCAACCAAAAGAAAATAATAAGATTTGCTCTTCCAATATTGAACAACTAAAAACGTTTCACTCAAAACTTCCACTAAATTTTTTTTATATTAATGAATCATTGTGAGAGTATCTGTCCAGTGTCTCTGAGCATTACCAGTTATTTCATTTAGTTATTTACTTCTTCAAATACACTACGAAGTTCTAGAGACGAAGCATGGGCCAACACAACGCATGCTGTTGAGCAGGCACGATGAACGCTCTCCTTGTCCGTAGTTCTCTGACCATCCATCAGCCCTGACCTCTCCCTTGGCCGCTCTTCAGGCCTTCCTTCCCCGCAAGGTACGTGCAGGCCTGTGGAAACTTTCACCAGCTCCATTTCACCTCCGATCATACTGAAACCTGAATTGAGCTTTTCTGCGGAAAAAGACTAGAGTTCCTTGCCACCACGGCCTGTTGTAAAAGACAACCATAAAAGTATTATGGGAGTTATTCTTCCAGCAGATCAGAACACAGTGTGGACCATAATGAATTTGAATTGTTCAGCATTCTGAGCTGCCTGTTTCTTCTTCCTAAGAGTTATTAAAATAAAATACTATCAATAGCAGCAAAAGCTCTGTCATTGTTTTCTGCTCTGGCCCTACAGTTATGATTAAGCACACTCCTCTCAGTCCCTGTTACTCCAGGCACAAGTTAGCTTATGAAAATCAAGCTGTCTTTCTTACTTATTCATACATCACCACTAACAGCCAGACAACAGGAAACAAGGCTATGATTCTGGCACGACCACAGTGGAAAATTATCAAGCAGGCAGAATTACAGCTGGATTGTCGGGAATGGGGGTGTATGCTGCCTGGCTGTGGGTCGACGCTTCTCCAGAAGGCAGCTGCACAGCTACAGCTTGTTGCCCAATACAGCTCCCTGACAGCTCTTGCATGACGAGAAGTGCTTTTCTCCTTGCAAAAGCTTAGCTGCCACTGGGAAGAGGTTTCCATGGAAAAGCAAAAACCAGATACTTCTGAGCCTGACAACTCAATGCCTTTGATTCTGTTTTCACTTCATAGATTTTTGGTGGCTAATGGAGGGGAAAGCATGATCCTCTAATTCAAGTATGGAAGTGGACTCCAAACCTCATCTCAGCTCCCAGCTTTGATGCTGATCTCTTGGGTGACACCGGACAGGTCACATAACAGCCTCTTGCTCAATTCTCCCTTAATAAAAATGGGGATAACAACACCAATTACTCCGTCCAGCACAGTTTTGTGTCTCCAGCAGCCAGGGGCAGCAGCTGTTTAGCAAAAGAGCACCCCAGGGCAGCTGTATGGTGATGCTTCTGAATGCTGGTCCTCCAGCTTCCAGTGGCTTGTGGCACATCACACACACAGAAGTACGAGCTTTCATTTATGTTGAGTTTGGTATCTGTCAGTTTCATCTGGTGCCCCAGTACAATCTTGCTGCCTGTGAACAACACTTCCCTATTGACTACAGTGAGTTTGACATGGCTCTGCTGCAATCACAGCAGGAACAACGGGCCCACATCAAATACTCCGGGTGGGCCGCACTTTCTGTGGTCCTCAGGACACCAGGCTGTTTCCAGAAAGGGAAAGCAAAAAGGCATGTTAGAGGAGTGGGAAGGGGTGGGGTGCCACCTTTTGATCGCCCATGGCCAAAGGGTGAGCTGGTATCACAGGAGAGATGCGTTTCAGCACAGCTCTCCTGGTTGTCACATTCTCAAGGTTTAGTTGTATTTGGTACGGGCCCCCAAAGAGAAAAACAAGTGCAAAGTATTTTCCAGCTTTCAAAAACACAAGAAGTAAGCAATTTCTACGCTGTGGAGGTTCTTAAAGAAGAACAGAGCAGAACTCTGTCTTGCTACTTTGGGCTATTTTAACAGCCATGGTTTAGATCATTAGGCATTTAATACAGACATGAATGCTGGAGCCACAGCCAAGTGCTGCCAGAGCAATGCATGTCTTCAGTGCAAGGTGAAAGAACAGGAGAAGGATCCAACAAGAATTTAAGATTCAAGCTTGGCAGGAATCAGAACTGCAGAGTTCTGCTCCCAAAATGGGACATAGAAATAGAGAATAAAAAGGTGACAGAAAAGAAGAGGGAAAATGTACGTATTCTGAATGCAGAAACATTTCTAAACTGGCCAGTACCAAGTCTGATGAACATAGTCAGGACTAGCAGAACCTATAGTGGTACAATGAAGCTGGGATATTTTCTGCACCACTCAGAGACAAAATCTTTCATTCATGTCCTTTCCCTCTTCTCCCCTTCTCCTGATTTCTTTATCTTTTAAATATCTGCATAAGACACCTCTCCTCTCTGAAATATGTGAGGCCATACATCCTTTTAGCTGGTGTAAATCTGCATGATCACTGTGCTTATGCTGATTGATACCAGCTGAATGTATTGCACTTCATGTTAAGCCTTGCCTGAGTGACCAACCCCCTCTTTATGGCCTTCCAGTCCCTGACCTTGCAGTAGTTCATACAAAATACGTGGCTTCTAAAATCTTTCACTTCTCCTGCCACATCTCTCATCCACCTTTTCACATCACTGTCAAATTCAAGCTTTTCATCCTCACTCCTAATGCCCTGTGCAATTCTGGCACTGCCTATATCAATTCATGTTTTTTCCTGCTCCCAAGCTCACTCCTCTCTTCTACTGCCATGTTCTCTCTCATTCCTAAAAAACCCTCTATCTTCTCATGCAACAAATGCTCTGAGTTACCTCTGAAAATCTATTTCTAGCACAGAAATTCTCAGCACTTCCCTCTGTAAAGTTTTTAGAAATTTTACTATTAATCCAGTGTAAAATATCCACATGAAATCTCGTGTGTGCACTGTACCACAAGCCTCCCTGTCCTTAGAAACAGAGGATGACACTTTATTATGTGCCTGTACAGTGCAGGACACACTATGTTCAACAGAATGGAACACTTCAACCCCTACTGTGCATTTATTTCACAGGTTTGCATACACATAAATGATATATGCATTATATGTGCATGCACACATACACCTACATATACCTTTAAACACACATATATAAATGTATAAATACATACTGATGTGCATGTGTGTTTGTGTATATAGGCAGGTAGAGGAAAAGGCAGTTCCTACTGTGAAGAACTCATATTTTATATGTGGAAAAATCAAGTTTCGGGGAAAAAGACCTCCTACAATGTGTTTAAATTTTAATTTGATATCTCATTTGCATCAAATATGTTGCTGTTTCCCAACAGCAATTCGCCCTTCTTAGTGGACTAATTGCTTATAGAGAGAAGCTGCATGGACAGTTATTAAGGAGCAGTTATTAAGGCCACAGTGTAGCTAAAGGTACCACAGGTACTGGAGGTACCACAGGACTGTCTCAGGAGAGGAGAGGATGGAGCCATGGGAGCATCACTTTGGAAAGCACGGTGGTGCCAGGAGAGGAAGGAAGGAGACAGGCAGTGAACACATGACAAAAAAGGAGGGTAGATAAGTGAAGCAGAGGCAGATACGGAACACCAAGGGGAGGGAAAGACAAGATGGGGCAGGTTGACTCAGTGAAAGGGAAAGGAGCCAGTGAAAGGAATAAAGGAAGACACTACCAATTCTGGAATAAGGATCTAAAGCAATGGTATAAGCTGACGGTTGGATGTACTCAGAGGTGGTGATGTGGCCAGGCCAAAAGAAGTTACAGCAACTTGGGCCACAGAAGAAGAATAACTCAGCAAGAGTCTGTACAGAAAGAAACATGACAAATGTTTCGTAGGTGGTAGGAGGGAGGATTCAAAAGGCACAATCATACATAAAAGGTGATCAAGAAGATGAAGTACACAGAATTGAATGGAGAAAGGTTGGGGTAAAGAGCTAAACCTGTGATTCATCTTCATAAGGAAAGATGAAAGAATTAAATCAATCAAAAGAAGAGAATATATTAGGTTTTCACGCGTTTTCTCCTCTCCTCCAAGGAGCTTGTTGGAAAATGAAGAGGACAGTGAGGAGTCCAGCAAACTACAGCAAAGTGAGCAAATCTATCATTAATGTTTGCAGCACTTTCATCTACAGAATTTCAGGGAAATGGATTCTCAGCAGCTGAGCACAAGAGCCTAAGTGTAGAAAAAAACCCTTCTACTTTGGAACAAAACTTTTGGAGGTTTTCTGTGACAATAACAAGGCTTCATGTGCCCATGACAACAGGGCCACTGTGTTGCCAGCAACGTAAGAAGTCAAAGATGTTATGATCTGGACACACACGGAAGTGTTTGTTTTCTGCATGGCAGGAAAGGATATGCCTGAAACATTGCAGGAAAAGTGCTCTACCATGGATACTGCGGAAGAATGAGCCTGACCGCTGAAACAGTTGTGAAACTGTAAGCTAGACCAGAAGGGATGCCCACACCAGCTTCACCTGCTGCTGAGACTCCATCCTCACCTCTGTTTTTATGTCACTGTCTACAGCACAAAATGTCCCAGCAGCAGAAGTGACATCTAATTAACAGCAGGAGAAGACTTGACATGAACCCTTTCTCAGGTGACAGGTATTCTCTCCTAACCAGGCTGCAGGAGGTCAGCGAGATGTACTCCTTGCTCTGACTACATCTCCTTTTTTTTTGTTTTATGTATACCAACGGCTGCTTAAAGATTGTGTGCCCCTGTACTGCTTCTTCCTCATCATGGTCTCCTTTTTAATTTTTAATTTATTCAATATAAAACCCCCACATTCTTACAAAACTGAAACCTTGTTGCGCTGAAAGCAGCAAAATGCCCTAGTGAACACAGGGCATTCCAATTCACTACTTCTAATATTCAGGCATTGGTCTGAGAGAAAAGAAATTTTTAAAGGACTGTGCTCAGTGTTTAAGGAACATACAAGCTATGCAAACCATTTGAATTCGTGCTATGCAGGAATACCTGATCACCGAACAAAAAATGCTTTATTTGTTGCTGCCAAAGATAATGCAATAAAACTGTCTTGCAGGAACGCGTGAAGAGCATGAAAGGAACTGTCTGTGCACTATGACTCTGCCTCCTGCAACTGTATCAATTTTATAAAGGAGATAAGGTCCCGGTATGGACATTTTGGCTGGCACAAACTTCACCTGTGAAACACATCTCGGTAACGGGGAGCTGAGAGGCAGCCTGCAATTAACTCGAACGCAATGTCTTTCATAAGTAGTGATGTACAAAGGAAAGCTGAGACCTCCTTACAACACGCAAAACTGAGGCACACGGTGATGGAGTGACATTTCCAAGGTCACCAGGGAGGTGAGCGATCCATGAACAGGTGCCAGGAGAGACACCATTGTTTTAAGCAGCCTAGTGCCTGAAGTGCCCCTGACACCCAGTCAGCATCTAGGAATTCCCACTCAGCTGGTCTTCCGAGCAGCTGTGAGCTTACCAGGGCCACCCATCACTGAGTTTCTCTCATCCCATCCCTGAATGCTCTGATCTGCTCTACTGTAGATTTACTGTGGGTACACCCCTTGGGATCCTGGGCATGTCTCTTCATTTTCCTCTCGGCTTTCAGCTGTAGCGATGCAAACCTTAAGCTGCCTCCGTGAACTGAACAAAGTTAACTCAGGTGCACACCAGGGTAGCAGAGGTTAGCAGCTGGATGCTCGTTCCTCGCTTTTGTTCTGTAAAGTGAAGATAACACCGCTGCTTCACTACACTTCACCAGGTTTCAGCAATCCGTGTTTGAGGTTGTTGGAATAGTAAACTGTTGTTTATTAACAATGAATTACAGACAGAGGGTAAGAGCCTTCTAATATTCTGGAGACTGTTTACACAAACTGTGCACAGCTTCCTACTTCATATCCTTTTCGGCAGTTACCACATATAAATAGCAAGATATTAAACCCCCTACCTTTTTATTTAAAAAGAACAAATCTTCTAAATCGATGGACACACCAGGATTGTTTGTAAGCAAGAAATCAGTAGGTATGTATCATAAGTACTTTCTCTGAGCATAAGGGAAGTCTCAGAATATAAAAACAGTGGCAGAAAAAAACCCAAGATTAACAAAATGAAAAGGACTTGGTTTCTGGTGACAACCCAATCCAAATCAGAAAAAAGTGCCATATTTAGTAGAGAAAGGCTGTAATCACCCACTTGATGTGAAAAAAGTTGCCAAGTTATTGTACGTGGTGTTGAAAACCAACTATGTTGACATTATTTTTCCCCTTTTCTAGGTTCAGTTCTGCTAAAAAATGAACAAGCTCTGCATTCCCCTTTGGCTATGTGGCTTTACCAGCTCATGCAAATTTTTCAAGATGAAAATTCAGGAGTCGTCTCTTCAGTAGACCACGATTGCTGTAAGATGCTGCTACCTGCCAAGTGCTTTTTGCCAATCCTATTAATGGCCCTGACTATATTGACAATTGGTTTATGTAAACAGCTCACCTTATCCTTTTGATTATGGGCTTCAAGACAGGTTAGAGCTCACAAACACTACAGCTGGGAATTATTTATACATCAGGAGTTTCAGATGGTAAGATGACACAGATAACATTTGCTCACATCTAACGACTACGCACAATTAGTCCCACATTGAGAAATACGATAGAGCTCTGATACCAAAGAACAACCTGCTGTTTTGCATCTAGACCCTACGGAATAAGAGATGCTTCTGTCTGATACAACAAAACAGTGGCTGTACCAGAAGCCTCATGCTTTAGTGATGAGCTCAAGAGTCTTGGGATCTGTTCCTCATTCTAATGTTGACTGGCTGTGCAACCACAGATGGGTCATCTCTTCGTTGAGCTTCAGCCTCTCTCAGTAGGGCATGATTCTGCAGTCTGGCTAAGGAGCAGATGTGCATATAAGAAGCACAACCTGCAGAAGAGAATGGAAAATTTTATCCTGACACAGTGTTGCAAGTTATTTTGCCAGCAGGAGATGGAGCACTGCAAAAATCTAATAAACGTGCAGAGAATTGCTCCTTAATTCGAACACAACCATTCTTTCTCTATGTCCTTCTCCGTCTTTTAACCTGTACCCTGGAGACATCCAGATTTACAGGGCAAAGTGGTTGAGATGTTCTATTGCTGAAAATGTGTCTACTCATAAACTCAACTTGAAATCATATATAGCATTGACTCAGTTTTGCAAGCATGTAATAACCCTGTGCAATGCTACAGAGTCCAGACTGGCACAAAGATAAAATTACAAAGCTGCCACTCACACAGTACCTTGAGCTCCAAGTTTGAACAGTACCGTATGTCTCACAAATTGCTAGTAAGCATTAGGCACCATTTATTTTATCAGTTTTCAGCTATTTACTACATGTACGACATGTTTTGCTAGCATGACAGTGAAGTGGTTAATACTTCCAATGGAGAATCCAGTAAAGCTTGGAAAAAGCAGTAAGAAGAAAAACATTGTTCAGTCTTTTGCAGATCAGTCTTTGTGGGTAGTTGCGGAGGTTTTAGGGTGTTTAACTCAAGTGCACCTCAGCACTGTCATTTCCCTTTTTTTCCTGTTTATTAGCTTAGCACTGATTGATTCCTGTTGTTCTGAAGAGAATGTCAAAGCAAAGAGGATGAAGGCTGCCTCAACTGAGTAAAGGGAGAAAAACAAGTGTTATGAAAATCAGCCCAAGCTCCTTCTCTCTTTCTCTGTTGTTTAATTTTTTAGTTAGTGCAAGCCTGGCTTTAATTGAGACAAACAGACGAAAAATGTGAGCACAGTGGTACACAGATAGTGCACCATTTCAATACACAGCCCTGAGCCAGAGGGACATTGAAGTGTTACAAAAGAGTTAAAGTATAAAAACAAAGAGGTGAGAGACTAGCAGAAGGTGCAAGTTTCATTAAGTAGATATGTTGATGATAACGGAAAGAAAGGGCAAGACTTGCTGTCCACTGAAACACAACAACTCCCATAATGTATTCTGCACATCATATGGTTCAAGCATCTAATATTTCATTCATTGATTTTATTGTCAAAGGAAAAAAGCGCTTGTTCCAAGTGGCATTTTGTGAGACAGATGGGGAGAGACCCAGACTTCATTACTAGGAGTTCGGTCTCTGGGTAACATTGACATTATATGGGTAAAAAGCAAAAAGAGTGCAAAAGTCTACCAGTTTTAATGTTGAGAAAAGTCTCCTTGGTTGTCTTCCTGGAAGGTGCAGGGTTTTTCCCCTGGTCAGACTGAAGACTGCCTCACATGTCATCTGCCTCTGTGAAAAAGTGTCGCTCAAACTTCTCACGCAGGTGCTTTGAGATAAGCTCTGTTAGCCTAGGATGCAACTTTTGTCTTGACTGCTGTTTTCTGCTATAGGAAGACAGATGATCAGAAGAGAAGTCCATGAACTATTAGGCTTTCTGGCACCTAGTTTTAAGGAAATATTCTGTATTGTGCTTGCAAAACAGAGAGGACTTACATGTGTGTATTCAACTCAGCCTGTTCTCTTCAGACTCAATAGCAAATATCATCAGAGAAGCTTTGGAAATGTGTTTACTGACAGTAGTTACAAGTGGTTGCACCAAGTGAGAGGCAAAGAAGAGCTCAGAGTTCCTTTTAGCCACAGAAATAAACATATGGAAAAGCCAAACACTGGAAAGAAGAAAAAGCAAATCTGTATGGGAGTTCAAAAAGCACCCCAGAACAACCTGCCTGTTCCCAAATCCACCTAGGAGAGGCTAAGAGAATATTGAAACAGTGCTGGTGAGAAAAAGCACTCCAAACCTTGCTCTCTTTGGAAAGAACTAGAGGAGGAAAATGCAAAAAGGAAAAGCAGTTTCTGGAAGCAAATCTGGAACTTTCCACTCTGAGAGAAGTATCCTCCTCAGTGAATGACTGGGTTATGACCATTCCTACTTATTTTCCCTCCCTTTCCAGCCTCATTAATTTGGTACTCCTGGTGCACAGCAGCATGGCCTCACCAAGAAGCTCTCCACAGCCAGATTTTACGGTTACTTTTTTAAGCAACAGGAGAAGTTGGTTCACACCCTTACAGGCTAAAGAACCTGCAAGCAGGTCCTCCCTTTCCTGGTCATCTGCTCCTTCCCCTACATTAGTATGAAAAACATAGCATTAGCACCCCACAAACTCTCCTTTGTATTCTTCCTGTTAATGAGGTCAATTTATTTAGACCTCCCAAAAGGTCACGTGCAGGAGGGTCAAGATGCAAAATGGATTTAGACTGAAAATAGCTGACAGTTGTCCGGCTTGACCAAAATGACAGCATCTGTAGGCAGGCACAGAGGCAGAACTTCAACTGCCTGTGCCTTGTGGTTGAAAGCAAGGTGTCTGTCAGCAGCTTGGAAAAACTTTTGTGAACTGCTTTGTTAGTTAACATGGCTAAACTTCACCTAGATTTAAATTTAAACAAGTGTCCCTTTGTTAATCTGAGCCTTACTGAACTGCCTTTTTTTTTTTTCCCAGTGATTTTTGTAGCAAGGTTTAGGTTGCAAGCTTTCCTTCAAAAATACTAAAGAGAAGAATCAGCTCAAATACTGAAAATGTCTAGATAAGGTAAACCATATTTTGTCAATAAAATGGGAGAGAGGCACATAAGTATTAAGAATTCTGAGGACATCAAAATGTCGTAAGCCAGCTGTGCAACCGCTGCAGGAAAGCATGCAAAGGGCAAAAAGTTACGGTATCAGTTAATCCCCTTAATCTTTACTAATGCATGAAGTGTTTTACGAAGCAGTAAAAAGCTGTTATGAGTTTTGAATCTTTCTTGCATCACAATGAATTCTGTAATCAAAAGGCTAAGAACTGCAAGTCAAATATGACTGAATTTCCCGTTACTTATTCTCCTCTTCACCTGTCTAGGGACAAGATGGAAAACAATATAAAAATGGAAAGCTGTAAAATGGACTTGGCTAACTCACTCTCTCATAACCACAGATGTTAGAAGACACACTGTACTTGAAAAAGGGAACAAGCATATGAGATAAGATAAAGCAAATTATCTGCAACCTATCTGTACTATCAGCCTCTTTCGCGTAAAAAAAAAAGGTATTACAAAACAAAGAGTTTCACTCTCTGTCTTCCTTGGGGAGAAAAAAAAAGAAATCCCTCATCCACCAGATAATCACAAGACAGACCCTTTATCGGCTTCTAGTTCCATGCAGTGGAAACTGATGTCACCTTTTTGTCAGTCATGCTGCAGATCTTTTAAGCACCATAATAAATACAAATTGCAATAGAAACACATTTAATACTTCAGCAAATTAAAAATGGATTGCCTTTCAAGCACTGAAAAATAGCAACAAATTAATATGCATTTGCAGATCAGAAAGGCAGTAAGTCCAAAAAAGGGTGATATAGATGACAATTTTGGCTGCGTATGGGAAGAACAGTAAAACTCAGTTAAATCTAGTGATGAAATCTCAGCTTCCATTGGATTTAACACTGTGAGACTTAATTCAGACCTCAGCCTCATAAATGCTGTAGAAGCAAGCACACTAATTGGAGAAATTATCACCCCATAGCAGGAGTTACTGCCTACCTAGTTCATCTCCACGTACAGCCATCTGGATTAGCTGCAGCCCCTCTTCACTGGCCCTCTGATGGCTGTATGGACAATGAGTCCCCATAAAATCTGTTAATGCGGCTCATGGAAAAGTGTCGAAGACATGATGGCAATAATTTTTTAAATCACTCCAAGCAAAATTGTCAGGACATCAGTTTATGTCTCCAAAGGCATCCAGTAAATAGGACATTTACAGTTCATTTATTCTAATCTCTAGAAAAGGTAAATCCTTTGTTAGCACTAAACACAGGTTCTATAACCTGTAATAACCTATATAATTCTATAACCTATAAGATTTGTGTAATCTCCCTTCAGCATCTTACTTTAGATTCCACTTCAGCCCTTTTAAAAGGCAAACCTGATCTTCTTTCTCTAGGATTCTTTTCTGGAGGTGCACAAATATTGTACTCACTCATAAAATCCAACTGTGTAGTCCCAAACAGAGAGATCTGCCTAGGATATGCTCTTCGCAAAGAAAAGATAATGTAGGTGGCTCCGAATAACTCCTGTGAAATCACCTGCTCACCGATTCTTTTTCAAATGCACCCTAATTAACTCTTATTTTAGTCCATTCAGTTCCAGCCTCCTTCTTTTCCAGTGACTTAAGTGTCCCCGTGGGGCATTTCTTAACTCCCCACTTCATTAGCACCACTTTTAGCCCGGACCTACACTTGTCCCCTATCATGCCCTAAAGGGTTTCAGAAACGAACTTATTTTTCACAAGATTGTTTGATTTCTAATTTGTGTGATTTTCTCTCTGTGTTCACCACTGTAAAATACGGATTGTCAACAGTATTTTGTAAATTGGCATAAGAAATGCAAAGATCAGTTTCAAAGGTACATACACACTCAAAACAACAAGAAGGAGTAAAAGAACAAAACATGCCCTCTAGAACACAGGAAACTCCAGTTGCCTTCCTTCTAGAATAAGATGTGGCCTCCTCACTAAATTTAAAGCTCTTATTCTGTCACTGAGGCTCAGTCCATTTATTGCCTGAGGAATCTATGCAAAGGCATAGCTCAAATTCTGGGGCAGCCTTCCGTTTGTTATCACCGCATGAAGAGGAACTTGGCTCCTGCCTTTTCAGGAAAGGAAAATAAACAATTTCCCATTTAAGCTTAGAAGATCAATGCCGCAAGAAAATAAATGTGCATGCACTGATGGAAAGGAAGATTTATGTAAGATGTGACTTAAGACACAAAGGCATTAAAAAGAGATCATTATCTGTTTTGGAGGTGGAGACAAGATCTTCTATATGTCATTATCAGATTCTGATCAGCTCTAGAATCCAAAAAGTACTGATGTTATTTCATTTTGCGACAGACGGGAAGGCTCATGCCTCAGAAAGACTGAAGGAGGACTGACTCAACAGCAATCATAAATTATTAACTAATTTGAAGGATTTTTCCCCTCCTCTTTTTTTCTAAGTCCTCTAAGCTAATTTTGCAGCTAATGCAAGGACAGATCTGAGGGAGTAATTATCAAGCAGGTACGACGGGATTAAGTAAATGCTCTATGACAAGACAATGCTGGTCTTCTCTCACTGAGCCACCACATAAATGATCTGTGGTCAGGATTAAAGTATTTAATTAAATCATCTTTGTGGAGATGAAACATGAAAATTATTTCTTAAATTGCTGCAAGGGAGAAAAAAACTTCCCTTCATTTGCTTCTTACAATCTATTCTTGAGTCTATAGTTCAAAAAACGATCAAAACAGGAGTGCCTCACTGGCAGGAGTGCTGGGATAAATCAGTGTACCTTGAAAGTTGTTATCTCCTTGCATACTCTTCTCCCCCAAACAAGACGATTGTAATGTTATGCAAATGTGTTACTGGAACAAGGACAGCTTCCAGACCAGAAATGTAGTGTCCCTCTGTGGTCTGAGTGGTTTACACACAGGAATTCTCCTTAATGGGAAGTTGTCAGTCAGTTCAGTGAGCTCTTATTACATCGTAGCAGTCTCCCAGTGGACTCGAGAGAGAGAAAAGGGATTGTAAATTTTTTGTTTCACACGAACAATAGCGAGAAGGAAAGGCTTGCTATTTAAGAAAAGAGGCAGCATGTGTGTAACAGAGGAATTTTGGGCCCCTGAGAAAAACAAACGGGAAAAAACGCCAAATTAAAGACAGAGCTCCTCCTCCTGAGATTTGCTTTCTGCAGTGCCGGAAGGGAAAACCAACACTGTGGACAGTGTTGCTCAGTTAAGCTCAGCAGGCCCGAAACATCCTCTGCGTCTCCTATTGCCCATCAGCAGCTCCCAGACACAGCCAGCCCAGGACAGGACAACTGAGATGGACCTTATGGATGGTGCTGAAGAACATCTGAAGTTGTGGCTGAGCTGGGGCAGAGAGAAATTTCTTTGCTTCCATAAAAATGTTTTTTTGAAGTCACATTTAGCAAACTGTTTGGAGAAAAGAACATCTGAGCTTGGTTTGCCTCCATTTGGCTGCAGAATTGAATGAAATACTCTAGTTGGTAGATAAAATGCAAGGATTTGGACTTAATTTTCTAGCCACTATCAAGTAGGATGGAAGCAATTCAAGCTATTTCTTGTTATTTGGACTACTGTCTTGGCTGGAAGAAAACCCAGTGGGGAAGAACTGAATTGGTTATTAATGCAAATCCTTAATATCTCCTTTCAGAAGATAAAGGTGTTGCCACTTTTCATACTGGATGTCTATGTATTATTGCAGAAGGCAAATCAATCCTTTTGGGTTTCTTCTTCTACTTTCGAGCAGTAACAAGAAGTAGAAAAAATAGTAATTTGTACAAAATCATTATAGATGCATCAAATAACAAAGTACCGTGAATTGATCTTTAGGTTTAACAAGCCTTGTCAGAGTCTCTTTAAATGACAGCTAAGAGGGAAAATCTACCTCCAGTTAAACTGTATCATTGCTGAATGCAAGGTAAAATAAATAATTTTGTGAACTGGAAAAGAGAGAAAGCTAGATAAAACAAATACTATAATTTTTTAATAATTATTTCTTCCCAACTCTACTGTTTGGGAAACAGCATATGTATTGTTCTCAAGAACAGCAAAACTAGGTAACAAATGTTCTAAGCGAATAGTCATTAAATTGAAAGTCTATGTGAATATATGTGCAATAAAACCCATTACCTAATATTCAGTAATTTCAGTGAGCTTTGGATCACACAACTATACACAAGCCCATGTGCATATGTAGCAGAAGCTAGATGAACAATGTAACAAAGAAAGCAGCTTCTTTTAATAATTCTAATAATTTCTGGATATACTCTATCAGTAAGTCACTGTGAATGAGAGAGAAACTAACACAATGAATACACCTGCAACTGTACCTGAAACAAGCATATGGAACTGCTAATGGAAATGAATTGAATTCTATATAAGGATTACAGAGTGGAGGTCTGAAGTAAGCTATAAGGTATATGATACTGTACATATTAAAAGGTTTCCACAGTATAATCCAAAAATGATTTAAACACCTACAGAGCTTGCATAAAAATTTTGATGTATTTCTTCTGGACCACTTAACAATCATGAGCTGATGCTTAATTTCCTTTCCCATTATTACTTACTGTCAATAAATGTGTGTGTTAAATTTAATTTTTCTCCTTTGTAATTAGTCTGAGTCTACCTGCTTGACATATTAACTCATTCTACAATCTCACATTCGTTGACATCAAATGATTTCCATGGTTACAGATTGAGACACATTCCTGAATGAGACTGGTTAAATGGGTCATATTTGACTGGGAAGGAGAGAAAAAAACCCAATCCTCCTTTATATAGAGTTGCTTTGGTTAGTCTGTTCAGTAATTAAGTGAAGACAAAATCTAAGAACAAAGTCCAAAACGGTACAGTTAAATTGGCTTGGGAGCTGATAACCACAGAGGCTTGTGAAAAAGTTTTTAAGGTTATTGTGGGTAATAGAGATTTTCAGAATACGTCAATTACTTTTTTGAAGACTAACTAATTGATTAATAACTTTGGACTTAGTTCAGAATATAACTTAATTCAATGTTTTTTTAATTTTGTTTATAGTGGACTGTTCCGTAGAATATGCCACTTTATGGGCATGTTGCAGCAGCTTTCATCATTAAGCTCACTCTAGATTTGACACTACGGGATCCCTGGTCCCTTTTCCTTTGCACAAAGAATTTGCTCTCTTCTCAGACAACTTCAATTTGTACTGTAGACCACACTTGAGCAATGAAACTCTACCGCATGTTTCTGGGTCTGGATTAAAATTTGGTGTGTCCTGCTGTGTGGGCACCTGTGTCCTCGGGTGCTATCTGTCAAGGGTGCTCCAGTGAACATCAGCACCGTCAGGCCCTCAAAACAGCACTGCTGGCTTTGAAGGGCAGCTGAATAAAATATATCGAACAGGGTGGTCTTAGATGTCAGTGACAGCAACTGCTGTAGTTCCTGATAAAATGGATTCAGTGGTGTGAGATGGAGTAAGAGGGAACGAAGACCCTACATTTACACAGACTTGAGGGAGTCAATATAGAGATACAGCAAGCAGGTACGACTCCTTTTATATCAAATGGAGCCATTCCAACCTGTAGCAGGCCAGAATTTGGCTTGCCAAATTCACACTGCAGAAGAACGAAGCATTTTTCATATATTTTCTCATAAAACCACCGGCTGCTGGCTTTGCTGCTGATTAACAACCTCCTCCTTTTCTGGTCTGGGCAAGTTGGTGAGGAAAGCTGTCAGACCAAGAACGGGATTGCTGGCAAGCCATCCTCTGGCCAAGGCATGCTCCATAGAGCACCCGGCTGTGTAGGAGAGGCTTTGCCATTTGGGAAACCGGGCTTCATGAATTCTAATCCATAGCAGCCCAAGTTTAGTTCCTCAGAACAGCAAGCTAAATGAAAACTAACAACTTTCCCAAATGCAAAGGCATCCAACCACTACGTTTTAAATGATACCAGGATGGCACAGCAGGATGTGTAAATTGCTGCTTGATTGCTGTGAGAGTACATCTAATTTGAAGCCTTCATGGGAAGAAACTCTGAGAGTAGAAAGTACCAGAATCATGTGTAGTGCTGCACGTTGGAAATTCACAGAAGACAATAGTTGCCATCCGAAGTGTGTGGCACTCATCACTCAGGAGCGCACACAATAGCATCTGAGCGACCACAATGAAACCAGACAGCTATAACTTCATGTATTCACAGTAAATCTTGGACAATTATTCCACTGAGACTAAACACGAGATAAATCAGAGGGAACTGTGAATTTGCAGTGTAAAAAGGGCTCAGTGTAGAAAACATTCCTACAGACAATTCATTTCTACAGGGGTAGCTTATCCAGTTTTCTGCAGTTCTAGATGCTGCGCAAATAACAAATACTCAACCTGCAATGAGTAGACATGACAAACAAGGGGAAGGAGAAAGGAGACGACAGTTTTCCCTGCCACAAACGGGTCTCAGGGCGGCAGAGCCAGGGAGCAGAGCGCAGGCCCCGGCCATCCCACCCGCCGGAGCCGCTCTTCTCGGCCTCAACCCTGCTATGGATTTTTAACAACTCATTTCACGAGCAACAAACTTCGCCAGTACGCTGACAACACTAATGTGCATAAATCGCTGATGGTTTTTTTTCTTGTTTCAACAGAAGAGACTAAATAGTTGTTAAGATTGCAAATTAGTTCAGCTCTGCTCAAAGGATTAATTTTTCAGATCTTTCACAAATCAGAGAATTTGAAGGAAAAAAAAAAAGAACAGACACATATATAACCTTTTCCCAGAGGTTCTGAAATAACTCTCCCAGTAATTCTGCTTTCAACTCCAAGTCCTGCTAACCAAAGTGGCAAAGGAAAAGCTCTCTACGACAACTTATTAATCTCAGACACGACCTTGGGAAATGTTTTGTAACATGTCAGGACAAAGAATATATAATTCAGTAATTAGCAAGCAGGCAGAAAGATTGTATTCATGTTTTATACGTATAGGTGGGTAGACAAACAAAGGAGGGACAGCAAACACGAGCACTGAAACCATAGCAGGCTGGACAGTCAGTTTGATGAGAGTAGTTAAGAAGATTAATGTGTACTCTAAACTGAACTCCCCCAGTTGGCCAGAGCTCAATAATTTAAAAGACAATGCCAGAGCCTTCATTTCAAGGTGACAGAAAATTCTGATGATGAAAGAGGTAGCTGAAAACTTACTTTTAATTAAAAAGCAAACAGGCTGAAGCTCCCATGTGCCTAACAGGAAGTAATACCATTTAAGAAACAGTGGGGAGGGATTATTATTTAGATAGTTCATTTTATTAAATAAAAGAACTCAAAAGAGAACCACTAACAACTTTTCCACCCTAGTATCCCTAATAATACAAGATGATTACTCATCGACTTAATGAGAAAAAGTTTGAGGCTAAAGAGAAAGCAATTAAACTGACAGATTTATTGCCACCAAGAACAGATACTGACAAAATGCAGAGCTAGGATGCATTAAATGACCAGAATAATTCATGAATGTTCCAAGGAAGATGAATAAATGGATGAAAAAACTCACATCTTTTACGCAATACAAATAGGTAGACGGATGACAAGCAAATTGATAGGTGCATGTTCAGATGGACATAGAGGTGACAGATTCATAACATTAATTACAAAACCGACCAAAATTATTATACTAACAGTGTATGACATGTGAGAGCTCGGAATTTGGGCAAAAGAGGCCAGATTAAAACTCGGTTTCTGCGGAAGCTGGAGGCTTCCAGTTAGCTCTACTCTTTTGCTACAAACACTTTTAACCTGCTCAAGCTTAGTTACAAAACTATTTTAGTGTTAAGAATTTATGAGTTGTGGGAAAGAGCTTTTTTTTTTTTTCCTAGGGATCATTGAGCTTTGTAGCCTCAGGCATGCATCATCTGCCAGAGCACATGCCAGTGGGGAGCAGCAGTTCATCACGGTCACCTGTGACATTTTGCTGACTGCTCCATCTTTTTCCCAGTGCTAAACTCAATGATCTTAAACTTCAGCTTAAATTTCAGCATCAAAGGGCTAATAGGAAGTTAGTACATGACATCTTCTCCTCCGCAGTTGGAAAGACCGCATTCGGCAGACACTGTTCAATGAGGGGGATAAAAGGGGATGCTGGTGGAGGGCAACACTTGGCCCTGAAACTATTAGCCAGGACAGGCTCAGACATTATCAGCCCTAACTCCATGCTGGATCTCAGTGCATCATCATTTTCAATCTCACTGAAGTCAATGAGACTACTCATGAGCTTTTACACTTCAGCCTATGATTAAGTACTTCACTAAATAAGGTCATTAAATTTAAATTGTAGATGCTTGCTAGGTACTCCTGAAGGTTGTTCTCTCACCTGCAACATATTCCCTTCAGGCTCATGGGCTGGCAAAACAAGTGGCAAAACAACATCCCAATCTGCATGTCAGCAATCCTCCCACTAAACTTAAGACATGGGAAACTGATTGATTCAGGAGGGAGCTGTGTTTATCCTACTGCTGATGTAGGGAAGAACAGTAGCATGTTATAACTCTCAGAAAAGGCTAAGACACACAGAAAAGGGAAGGTGTATGAACCTGCGTGGTATCACAGTGTCTTGAAGAGACATCTCAGTTTGTCTGAGCAGCAGAAGCCATACAACTGTGTTAATGCAGCGTTTTGCCACTGTATTTTTGCCACTTGTCAGTAGGACTAATCAGCCCAACACAGCACTTCGCTGGTGCAGGTAGCTAGCTCAGGTACACGTGTGTGTGTTGGTCCCCATGGAGATATATCCTAAAGGATTAACGCAGCACTTCCAGAAGCTATCAAGCTATTTTCACTTCTCCCTCCATTCAGTGTGTACATTGCAAAGCAGCCCTCTACCCTGCTTCCTACTCCCCAATAGACTATCAATCATACTGAAGTGTATGCTAAAGCCATAATGCGGATAACAGACCATTAAAAGCTTAAATGAGACTGCTAAACACATGTCATTAATCATAGCACAGTCCAGGCTTGAACCAGGAGCTACAGCTTTGGCAGGCTGGCAATGGAAGACTTCTTTCAACCCATTTCTAATGACCGGGACAGGGAGAATGGTTCCCAAGCTGGTTATCTTAAACCTTTCGCCCTTCCTCCTCTTCCTCAGGTACGTGTGGCCTGCGAGGGTTTCATTGCCAGGGAAAGAGAGTAAGTGGAGTATAAAGAATGAAAATAAGAGGCCTGCTAAGAAGAAAGAGTGTGAATGCTGTTCAGAGAGCCTGGATTCTCAAAGGAGCCAGAACACCCGCAACTCACACTGATTTTAATAAGAGCGCTTCTGAAAAACTGGCTCCCTCTCCCTGGCAAGGGGTCTTTATTTAGGGATTTTGACAGGGTACCAGAAAAAGGCATTTTCTTCCTAGAGGCCCAGACCCCGTGCTGAATCCACCAGTATAAAAGCAAAGCAGGTAAAAGCTAAAGGAAACACTGTGAAAAAGAGGTGCCCCCTCTGCACCACTTTCTACTGTTAGATGTCTGGCTTTTCTCAGTAGCTTCCCAAGCCCTTTCCAGGTAAAGTCAGCAGGTTACTCAGGTCCTGCTGGGCAAACTGGCAGGTTAACACGAGTTACGGGCCAAGCACATCTGACTGTTTAACCACCCCCCAATGCCACATACCTCTGCACACTAGCTTAAAGTGGGGGCATAATTTTCTTTTTTTTTTGGGGGGGGAGCACATTGGAGAAAGTGGTTTCAGCTGAGATAACTTGTTTCCTTGAACAGCAGAGATAAAAAATACTATCAGTAAAAGGCCCCACTTTACTAATTAATTGGAAGAGTGGACATGCCAGAAGTAAAGGGACCTACCAGCCCTGGGTTCAACTTTAATCCTAGTGGAGGATTTCAATCAACAAACTTCTTGTGACGAGACAAGGTTTATTACTTTGGCACCGCCTCATTATGGCCATGCTAATTTTCAAGTTTAGACTTAAAAAAGACTCCTCCAAATGCATAAAAAGATCAGTTACTGACATCATTAGATGGAGTTTACTACACAATGTTAAAAAAAGGGAAAGCAGCATCGAATGGGGAAGAAGAGCTTTCAAAAACACAGTAGCAGAGGCCTAGTTATGTGAGATATCAGTTACTCTTATTTTTTGAGCTGATTCTGTTCACAGGGGTATTTAATATATTATCACATACTTCCCATATACTAAAATCACATAACTCCTATTCCAATGTGATGTGTCCCAGGTAGGATTCTGGAGCACTACCAACTAAAAGGCAAAAATAATTTCCTATTTTAATAATCCCCTGACTCCTGTCCTTTCTGGGGAAAGAGTGGTATTATTACCATACTATTGCTCCTGTTGTTTAACGCTGCCTCTTAGATATTTTAAGATCAGTAGTATCTATAGCTCTTACTTGTGCCCTGCTAAACGGAGTTGGCTTTAGAGGATCAAAATGTCCCTGCAATATCTGCCAAAGAACTTCTGACACTACTGCGAAAATGCTTGAACACACTGTGCTTTGTGGCAGGGGCTGGAAACACTCCTAAGAATTTGGGAAATGAAAAACCTGTAAATTAATTACCTTTCTACATTACAATATCTTCCTTCCTCTGTGGGAATAGGCAGCAGAAGCCCCAGCATACCTTGAGGGTGTTTATTAGTATTGCATATTCTAGAAATACTTATAATGGGGAAAACTTGCTATTCTTCTTCTTTTTTTTTTTTTTTTTTTTTTTTTTTTTTTTTTTTTTTTTTTTTTTTTTTAAGAGTAAGCTTTTGGCTCTTTGCTATGAAAAGCAAGGAAGTGTGACATTAAGGAGTCAGACAATAAACAAGAAAACAAGAACTATATACTTTCTCTTTTCTTAATGTCATGATTTTTAAGTAGCACTTCTGATCTTCGAGGGTCTTACCACAGTAGACTATCCCCATTAAGGTGGGTCTCAAGAGCTAACCTCTCAAAGTCAGTGTTTCAGGTCCATATATTTCTTCTCACACTAGAGCTTTTCTCCTGTGTACAGAAGGCTATGATGACATCTTTACTTTCTCCGGCACAGCTATATGTATCTTTTCTGATGCCAGGGTTTTGCAACAGAAGTGATATTTCTTTGGTAGCCATCAAACATTCATGCAGCCAGCCAGGATACAAGAGACATAAAGAGATTCTGGTGCCATGCTCACAGCTAGATGGCAGAGCTTTTTATACCTGTGTTGAGTGTTAACCCCGGTTGGCAGATAAGCACCACACAGTCAGTCATTCACTCCCCATCTCCATCACTGGAGTGGGGGAAGAGGAAAGGAAGAATGAAAGCAAGAAAACTTGGGGATGAAGATAAAAAACCCAAAGAATCTAACAAATAATTGTTCAGTAAGTGAAAGATAAGTGGAAAAAGAAGGGAAGGGAAGGGAAGGGCAGGGAAGGGAAGGGCAGGGAAGGGAAGGGCAGGGAAGGGAAGGGCAGGGAAGGGAAGGGCAGGGAAGGGAAGGGCAGGGAAGGGAAGGGCAGGGAAGGGAAGGGCAGGGAAGGGAAGGGAAGGGAGGAAAACAAGTGCATAAAGGCAATCACTCAGCAACTCTGGTGGGTAGACCAACAGACCAATGCCCAGCCAGTTCCAAGCAAAAGATGGCCAGCCCCCTCTTTTCCCTCTTGTTGCTGAGCGTGACATTATGTGATATGTATGGAGTATCTCTTTGGTCAGTTTGGGTCATCTGCTTGGTTGTGTCCCCTCCCAGCCTACTGCACACCTCAGTTTATTCACTGGTGGGGGAAGAGTGAGAAGCAGAAGGCCTTGGTGCTGTGCAAACATTGTTCAGCAAAAGCTAGAACATTATTGTGCTATCAGTACTGTTTTGCTCAAAAATCTAAAGCACAGCACCATATGAGCTGCTATGAAGAAAATTTAACTCTATTCTAGCCAGGCTCAATACAACCTGACATGTTAAAAAACCAAACCAAACCAAACAAATAAGAAAAAACACACACAAACCAAAATCACTCAGCTACCATGAACAAAAAAAAATGACTACTAGAATGTTATGTTGGTCAACTGGGTAACCTAACCAATTCCTCTTACCTTCTGTTGAATAAGAAGGAAAATATCAAATGCTACAAGTGGATAACTGCCTGTAAATACCTTTTTTGCTTCATCCCTTAAAAGTACTTGCATGCTGTAAGGATCTGCCCAGATTCCAGCCACCAGAGTCGCTGTACCAATGCAAAGCACTGCACTAGGCAAAGCCAGATTGGCATCATGCAAAACAACTCCGTTCTCAAGCAAATGCAAGTGGCAATTCACCTTGTTTAGACTACAGATAGGCAAGATCAAGCATTGATGACCAGACTTTTAAGTCCCTTCCCAGTGTGAGCAAGGTGAAACACTTGCATACGCAGATCAGATTAAATGAGGCTGGTATACAAAAGGTCCAAGTCATACTAAACACTTTAGAAGGGAAAGTATTCAAAGGGAAAACAGGTGAGAGAGCATCAGAGCTACAGTCTCTTGGACATTTTGGTTTTTACTATGGTCTTTTGTCAGACATTTCACAGACCGCCACGTAAATGAGACCCAGGCTTTGAGTGAGGGAGTGACAATGTTAATGGAGGTCGGGAAAATGTAGGAAAAATCTCACCACTATAAGACGGCGTGAGTCAGGTACGCTGTATCAATAATTAAAAAAAAAAGAAGCAGAACGAGTATGGATTAGAGGTGCATCCCAAATATGGGCTGGAACTAATAAGGCTTTTCTTTTTACCATCAGAGAAACTTTATTACACATACTTCAAAGGCAGTTGACTTAGTGAGCGGTGGAGGTGGGTCAGAGATACATCCTTTCCAGTGACGCTCAGCATAAAAGCAGAAGGACTCGTAATGGGATGGCTGAACTGGCTATGAAACTAATAACTCATGACTCAGGAAAATTTTAAAGAGAGGATTAAACATTAAAGTAAAAATAAAGGGAAGGAAAAAAATGTCATATAAAATAAAAACAGAATCCTGCAGTTATTTCATAGCTACAAAAAGCGTGTACTCATGCCATACATGTTTCTCATTTGGAGCTCTGGCCAGGTCCATCATTCCTGACCCGTGATATCCCAGGCTGTTAAAATTCCCCTATTCTCTTCATCAGAATCTGCCCAATTGAATAGCAACAGTACTGGAAGTGGGGTAAAAACCACTGTGATTACCAGTGTAGCTGTCACTAAATTGAGAGCTATTTCACACACCACCAGGCTAGAAATGTTAGAGAGAGACCTAGAGGGATAACAGAGAGAGTGAGCAAATAAGGAAAAGAAATCATCCTGGAAAAAGCACAATTTAATAAGCTTAGGAATAGAAACCAAAACGAAGAGAAATAGTGAATGGGGTGGAAATTGTTGGAATGCAGTATATAAGAGAATAAAGATGGAGAGCTATTATCTGTTGTGCTTTCCACAGGAACTGAGAGACAGGAATTGCTTGGTCCTCCTCTCACTTGTGAGGCTCCCTGGCACTGAGCCCCTGGTTGAGTTAGATCCTCCTTCCTCTAATGCCGAGTCTTGCTTGAACCTGAGGTGATGTGGAACGAAAAATCCCTGGTCAGTGCTGAGAGCAGACAGGCACAGCAGAACACCTCTAGAGTACTGGATCTCTAAGACGCCCTCGTAGCAGCGCGGTACGGCCAGACAAACCTAGCTGTTTCTCTTGCCGCCCTGTAGCTGGATCTTGTGATGGCCAAGGAATCACATCAGTTTGGCAAGCAATTATCAATAGCCCTTGATACTGCAATGGCATTTCAGGAACAGTGCTGTGCCACTATGACATGGGCTACAGTGGATAGAATAAAGGAAAACCTTAAACTAGAGGCATAAGGAGACAAATCCCATGTTCTTCAGAACTATATGAAAGCTATCACATCTTCGCTTCCATGATCATCAAATTTATCTATATTTCACAGTTTCCAGAAGTTGGGTTCCTTATTTTTTTCTGGAATTTTAAGAGAGTTTAATGAGTTTTTCATTTTTCAGAAAAAACCCATATCTGGATCAACTGCTTTCCTGTTTTTATGTCGAGCATAGATGGTAAGATTACTTCTGGGAGACCTTTGCTGCTCACTGAAGTCTGCTGTCTTAGAGAAAAAAAAAACCAACAACACAGTACATCTCATGTATGCACTATTTTCTAATTAAAAGCTGGATTCTCATCTAATTTTCACCAACATAAATCCAAGCATAACTTACTTGAAAGTAATGGAGTTACTCTGGATTAAGTCTATGGTAAATGAGACAAGGGTCTTGGCCTAATCTCATAAATGCCTCCCTTAAGTAACTCCCATTAGTAGCACTGGGTTTTTAGTGAAAAACCCACACAGTTTTGCAAGATCCCCTGGTGGGGAAAAATGGTATTTTTTAGTACATTAATTCTACACAATTACACTGAAACTTCTGGTGAGATCTCAGGAGAAATGGTTGCAATGCCCTGCTATCTCAGTATACTTCCTCACCAAGAGCACTCGAAATACATAAAGAAACTCCGCAACAACCCTAACATATAATTAAATAACTAGTTTCAGTCTGTGTACATTCTGAATCTACAAGGGGAAAGCGTGATTCAACCACACCTGTTTTCCCTCATAAGTACCATTAGTACTAACTACTTACAACTTCACTCATGGCAATCGCTGGATGATATTCAATTGCTTTCAATATATTGCTGAGAGATCTTAATTCCACTTGCAAGGCAGGAAACGGGTGACGGTAATTTTGTAAAGGTGCTTCAAGCTTTTGGGCTAATAATACAATTGTTACAGTGCTTTATCCTGACTCATCTGGAAGAATTTGCCTCCTCTTTGCCCTTTGATAACAGACCCACAATGAACAAGGCATCAGAGGTACAAAGCTCCTAGGAACAAGCTCATGTTTTGCCAGACAGCTAGGCCAGACAGAGGCAAGTCTCTGGAGAGTAGAACAAAAAGTACCAGCTATTTCGGATGTCTTAAGAAGCATATCCTCAGTGCATTTTTGCAGAGGTGGACACATAAGCGTGACTTGTTTTTTTTCCCCCCAAAGCTCTCAGCCTTAAATCACAGCTTGCCTGTCTCTGCCTTGAACTCCAGTTGCAACTTCTTTCAGAGTTTATCATTGCTTTTTCAAGCACCGGTCACAAGAGGATGAAAATAATCAAAGGTGCTCTCCAGGTCTCAACACACTTTCCAGAGATTTCTAACCCAATCTTTAGTTCTTAATTTTGACAACCTGGAGACCTTACATATTGTTAGAGAAATGATTAAACATCTTCCTTTTCTACCAAGGGATAAATTAGGACTAATCATAGCTCGAGATCACGAAAATCAAATTTCTTCTACTTTAGATTCTGCCTTCCAAGCTTCATCCCAAGAAATTAGCATTGCCATCTGCCTTCAGTGTGAAAGTCAGAGCTTACATAGCAAGGTACCCTAGAGCAATATATTTCAACAAAGTTAGTCCAAGCCTCACTCCAGAGATGGCTCTATGTTCATTAGTATACAGGATCTGTTCATGACTGACTCACCCAGCAAAGCAAATCTGATACATAATCAAATGTGGGCACAGAATGACATTTCTATTGCATTAGCCAAAACACACGATTTGGAGTTTGTGCCGACTTTAGGCTTACTATGGAAAGACAGATGGTATCTGATCCAGGGTAAGGTTTCTCAGAATAGTTAATCCATTAATATTTTGGAACAGAAACAAAACAGTGAATTTGTACCAGATTACCACCCAGTGCTAGGTGTCTATGCTACTTTGATCCAGTACCAAGTGTTTTAGTTTATTTACTCTATCACTAAACAACGGCCTTCATCAAAAAGTCGCTGTACCTTTAGGGAAAGGTTAAGTATAGACCTGGATACCTGGTGAAGTGTGCCTCACCAGTTTAGACAGAGTGTGTTCCAGCAAGGAGCTGCAGACGAACCTGAGGGGTAGGCTGCTAATGTTTTCAATACTCTATAGAAAACACATGCTGATGGGAAGATAGGAAAAGGGTTGTAAACCATAAGAAAGGTGAAAACCAAGGCAGCTCAAACATTGGTGTCACATCTGCAGTGACAAAACAGCCCTGAAGCACATGAAGAACTATTGTCACTGAAATGCAGTGATATTCAAGTGTAGTGTTTGCTGCCCACGCTTGAATGGTACTGACTGTACAGGGTAGGTCAGGCTAACGCGGAGTGTAAGTTCTGTACTGCCAATACACTGGAGACTTCCAGAGAAATACAGTGGGTTAGGACAACTTCTTGTTTGTTATAGGACTGGCAAAGAGCATATTGCAACCTGCAGCTTTTCCTTGCCTTTGCTTCACTTTAAAAGGCAACCTCCACAAATTTGCTCTCTGCACAGTTACACATTCAGATCTAGATCCATCCCCAGCAGCCTCCCTGGGACTGCAGTCTTGCTTCTTTATCTGAGCTCACCTCATACAACAATCTCAGACAAGTAAGACAGTACAAAAAAACCCAAGTCAGCTATGATACTGAAGGAAGGATTATTTGTTGATACAGGGCTCCATTAAAAATGAAGCTCATATAAACGGCAACAGCTATCTTAGCCTTAATACTGGGTAAGGCAGAAGCAATCTTAAAAAGCTTAGGGTATGTCTAATATTTGGTTTGATATTATTGTTCTTTAAGTACCCACACATGCATATGTCCTGCTCAACAGTGAGTTTTCTAATTATTAAACAAGTGGAAAAGAGGGCAGCTTTGAGCATCTGCACGTAGTCCAGCTCTCAAGAAAATGAAGATCTTCTGATCCAGCCATAAAATCCAACTATAAACCACAAGGTTTACAGCAAGACTGGCAAAATGTAGAGGCTGTGGAAACCTGTTCTGTATTAGAGGAATAAGGACTGTTCAGAGAACGGACTTGTATTGAATGTAGCTAGTTAGTAAGATTAATGAGTAGAAATCACATTGCATGGTGGTCAGTCTTCAGTAATTTAATTGAAACAGGAACTAATTTCAAGGTGATATAGAAGTCCCTCTGAAGTTTGGCTACAATGTTTTTTCATGGTGTGGAAGCCAACATGTCATCAGGATGCAAAGGAAAAGGAGAAGCAATAATTTGGAACATTTAACTTTAATCTTTGATGTATTCCTTTGAAACTTCTTGACTAGAGAAAGGAATTGAAGAAGAGCAATGAGGGAATTTCATCCAACAAATCTTGATTAGATTAGATGGAATAGGTCTCACCTGGAAACCTGAAGATCACGGATGGGGTTTCCAATACCATAAAAATGAGGGATAAGGAGCACCCTAGATGTCATGTCTCTGAACAGGTTAGAGGGAGGCATTCAGAAAGCAGGAAGGAAATCCTGTTTCCCTCTAATCATCACTCCCAGGTAGGGCTGAGAAATCGCGAATGGAGTCTGGAGAACCGAGGGTCAAATGAGAGCAAGTAATAGCAGACTTGTCTAGGCTCATGAAGGGGTCTGAACATGTCTGAACTTCATGTCGTTCCCTGCTGCCTGCTTGAGCTTGGCAAAGGGAACTCTTGCAAGATCCTAACTGGAAGCTTTTATAATATTTAAAACATGCATATCAGGAATGAAAAGGTTTTTCATCATTAATGCAACTGATTACAGGAAACTGATAAGACTTTTGCTTCCCCGTAACAATACTGATCAATAACAATCTCCACAACTGTCTGGCTATGCGTGTGTATGCTCTTCCCAAATAAGCTGTGTGGCTTGTCATAAAATCATGAACCTGTAACTGTGTACTCTGTACTACAACGGTTTGCTGGGACGGAGTAAATGGTCTGTGACCAGTCCATGACTTTAATTTGAAGTTTGCTAATGAAGAGGCACAGTAATCTATCAGAAGTTAGGGGAGCTGATATGCTCCAGCGCTCCGCTGCTCCAGGAGAGCCAAGTAACGAGTAGATGGAGATGCAGATTTGCGGAAGGAAAAGCTCTATTACCTTCCTTTACAAACCCAAGAGACTTTGCAGAGCGCAGCCATGAAAGATATCACACAGGGAGAGGGAAAGTCCTCAGTACAGACAGATCCCAAACAATTTAGGGCTTGCCAAGTCACAGCCAACACCCCGGTGCTGGCGGGCTATCAGTATGCGGCTGGAAGCGGCTCTCAGCACGAAGCAGCGCTTTGTAAGGGGGCTGCCTCATTCGGCAGCTCTCACTTCAGCCTCCGAGTAGGCTCAAGGAGTAGCCCCATGCAGAGAACATTAAAGCAGCCCTGTCCTTTGATAACTATGACCATCATGACAAGTTGTTTTCATACTAACTCCCTGGTACATAATCTAAACCCTAACTCTTGCTTCGCTGTGGTTTTGTTTGAGTGTTTACTCATGTGGGCTGATTAGCCAGTCCTGCTCTAAGCTCAATACTTCTGACCTCCAAGTTAAGCAACCGGAATTTACTTTCACTCTTTTTCTGTTCTCAGTCAACCACGACCCCAGATTTTCTTCCTGGATTTAAGTATATGCTTCATTTTTGTTGTTTATTAAATCATTCTGACACTTTACGGAACCCCTGTAGTGCACTGTGATACACCTGCAAAAAGGCCAGTGTTAAAGTCACTATGTGAAGAGGAGAGAAAAAAAAAAAGCTTCTCATAAAAACTGTCACCCACAACAGCACGTTTCTATGGTAATACAGGACTGCTTTGGGTTGTTATAGCAACTAAATCTTTAAAAGCAATAGCATAAAACCAAAGCAAAAAAAATCACTAGAATGGAGCTTCATCGCTGCTCTTCTAAATTCTACAAACCATTCTCAACCCTCCTACCCCACAAAAAGATGAGACTGGGTGTTACAGTGATCAAAGCTCTGTAGGAGGAGGAAGAAAAGCACTTGGTTTCATGGCAATGAGCCTTACCACTCTCTTTTAGAAACAAAGACCAGAAGTACTGGTCCACAAGCAGAGCTCTTGCACCACAGAGGAAAAAAAAGAATTAAACAGGTGGTACCAGTAACAGTAGGACTAATTGCTGATTGAAGCCAAGTAAGGATGATATCTGCACTACCCCCATCACGGGAGGAACAGGCCAAAATTACACTGAATTAAATGCTGGGTTAGCTCTTAAATACTACTTTGTTAGTTCCTTTGCAAGTTTTTTCTTATAGTCAGATGCTGCTGCCAAGGAAATGCAGAAAATTTCTCAATACATACACTTGCTTCTATATAGCTTCACAGAAACTGACTGATATAGATGACATTTTTAGCTAATCTCAAATAGGTTTCAATATAAATAATTTTGACTGACTTGGGATGTGTTGCCACTTCTCCCTTTTCATTTTCTTTCTTTCTTTCCTGCTCAGTATCCTGCATATTCACTCCCACTTTCCATCTCCACACTGTTTTCTCATTTACCTACCAGCAATGTCCACTTCCTATTATTAGGTTCGAAAGAATTATATGATCATGAGAATGGAACTGAGAGTGTGCAAACATCTTCAAATTCCGCCGAGGTCCCTCAAAACTCGTACCCCAGCAGCACGTCCTTTTGCTGTCCTGCTTATGCGCTTCAGCCTTCATGCACGTCAGACCTGGCTGAGGTCACCCAACTCTTTTTACTTGTGACCCATCTCAGGGGTCTAGAGTTGAAAGGAGAGCATATTTAAAGACTGCTCCTTCAACTACTCGTATCTTTTTTTAGTTAGCCTATAAAAGAAGATGTAAGTTGAAAGCAGAAATGTTTACGTAAATCGGGGAATATATGAGCTAGACTTCTTTACTGATGTAAGTTAACGTCATCCTTTTCACTCCAATGTTTTATAGAGCTTGTTTATACCAGCCAAGATGTGCTCTCTCAGGATTTTAGGAAACCAGAGTAGCAATACTCAGATCATCGCTTCTTAGTAGTATGGAAAAGTGCCTGAATCTCCAAATACTGTAAAAACTGGTGCCAATACGACTCTGAAGCAGGTTGGCAAAAAGCCTGTAGACAGCCCTTCAGAATGCCACTTGGCACCTGCAATAATTGTACCCTGAAGCATGCAGGAAGGAAACATTACTACTGTCTATTAAACATAACATGTTCAGGAAGACATGGTAATGCCATGAATTAATGAAGTCCGGGAGATCTTGAGCCAGTTTCAGTGGCGATGTGCATTTCTGCAAGTTGCTGTGAGCATAAACTGGCAGACATTTTGTGTTGATGACAGAAGAGCGGTAGCATCGCACCAGCCAAGGACAACTTTGTATGAGAAAAAGTATGATGGCTCACTTCACGGTACGGCTTCGGTCCTGCTCGAAGTTACGTGTCTCAGAAGGGCAGAAGCAGAAAGCACGTGCTACGTCCTCACCCCTGGGATGGTCCATGGTCTGGCCTACTGGTTAACAGCACCACTGAACACTCCAACACCTTCTTTGCTATACACCTCCACCTCTGTTCCCCTCAGACAAACTCTCTTGGTGTGACAGAACAGCACTTATCTGACAGTTCCCCCAGTCCCTAAGCAGATAGAAGAAACCACCACATCCCCAAACACGGATGTAAGTAGCTTCAGGGTTTCACTTAGTTGTGCCAGTAGTTAATGGCTCTCAAGAAGCTGTTCTGCCTTCATGTTCAGTCCCAGTCCAGAAGAATCCCAGAAACACGAGGACCAGAAGCAGTTGACACAAGGCTCGTCTTGCACCCAGGCAGGAATAGCATCAGCTGAGGTCTTGAGACTCTTTTAAGCATTCAGGCAGTGCGAAGGAAACACAAACTGGTCTGGGTCTTCACCAGAAAACATTGAATGAGCATCCCTTTTGCTGACATGAACTTCCACGGGATTTCCTGCAGCTATGGTTTTTACACTTCAGTTCCAAATTCTTTTAAGGACCAGCCCTTGTGCAATGGAGGGTGTCACAGATCACCAAACCTGACACTTAAGCCCAAACTATGAATTACACTGCCAATAAATTCAGGAAATAATACAAAAATACAGCAAACTTTTGGACAGACTTGGTCCTTGAGTTTTACTATTTATCACTCACCTGTTGGTATGTAGGTTGAAGGGCTAGGACAAAAATCTTCTTGTTAGCAGCGTCTCAAAACACATAAAAGATTTAATTTGAGGAAAGAGTCAGCAGGAAAAAAGCTCCTTCATTTAATTGAACTGCTTGGCCCATGCTGAATGCAAGCCAGAGATTACTGCGAAGAACATGGAGCAAAGCAAGCTTGAGATTTAAGTAAAATAAAGGCACTTGGGAGATGCAGAGTGAAGTGGGCCATTAGAGACATACCTACTTCTTTCTTTTAGCCTGAGGGTCGAAATAAGGGGCTTAAGGGGTTCAAACATCTGCTGTTCTCTATATTGCTTGGGAAAAGGAAGCCTGTGAGGTTTCTACTATTTCCACAAAACTGGACTGACTATGGATTTCAACGACACATCTAACTTTCAGCTCATGTAAGTATCCACAGCTTTTGCTCATGGTGCATTTGTACACAGCCTGAGTTCACTTATGTAATGAATAGGTTTAATTTTGTACACTCTTTTCCCTTTTCCCTGGTTGTGTGGAGAGCAATACCTTGCACTCGTCCTGCTGATGGGACAATCATGCCATTGACCTCTGGTTAACACATTCTACCTTCCAGCTTGAGCCTGTGAGACAGATATTCCCTATGCCACTTTACTCTATGTAAATCCATGTGCTGCCAAGGAGAGTATTACAGACATAATTTGCAGCATGAAACCAAAGAGCTGAAACCTCAGATGAGAGCTTTGTAATTGGAAATGGGGCCTTAGGTCCTTAAAAATATGGATTGCTAATGCATGACAAGGTAAGCTCAGAGAACATGCTTGGTTCAGAGAAGGAGAAAACAGAATATCAAGTTATTATAATGCATATCACAGAGAACTGTGAAAAGCATATATGCTTGATAGATTGCATGTGATTAGAATGAGGGCCTTAGGCACGGAAACCTATCTATTAAATATCTTTCTTTCTTTAGTCCTGGTAATATAACTATCAAACCTTAGAGTAAACTTAATTTGTTAGGTGAATGGCCCGTGTGCCTTATCTGCTTGGCTTTTTCACACATGCAGAGGTGAATCATCATTACACATTATTAATTGGAATGATGGACAGGTTCCCACTCCTTCCATATTCGCTAGCTGCTCATGCACTTGCTCTGCTTTACCGTCACCTAGGGAACACAGACTGACTGGCCAGAGGGATTAGTACAAGGACTTAATTTGTGTGCTTCACCCAAGAAGACTAGCAGACATTGGAGTTTGGGGTTATTTTTAATAACCCTCTAAAAAAATCATATAATTAAACAAATTGTGAGCTGATGGGGCAGGGGTACTAAATGTATCTGGGAGGGAGCATGTCTGTAATTGCACAAGAAGGTGAACAGATTGCCAGAGAAACCGATCAACGCAAAACATTTCTCACTGGACAGAAACTCCTGACTGATTTCCCCTCTTTCGCTGGGATGGGGGGTTCTTATTTCTTTCCTCCTCAGTTTGTTCCCTCCCACTGTTCTCATAGGTTTTCATTTCAGCACAGCCTACCGGCATCGCGTTCCCAGAAATGCACTTTTCCTCTGCCAAGAACAAACACACAAAGCAGAAACGCTCCTTCTCCCAGTGTCTTCCCTCTGGGAGCTGGATTTTCTAGCTTCTGGAAAGTCACAGCTTCTGCTAATCAAGGGAGATGGGGATATGCACTTTGCTCCTCTGATGCCGTGCTCTGCCCAGATTTCTCTCAATAAACATTTGCAAGGCAGTTCAAAAAGCTCTAACATCCATTCTCCACAGTTGGGGTACTTGAGATTAATACAATTAAAGTCTCTTTAAATCCCGAAGAAAGAGCTCAGAGTAGACAGAAACTGCTTTTTGCTTTAACACTATTTGAGTCATACAACGTTTAGTTTGGTGTTTGATACATAATAGCATCCAAGCCAAAAAGACAGCTGTAGAATGAGTGGCAGGTTAACAAAGACTGGAGAAAAATAATGCACTAGGTTGGTGTTGAGAAGGTAGAAAGAAGTCCTCACCACTTCAGTATTGCCAACAAGATTTTATTACAAATCTTGTTTTATGTTGTGGGTTTTCATTCTGAAAGCTCCAGTTGTGGAACCAAAAGATGACAAAAAAATTTCAGCTTTCATTTTTAATTGCAACATTCCCAGCCCCCATGAGAAAAAGATTGAAAACATGACCAAAGGGTATCCCTTGGAAATCAAAATGGAAAAATAAAGAACCCAGATCTTTTACTTTATTTTAGAATTTTCCCCCACCATGGGTTATACCCAATTTCTGTGCACTGTTGGCCTTTCACCTCTAAATATTTCTGCCTGGTGGCAGAAACAGACAAAGAACCATTCAGCTAAAAAAGAACTACAGATGTTTCAGAAACTGCAGCCGTTCTATTTTGGCAGTAATTCATAATCAGAATTTTCTGACTACGTCCCTTGTCACATTAAAACCCATAAACTACAATGTGCACATGCTGACCATACAATAAACTTTCTCCCATGGAGCTCATTTACTGAGGTCAACTTTCTTACATAGTGTCTTCTCAATAAAGGAATATCATAGCAAAGCAAACTGCAATTAGGGAAAGAAAAAAAAAACAGAGAGAAAAAAAAGGAAAAGGAAAAAAAAAAACCTTCCAGCCAGTGTGTCTGACAAGTATGGAGAGACAGAAGTGCTTTTACCTAGACCCAAAGAATCAGTAAGGCCCATTTTTTCACTTGGTCCTCTCCTAATTAAAATCAGCAAAATTAAAATTAACCTCCAGTCACAGTTAGAAACTTGTCTTTTTTTCTGAATATCCTAAATCCTTACTTTCTTCAGCTCTTCACCAAGATAAATCAGCGTTCACTCAAGTAGTTTCACACACAGATGATAACAACAGCATCGTAAGACAGAGGAGCACGACAAACCCCAACATTTCTATCAGCTGTAGCTAACAAATAGGATTTTTTATCAGTGGAGCTTCAAAGCTTCTGCAGCAGAAAAGAAGAAAACACCACGATATAACAATCAGGAATAGAAAATCTTAAGCAGATAGAGTCTCCACAGGGACCTTTTCAAAGATAAAATGTATTTCATTTGTGGAACAACCCTAGGATGAGCTATGTACTGTAGTCACACCATTAAAGACTTACACAAATCTTTCAGAAACTAACAGATGTTCCTTTTATGAGCAAAGACAAGTGCCATTCGGCCTTTTTAGACACCTATAAAAATTCAGGAAATTTTAAGCTATTTTAATAGCTGCCTGACGATTTTATTATTGCACTCTGCTACAATGTGATCCTGTTTCCTTCACAAAAGGACTGAATCATACCATGGATTTTTACACACACTAAGGTGCACGTTGCTAATGCTTTCCTCTTGATTAGTAAGAAAAGAAAACCTATTGTACTGACCAGAAGGAACAGAAAGATCTCTGCAGGATTTAACACAAACAGCGTTACAGCCCGCAGAGATCCTGTCTCAAAATGATCCGTGGAAGCTTTAATGATTTACTCAGTGTAAACTGGCAGACTGGACTACAGAACCTGCCCAGAATGAATTCTGTGGTTCAAATCCTGGCTTCAGCCATAGGTGACAATGAATTTTAATTTTTAATCTTGGCAACAACTGAATATTTTACATCATCACAAGGAGGGTATACCTATAAAAAGTACAATCTTTGCAGAAGAGCCTAGGTCTATGACAGCTATAGTTTAATAAAAGGAGGCTTCACTGATAGAGCCAAATTCAGGAAAATTTATACAGCACCTGCTGACTCTGCCTGTCTCTCACCAGTGCCATCAGCACTCACTTTCTGGCACACTAAATTCACACACAAATAAAAAAGTTATCCATGCATTTCATATTACAACCTTATGCATAATAGTTCTTGTAGGAATATCATTACTAAGCCACCTACATGAGATGTTAAATTTTGTGATGGTTGTGATTTTTGGTTTTTTTATTTGCTCTTTTTCCTGAAGAAGCTGCAAAAATAGCATGAACCTAGATTGTTACCTCAGGCATTCTGCAGAGCAATATGCCAAATCACCCATATACTGAGTGTTTGCAACTTTAAAGTTTGGGATTGACTATATGCCAATCCCTCTTCAGCTGTGGGCACTCGATCCTGCACCAAAATCACTGTTGACCTTTTCTGGTATTTTTGATGTCAGTATGGATTTATATCATTGTTTGAGCTCCTGACACAAAGCAAACAGCTTCTATAATGTGTATTTATTCATGCAAAGTATGAATATGGGAATCTCAGTCTTCCTATCAAGCTTGCCATTTCTCCTTCTTGGATGCTTGGTTAATGGAGGTAGGTGATTCCACCTTACTGCCTTCATGAGCTTTCCAGAGAAGGCTTACTTCCACAGATGAACACTAATTGTAGTTTATATTCTCTGGATGACTTAATCTACAGGTAGTTATTTGAAATACGCTAGTTATGTACTATCCAGCCTCTGTTGTTTAAAAGCACTTAAAATATCTGTCATATCAGCTATCCGGATTGTGAGACTGAAATGTAATAATAGGACATCACAGTTCAATATAGCATCTGAGCTCCCACATGTACTTAAAAATACCATCATGCCCTTAAACGTGCCATTGAACTTAACACAGAGTCCCTCAACATTGATCTCTACGGGGATTATTCAGGCCTCATTTGTGGGTCTCAGTTGTGACTCATACATCGCAATGGCCCAAAGGAAACGGGCAGACACAAGAATTGTCACCTGACACCAGGTAAAGCACAAAGACGGTCTCTTGCTATTTATATGTGCAGCACTCAGCACAAAGAGGCTGTGATCCTGACTGGAACTGCAACCTATAACACAGATAATTATGGTGACTGTTACAGTCAGGTCCCAAATAAATCCACAATACCATTTACAATGAAAGCTCTTGAGAATCCATATTTAAGATACAGTTAAAGTCAAAAATCAGAAGCGTGGAAAAAAGAAGCCACATTTCAGTACCAAGAATTTGGGTGAGAAGCATAATAAAACAATTAGCCGATGTGGCCTTTAAAAGAACTTGATGATTGATGGCAGGGAGCATAGCTTTGGAGTGACTCTTTTCTCAGAAGAATTCACATAATTTCTGCAATAAAAGCATATTGGTTACACTAATCCTTGCTGTCTGAAACACTTTGCAGCACTTCATCCAAGAAGGCATACGATCTACAGTCCCACTCTTCTGCCCTTAGGCTAGATGCTTTCTCAAGTTCAGAACTGTCAAAATCCAGTGAAAGACGAATAGAAAACATAATCAGTGTCAACTAAGTCAAAGAAAACATGCATGACAGGTTATCTTCACCAGACTGGCTGCAGACTCGCACCTTTGAAGTCAGTATTTTGGAGGTATCTATCTGTCCTAGAGAAACAGACTGCTTATCTTTGGGAGAGCAAGGGAGAATGAGGCTAAAGCAGAAACGTCTGAATCCCAGCTGAAAAGCTGGATCTGGCTCCTGAAATTTAAGTTACTGATCTGATCTGGCTCCTGAAATGTAAGTTCCCAAAGACATATTTATGCATAGAGATTGGAGCTTGCATATAAAAGGAATAATAATTATACAACCCACAGTAACTGCTCAGAGAAATTCTTAAATGTTACATTGCTTGAGAGAGACTGTTTCAGGCTACTGAAGAGGGGTGAATTTCTCCCAAAGCCTAAGGTCACCACTTCAAAGAAGAGATTTTCAAATAAAATCACGTATATACAGCCCTAATTTCTGCACTCAGTCACAGAATAGCTGGATCATTTATTGTAAGGGCGTATGCAAAGAGCTTATCAGAAAAGGGCAGAAGAGCAATAATTTACAAAGGAATCTTACTCCCTTTTTTCCATCTACAGAGTGAACGTAATAGGAGCTTCACCAACTAAAATATTAAGTTACTATGCAAGTGTCTGATCTTTTCAGCAACTCTTAAGATGACAAGAAGAAGAACCTTTGCAGAACAAGGATACTGGGTATGGCAGGTGCTATTTAAAACATGCTATGGGCCTTTCTGTACAGGAAATTGGACCTGGTTATGTTGCAAGACAATCCTGAATCTGAATGTCTTCCAAGCCTGGTGTCCTAGAAAAAAAAATGAATCTGAGCTACTGGTGTCTCTTTGTCACTATTTTTGCTTGGAAGAAAAGTCTTCCTGGGCACAGAAAGAATCACAGACCTTCTCTCTTGATCTGTGTGGCTTTAAATTGCAAGAGGCTGTGCTGGACCATCTCATCGGCTGCCCTGCAGCAACCCACAGAAGAAAGCTCTCTCGCCTTTCCTGCACTGATGTGAAAAATCCTTCTATTTGCTCAAACAACATCCCGGTGCAACCAGGTTTATAATCACTACTCCTATAATTCTAGAAAGAGAGCCTGTGGTTCTAAAGTTGTCCTCCAAGCTGGGGTTGGTGTAGTGTCAGGTTTCTTTGGAGAGTAGAACTTCCCTTCATGGGAGTTTTATTTCTCTTCTGTTTAAGTAATATTTCAAAAAACACACTAGACTGTCCCAAAGAAATCTTCATAAACTTGCTTGAAGCTTCTGAGGGAGAAACAAGGACGAGATCAAAACATCAGTTTAAAAACAGATCGTTTAGAAGAATATTTGGGGCTAAAGGTGTGAGACATTGTTTGAATCTTTTGTAATGCTGGTAGGAGAAATAAAAAGATCCTGAGGACAAATTGACCATATGATTTAAATCAATCTTTTACAAAGCAGTAAAGAGCAACAGTATCTCTCCAGCTTACTTGCCCTTGCTTTCCAGGACGATCCATGTCCACTGAGTCTTTGCCTAACGGGACTGCACCCTATGATACAGGCTGGGACACAAGCTTGTGTTCAGACACTTTCATTTCTCCCTCCTTCCCAACATTTAAGCTCAGTGTTTTGGGCATATGTGCCTTTCAAAGTCCTCTCCCACCCTGATCAACTCCTGGGACTATGGGATTGTCCCATTAATTCTTTCTTTGTGCATGACCATCTGGGAGATGACCAGATGTAGATACTGACCAGTTTACTGCCAGGATCAAAAAATTGTGGAGAAGCAGGTGGTCAGACTGAATTGAAAAGACAGATTGCACCATTTACAAAATCATACGTTTGGGAGTTGTGATACAAATGTTATGAGGGCTGACACAGCACAGGAATTCTGTCTCCATGTGAGAGCTTTCCACAGCTCTGATCAGCTGAACGAGCTTGCCTCGATCTATGGAGTTTGACTTATATCCACTTTTTGACTTCCAGTAATTATCGTCCTCCATGTTTCTGTATTTTCTATCTTTATTTTTTTCAATCTTAGGCCTGACTATGCTCCATACCCCTTTCTTTGTAAGCAGTCTTTATGCTTGATTTCTTTCCCCAGTAAAAAGCAAGAGACCTTTATTGAAACTATGACACAAAATACATGCAAGGAGATGATCCCCCTCATTGTCTCAATTCAGATTTTGCTATCTTTGACCATACAGTGCTCTATGCCCAAATTCATTTTATACACATTTCTGTACCTGCTACATTATGCTAATACACCATATTCAGTAAAATATTACTACTAATGGGACAGTAGCACACAGTGAGCCAGTACAATAGCACAGCGTTACTCCCCATGCATACATTTCTGTAAACTATGGTTGTCAAGGTATATGTTTATACGAAACTCAAGGTTCAGTGTAGGGAAAGGCTTGGTGAAGAGCTCTGAACAGTACCTGAAGAGGAGGAAAAAACTTTATATTCCTTAATGAAGCAAGTTTGTGAATAGTTCAGTTAAGTATAAAAGTAATTGCTTCTGGCCTGCTGAAGAGACATCAGTGTGCCCAGAGAAAGGCTAGACATAAGGAAGAAATGTTTTACACTGAGGATCTATGATTCTGTAAGTGATAGGAAACAAATACATGGAGAAGCAAACAGTAGAACACAGTCCTTGACTGTAGAGCTGAATATAACAGCTCCTGCCCATTAGATGAGTACTGGGAAAGGCAAAGAGGCCTTGTGGATTTCAGCATGGGCTAAGTACAGTAAATGTGCTCTTTTCTCTGTCACCTTTTTAACAGAGTGGTTTATTTTCACTTCTGTAAATAAATGCTCCCATTTGCTTAGGCTGACTTTGCTTGAGGTGATTTTGAGAGAACTGATGATATGCATCAAGGCAACACTTTTAGGGGGCTATAAATCTTCAAACCAGGATACTGGAATGCCTCTGCACTTACCAGCACTCTGATACATATTCTGAGGGTAAGAACAACAGGGCACGTCTCTGACTCTGAAATCAAAAGCTGGCGACAGTGGAGCCTGGGAGAACTAAATGGTTTTAGCACTGTGTTAGCCAGGAAAGTGCTCTGGTTTGTGAGTGGGCAGTGACTTTTTTGTGATCATCTTCTTATACAGTTGCACTGAAAGCATCCTTTTTCGGTCAAATTATCAAGGAGTTTTTCAAGGAACTATGGAAAATGGGTATATGTAGAGAAAACTCCTTTAGGTGGATACTTCAAAACCAGAGCCCTTGATCAACTCATTAAGAGAAGCAAGCAGTAATTAATTTCTATTCACATGTATAAATCTGCCCCCTCCATCCTCCTCCACCGTCAAAGTATGATCCTAACTTCATTCATTCCCAGTGGTAACATGGAAAAGTTATACTGAAAGTAATAATTAGGTTTTATTAATAAAAAGTAATATAAAACAAGTTATTCGAAGCATCAACCACAAACAGGTGTTTGAATGGTAGCTCACCGCAGCATCCTCATAATTCTTTATCATCTACCCTACTGCCGAGCTCTCACCTGTCACAAATAATTAGATGAATAAAACAAACTACACAGATAATACATGTCAAACATTCTATATGGAACATTGTTGAGGAAAGAGCTCACAAACAGAACAACTATATTGAAACACCGAAGATCGCAAGAGTGAAAACATTTAACAAAACTCAGATAGCCCTTTTACCCCCGTTGGACTGTTTGCATTACTATTCTCCCTCCCCCACAAATAAAGACAGTAAAAAAGTCATTAGAATACCTTTGAACTTGTGAAAGACGGCCCATAGCTCAGCAATGTCAGTGGCAAATGTTATGTCTGTGTCGAGGACAATGACTCGCTCAAGATTGGAAGGTAGAGTCTTAGTCAGAACCAACTTCATCAGCCCGTAAATCCCAGAGTAGTGTTTGTTGGGGATCCAAGACACTTCCGACTGACAGGAAATGGGAAGTGGGAAAGAGGAAGAAAAAAGAATCTTAATTAGAGAGAGAAAAGTTTCCTGACACCGGCTTCCTGTAACACTGGAAGATCTCTGAGTATCAGCAATACACCACCACAAAATGCCAGGTGGAAACATTAATCTAAACCCCTACTTTTAAATTAACTTCAGAAGCTCTGAAATATGCTAACGTTTCTGAAAGCTTGGAAAAAAAAAGTTATTTGAGGCAACTGCTTTTCACGATATAATTAAAATCAGTTGAGCCTTTCCAACCTGGCAAAATCCATTCTGAGACATCCACATATTCTGATAAAACTGAAATATATTTGAAAACCAAAACTTCAGGTGTATTGTACACTGCTTTAATTTTCAAAGGAAACAAAAACATTTGTGTTTGCCCCTCCCAGATCTTTCTGACTCTGAAGCAGAAGTAACAAATCTAACTTTTTTTCCTTTTATTTCTTACAGATTTTGAGGTTAGAATTTCAAAGGGCCAGTCATTTGAACAATGGGCCATAAAATTGCAAAAAAAAGTTTCTTAAAAACTCAGATTTTCCTTAAGCCTTACATCCTTAACTGTAGAACTAGTGACAACACACAGACATGCTCAAATGTGGAGAAAGTGAGAGAACATTTCTAACCACATTTTTTGTTTGTTATGTATTGAAGAGGCAAACCCAAACATTTACATTTCTTCAGTAAGAGCTAAATAAAACATTTCTATAGCTTCTAAGATAAGCTGGGAGAATAAACTCAATATTTCGTTGTGCTACCAGCACTAGGATATGTTTCTTTTTCTCTCTGTGCAACTCAAATTCTCAAATCATAGAAGTCACTGCTGAAAGTGAAATATAGAAGTTTTTGAAAAGTTCCCATTGCACTCTCTGAGTCTCCTCTTGTTTAATGTTTTAAAGGGCATGTACTACAATTCTCAGATTTTAAGTCTTCCCCTGAGTGATGCTCCCATTAATGTCAATTAGTATTTTGTCTACAGGGGACCCAAGACAGATTTTAAGATTTGTCCTGGCATGTTATACTTTGGAGGAAGTAGGCAGAAACTAAGTGCATTCATAAAACTGAGAAGATTTATTTTGTTGTTTAACTGTCTCATATATATTCACTGTCATTCTAAAGTTTATTATGTGAAACAGCTTTTGCACAGAGGAGCTCATTTACTCCAAAATCCTTCAAGAAAAACTTCCTATAATAGAATGGGTTCTTAAACTTTATTTGCGTGTTGGAAGAACGGTTGAAGAAAGGCTAATAATAGCTATTTACAGTGCATTTATTTTTTAATATAAAGTAACAAGGCCTCTGCCGATGTAAGCTGACCTGCTCTTTTCCCTTTAAAATGGCATACAACTTTTAAGGGGAAAGGTAGGAAAAGTATGTTATCTTAAAACAACCCCAAAACAGAAAGTGCAAACTGAAGCGTGAAGATTTTTTTTTTAAGGTATCTATTTGTATGTTCCCTTGTCTGTACATATAATTCGTATGTGGCCACTGGCTGACATTGTCACCTACACACATTTATGCATTATTTACTTGTGCTCTCTATAGGACTTGCACTGTAGAATGCCGGAATTAGTACAAGCAAGGAATGCTAGGACTCTGGTACAAACCACTATGAAAGAAATTAGAGAGTGAAGTAACAGAGAGCGTGGTTTTATTTATGAGTCTAAAGAGCCACCACGCTTATTTCATTTTTTCTTGCTTGCTTTCTCTTTCATTTGCATGGTCCTTAGAAGAGAAATTCAGCTTCTGCCTCCCAGATATATGACCATATTAAGTCTCTAGTTATATAAAAATGAACCTCAGTGTTCCCCAGAAATTTCTTCTATTTGTGCAACAGAAATAATTTCAAATCCACACCCTCAAAACTCTAGTTACTTGTGGTCCTAGCTCTCCCACATGATGGCCCTAGGAATGGAGCATCACATCAAGGTGTCAGCAAAGCAGAATTTACTCCACCTCCTCAAACTCTCCATATCATTTGGAATCTGCCACTGGACATCTTTGTGCTAGACCAGCCATGGGGATCAGCTCTCTCGTCATACTGACATTGTGGAAGAGTTACAGTAACTTTACAGACCTGAGCTTGCTTTTATTATTACCCATCCCTATGTTATTAATTTGGGATGGCATGTCCTTCATTTAATTAGTGCAAATGCAATACTGCTCTAGAATAACTCCTAATATGCTTATGGAAATGAGCATAATAAGGCAGGGTCTCAGATGTCACATGGATAGCCTGAGACAAGCAGGGAAGGTAAAAGCTGGCTGGAAAAGTAAGAATCACCTCCAAGGAGACATTACATTCTCTGCTCTCAAGATTCCCAACATGCAACACCACGGTAGGGAAGAGATCCTTGCCTGGCTGCTCCTTCTAATCCGGCACACAGGAGCCAACAGCCTGCCATCCTGAAGCCTGCTGTCTGAAGGCATTGCTTTCGTAAAGGAAAGGAGCCATCCCTGTTCCAAATGGTCCATTGCAGCTGGTTAGCACCTGTTTGATTTGAGCGTATGTTGAAGCTCGAACTGCCTATTGGTTCAATGTATTTGCAGTTTTCTCTTCTCTGATGCAGGGCTGACTAAGACATAAACAGGGGTCCTAATTAGTCCCCAGCATAATTTCTTCGCTGCTCTGCTATTCATGAATAATGTAACCATTCCAAATTCTTACCAAGGAAAACTCCTTACGCTACACAACAGCACTAAAAGAAATACAAGAACACTACGGTTGAATAGGTGCTTAGTAGTTAAGAAGTGTCAGTCCGAGATAATTAAGATGGCCTAAGCACAAACTCGTGCAAAATTCTGCAACCTCCAAGCTGTCCACCTTGATATAACTGGTAACATTTAACCATTTATCTAAATACTGTCTAAATACTTTCTGTAAGTCTTAACCGATTTATTTCTCTAGCAGAGTTAAAATGGCCCATATATGGAATGCTTGTGAATCATTTGCTTTTAAGCTAGATCAGAGTTGCCTTCAAAGAACAACTATTCCTAGAAGATATGGTAGGAACAGAAAAAATAGAGTTAGTAAAAGAGGAAAGTGAAACAAAACAGCTCTTAGAAAGACGGATGTGAGAAGTAGCGTGCAGGGATGGGTGCCAGTCATAAACATATGTGTGGAACAGAACAGGGCAGGTGCTCTAGTTGAGTGAGGAGAAAAACGCATTTTGCAGTTACATGCCAGAATGAGGTACAGTTTCCTATTTGCTAAAAGCCCAGTTAATTAAATTCAATTATTATTACATTTCTGTTTAAATCTTGTGCTCTTAAAGGTCATCAGTCTTACTGGCTAAGATACTTTGTTTGCAAATATGATTTTACTGCACTCGCCCTTCTCTGCTGCATTAATAAAATTATGATAAACAGAGTGGTAAGGTGAAGCACAAGAAAAGAGATAATGTATTTGCTGTCTTACCTTGGTGCTGTTTTATATATACACAGACTGGAAAGCCAAACTAAGATTCTATAGGACTGTATATGTTTGTGTCATTACTTAACCATCTTCCCTCAAGTACCGACGTCGACAGAAAACCTAACAACCTGGCTTTTTGTGCTTCTTGGATTAGGAGGGGGTACATGATAGTAATATTAAACAAAGTACTCAAAAGTTTTTGCTAGATAATAACCAGCTATATAAACCCGAGACTGCATTTCACCTCCAAATGCAGCCTTTCCCCAGTTAAGCAAACCTGACTACCTCCCTACCAGAAGAAAATCTCTCCTGACTTTTCCTGAGGAATAGGTTTCAGTCCATGCAGCATCACAGAATCACAGAATGGTTGAGGTTGGAAGGGACCTCTGGAGGTTACCTGGTCCAATCCCTCCTGCTCAAGCAGGGCCACCTAGATCGGGTTCTCCAGGACCATGTCCAGGTGGCTTTTGAATATCTCCAAGGACAGAGACTCTGCCATCTCCCTGGGCAACTTGTGCCAGTCACCCTCACAGTAAAAGGTGTTTGCTGATGTTCAGAGGGAACCTTCTGTGTTTCAGTTTGTGCTCACTGCCCCTTGCCCTGTCACTGGGTACCTTTGAGAAAAGCCTTCTTTGCACCCTCCCTTCAGGTATTTATATATATTGATGAGAACCTCATGAGCCTTCTCTTCTACAGGCTAAACAGTCCCACCTCTCTCAGCCTTTCCTTATATGTGAGATGCTCCGGTCCCTTAATCATCTTAGTGGACTTCACTGGACTGTCTCCAGTGTGTCCATGTCTCTCTTGTATTGAGGAGCCCAGAACTGACCCAGCACTCCAGATGTGGCCTCACCAGTGCTGAGTAGAGAGGAAGGATCACCTCCCTTGGCCTGCTGGCGATACCCTTCTGAATGCAGCCAAGGCTACCATTGGCCTTCTTTGCTGCAAGGGCACATCGCTGGCTCACGTTCAGCCTCATGTCCACCAGTACCTCCGGGTCCTTTTCTGCCAAGCTGCTTTCTAGCTGTGTGGCCCCCCACATATACTGGGAGTCCCCAAGTGCAAGACTTTGCACTGCTTCTTGTTCAGCTTCATGAGTTTCCTGTCAGACCCTCTTGTCTGTTAAATAATACTTTTTTCCATTTTTTTAAACAGAATTCTTCACTGTCCCACAGAATAAATAGCACTGTAGCACCCTCTGAGCTGCAAAAAGTGCTTCCTGTTCAGCATGATAAGATGAGGAAAGTTTGGCTGATGAAGCGTTTTCCCTAGCAGCATGTCCTTAAACACTTTACACTGGAAAAATGCAACCTTCAATACTCTATTGATTTTCTCACTACATTCACTGCCTCATCCTAGATATGCTTGGAAAAAAAAAAATCAATCAAAATAATCCTTAGCTATGACATAATAACCTCATCCCCACTCCAAATAAAAGACCCTTTCTGCCCAGCTGACTTCACAAAATAGCACTAAAGCCAGTACCTTGCACGAGCCTGAGGGTCAGACTGGCTGGGTTGATGCTCCAGGCTGAGGAACAGCCCGGAGACAGAACGCACCACTTGCACGCACCCCTGTCAGAGGTGGGCTAATAAACGGGATCAAATAGACCTAAATCCTACCACCACCCCCCGGACTTAATGGCTGCAGAATCACTGTGGTGGGGAAACAGCCAGCAGCAAATAGGAAGAATCAGAAAAAAAAGTGGAGGAATTTGAATGTAGGTAATTCTGCTTTCCTAGAGCTTTCCCGACAGGTTTTGCTGCAAAAAAAGATCTGGAATCTAGAATATGCTGACTGAAACAAAGAGAGATATGAACTAGGCTCTGTAATGAATGACTTGATGGAAACCTGGATTTCCTGAAGTGTTCAGCATCTGCTTGCTCTCACCAGTTTCAACACAGGCACCAGCTCCCTGAAGCTTATATCACAGAATCACACAGAATCACACAGAATCACAGAGTGGTTGGGGTTGGAATGGACCTCTGGAGATCATCCAGTCCAACCCACCTGCTAAAGCAGGTTCACCAGAGCAGATCACACAGGAATGTGTCCAGGTGGGTTTTGAATGTCTCCAGAGAAGGAGACTCCACAACCTCTCTGGGCAGCCTGTTCCAGGGCTCTGGCACCCTCAAAGTAAGGAAGCTTCTCCTCATATTCAGATGGAACCTCCTGTGCTTCAGTCTGTGCCCGTTGCCCCTCATCCTATTGTTGGGCACCACTGAAAGGAGTCTGGTCCCATCCTCTTGACACCCATCCTTGAGATATTTATAAATATTGATGAGATCTCAGCCTTTTCTTCTCCAGGCTGAACAGACCCAGCTCCCTCAGTCTCTCTTCATAAGAAAGATGCTCTAGGCCCCTCATCAGTCAGCTGGTAAACTAACTTCAGGTTCTTAAAAAAAAAAAGCAAACAAGACAAAACATCCAGGCCACAGCACGACCACGCAGAGTGTTGTAGGCCTACACATATTATATATGAATTGTTTTGAATTGTATCTGACACCAATCTGAAAACCATGGTGCAAGAACTTATAGCTGGAGTGGTCTCTGTGGAGAAGACCACCCAAATTCTTTGGCCACTGCTGTCTTCAGGCAGCCCTTACAAATGGCTCAGGCTTGGGAAAACAGCCCTGGAAACTCAGCTAACAACAAAAAATGCTGTTTCCTTAGACTGCATAAATAACTTCCTAGACACAGCTGATAACTTGTTTTCACAGCTTTTTCACTACTTGTTTAGTGCTTTGCTGCTTCTATGAATGCTAGAAGTAGCAGGATTTTTTTTTTTTTAATCACATGACCTTTATTTACAACAAAGCTAACGGAACTGGGGCTTTCATGTTGTTTCGAAACTCGAGGAAAATACTGTCACCATTTTAATGACCATCATATTACTAAGTTAGGGTTTTTTTGCAATACAAAGCATAAAGAGAGGGGAAACAAACAATATCGTATTGCTGGCAGAGGACAGGAATTTTTCTTGATGCACAGTTTTTCTCATCACTGTTTTTCAACTTCACACAGGGAGAACTTCATCCTGCTGTGAATTTTTGCCAACTCTCTTCTCACATTCATGAAATCTAAGTCACAATTCCAGCAGCACTAGCACAGGTCAGGGGTAGTTTCAGGAAATTTCTTCCCATTTCACACTGACTATACCTCACAATATTTAAACTCTTTGCAGGGACATCTGGCTGATACCCTTTCTCACTCTCTTGCTTCCAGGAGAGTGATATCAACATCTTGTTGCTGAGATTGGATTAACCGAGGAGAATAACAGGTTAAAATTAAATGTGGGTAACATTCATGCATGTATTCAGCACACCATATTTATTTTTTAAACATAATAATTAAAAAAAAGAATCAAAAGGTGAATGACACTTGTAATACATTCCTCAGAGGAGTGTCAAAAGGCATCTCAGCTTGCATCTCGGCTTCAGAAAATCACTGCCTTTGGTCCATCCTTGTCAGGTATCCAGCAAACATTAACAGAAGAGACTTATTTAATCAAAACCAGACTCTCCTGTTAACGTTTGCTGTATAACTTGTAACTTCAACCTTGAATTTAATTTTTTTCCTAGATGATTCATAGTTTTTGATTATACTGATATTCCCCCTATAATAGGTCCTTACTATTTATATGAATGGTTGTCAAGGAAACCAGAAATCTAACAAAACTGGGTAACTCTTCTAGATTCAGAATTTCTGGTGCCTGAGTATTTAAAAAAATAATAACAATTCTCACTGAAAAACAACTGTCAGGAGATGGGAATCTATACACTTTTGCTAAAATTATTTTTCTGCTGGCCTTTGCTGCTCTTGTTTTTACTCATCACAGAAGTGCTGGTGACTGTAATGAATTCTGCTTCATCTCTTGCTTTATGAACAGATGATATCTTCCACATATACATGCAACAAGTCTGGATAGAAATAGCAGTGAGTAAAAAGGTTGAGATAGAAATGGATGATTATCTGAACCTCTGGGTCCTGGATAATGTAGAGTAAATGCAGAAAATGTGGAACAAGCCACAACTGGAAATAAAGATTAGATATTAAAAAGGCAGAACAAACAAAAACTTCCAAATCAGCATGAGCATACAGTGAAGGAGAATAACTGCAAATTAATTCTCATTTCTGTAGCAAAGTCTGTAACACAGCCTGACTGACGCTTGGGATTACTTTTTTACCTTTTTTTTTTCTTTTTTCTTTCTTTCTTCCCAAATCTCCCACCAATACACAGTTATACACAAAGGGCAGACAGGTGGGAAGAAAATTATTTTAGAATGCTTCTTCAAACTTACTTCCTTAATAACAAAATTAACTGAGGGTGCCAAGAGTTAAGCCATGCTCTGTGTTTGGAACCAATGTATGAAACTGCAGGCTGTCACATAAAGTAAAATGATTTTTTTTGTTGTTTCTGACATTTAGGTAACAGGATATTCAGCCATATAGCTTCTTCAGAAAAGAAATGATGAAATGGTAATTCATCTCCTGGCATCTTTGAGGATTATCTCCTTTTCCTTAGGTCTCTGGCTATTTTTGTTTCCATTCCTCCCTCCTTGCTTAGCCCCACCAAACTCAAATGGCCAGTCTCCATTTGGCACTGAGTCCCTTTTCTTTAATCTCATCTGAGACATTTTAAATTTTCTCCACTGTTTCTTGCTATGTCCAAAATGCTGAATGCCCTCTTTTCTCTTCTCTATCCATTTGTGCAAGATGAGACTACAGAACAGAAAGTCTGGCCAGTCTCAGTGCTGTTTCTCGCCCCTTTGGGACTTTTGGCTTCAACTCCAGTTGGCTTTCAGTGTGGCAGTCAGGGGTGGAGGACATACAAGGGTCAGAGCATCCTGAGAGAGGTCAGTGAGAATAAACCAAACACCAGCCTCCCAGTCCTACCTCTCCAGCAGAGGCAAAAGTGGAAGTCTTCCCTAGAAGATAAGATAAAGCCTTTTTTTTTTTTTTTTCCATCCTGTCAGTGAATGAGTGAAAAGAGACACACAAGGTGGACTAGATAAAACGGCAGGAAGCCAGAGCTTTCTGCTAAAAGCTGACTGACAGGTAGATCTGGCTAGAATTTGGCCAGCGATCAAAAGCAACTTGTGGCTGCCCTTCTCACTTCACCTGTATGGAAAGATAAGAAAGATCAATTGCTCCCTTTAATTGCTAGTGAACTCAATCAACAAGCTCTTTGTACTAATTCATCAGGGAAGATACAAATCCACAAAAATATTACAATTGCCAGCTTTTTAATTTTAGCAGCTGTACAAGTACATGCACATTACCTGCAGCCATTACATGTTTTGGCAAATTTCCATGCAGCTCTTGGGGTCAAAGTCTAGAGGCAAACGATGTGTGTTTTGTGTGATGTCAGGATATTAAACAGGTGTCATCAAGACGCACTGTCCAGAATAAAAAGCAACACCATCTCCTGCATAAAGACATGTTATGTTGGATAGACAATAACCTCAGCTCAGTGACAAAGACCTGAAATGGGATTTTTTGCCTAATGGGACCCTTTGCAAAAGTTAATTTTTAAGGATGATGAAAGAAGGTAGCACAACAGTTACCCTTACTGTTATCAACCAAGTAATGCCTGGCAGGAGGCTGCACGTCTAAAATATTAGTTATCTTGTGCAAAAAAAAGCCCCAACCAAAACTTAAAAATGTTGAGGGAAGGACTTCTCACCATTTTAAGACTGAAAGATCTCATCTTGTTTGTATCCAATACAAAACAGAATGTACTTCAGTGCAGGAGTCAGAGTTGCAGAAGATGATGATTTGTGGAAAGGATGTGGAAATGCAACTTCTGCCAGACCTCTGACATCCTAATGTGAAGTCAAAACATAGCAGACACATAAAAGAAAAAAAAATATTCATTCTGCTATGCAGAAGGAAATCACTAGCTACTATCTGGCATCTCACCAGTAAAATCACCTCTCTCCAGACCTAAAACTTTTACTGTTTCTGCTTTCAGAGCAAGAGCAGAGCAAGAGCAAGTCAACAGCTGAAAATGCTGCACCATGAGGCAGTGGGTGGAACACACTTCCAGCTGGTGGAATAAATGCCATATCCCATAAAGAACTGTTACTTCTCTTATTTTCAGCAAAAGCAATGAATTCGCAGGAAAACAAGTCATCCTCCATCCTGCAGGGTTGGAGGCCAGGTGGTGGGAACTTCTTATATTGCAATTATTGCCTCAAGAGAACAAAAATTACATGAAGCAGTGTAGTTTTCTCCAATGCTAAGTATTATCATACATCAAAACTCCTGGAGACTAAAAAGCTCTAGGAATACATCATGGATAAAAAGGATAATAAAGGATAAAATGTATTACAATTATGAACAAGCGATATTAACAATAATCAAGTACAAGAAGAACTGAATGCAACAAGGGGGAGAAAACAGCATTATTTTTCTTTGTTACTAGAAAGAGATGTCTCTCAAACAATGCAGCACTAACTAGAGAAACAATCAGAAGAAAATACATTTTTGGGAAAGCTGGGCTCCTCTAAAGGAAGAAATATTGAGTTTGATGTTCATGACACCAGTCTAGCTTCTTGCCCATGTTCTAGTTAAATATTGGACAAATACTTTAGATAACAGTGAATTTGCATGAGTTGTGTTTAAAGGAAGTGTCCGTGTAGCGGGCATGTATCTCTCACACTTCTTGAAACTGTCAGTGTGAGGGCTAAGGCCACCAGTATCACCCTAATTCCACGTAATCTTGTAGTTTCACCTGAAGGACCATCAAATAAAAATGCAGTCAGATAGGTGAACGCAGATCCTAAATGGCTGATTAAAACAATACAGCTGGAGCCATTTTATAAAGCTTTCAACTGTATCAGTTAAAAACTATGGAATTTATTCAACTATGAAAGGGGTGAAACCTGAAGTAACAGAACAGTATATATGAAAATTATCAGGGGATCGAAACACTGCTGAGTTTTCATCTTTGTTGCTGAAAGGGTGAGACCTGGACACCAGCATTTACCCTCAAAAAATGAAACTAGATTGAGTCAGTTTGATCTGAAAAGTGATACATCCACTAACAGAAATGAAATTTCACAATGTGGAAATTCAAATGTTCTCATATCGAGGTCACTCCAAAACAGGTACTATCAGTGGCACCTAATTAATCATCTTGTTCTATATCTCTCCTTTGAAGCAGGTACCTAAACTCCAAATCAGTCTGAATGCCCCTACCCAGGCTGAGATGGCCTCAGAAGACCTGTGAGATGAGGGACTTCACTGCCCGGTGTGCTCGTGCTACATCGGACACACAGCACGGCTTGTCATTTCCAGTGCTGTGAAAAAGCATCATACAAAGAGGTGTGCCCAGGTAAGATGAACATCATGTTTCACCACAAGAATGACCATTTCAGCCCTAGTCCTTCAGAATACTTTCCGCCTATGCTTCCCGCTGGACCGCTCCGTTGGGAAGGAGCTCACATCTGAACTACTGTGCAACTCGTCCCTAAATTCCAGTTGTTTCTCAGATACAAGCCAACACCAAACACTTTACAAATTATGAATTCTAACAATTCCAGCTCCCTGGTGGTGAATCAAGGTTATTCTTGGAGTCCTTCCAGCCTGCTATCTTTCTTCAGATTATCAACTGGACACACAAATATATGCACTTTAGTTCTTTGTAAATCTAAAAGCAAGGCTCACTAAACATTTTAATAAGATGCTCACGTCAATACCAATCCTGAATAGGAATGCCTGGAACAGTCCCTGCTGCTCTTCTATCAGTAATTGAATGCCCTATGACAGGGAAGTGTCCTTACGGGCAAGTGAAAAGCTATTAAGATCTAAGACCATAGTCATTACATGTCTTCCCAGCTTTTTATCTGTTAATGCCAAGAAAATAAATCATGCTGGAACACAGGATGACCATTAACTCTCCACAGCAAGTACCAGGGATATACAGCCTATACCTGTTACGCAGATCAAGGCGTCAAATAATTTCCGTACAAGGTTAGGACAGCAAAAAGTTTTCATTTCTCATGGAAGGATGATAAAGTTCTTAGAAAGGAGTTGCTGTAATGGGGATACAACAATATCTTGGGCACAAACAATATTTGCAGCAGTCAGTCTGAGGCACTGTGTGTTTTCAACTTCCTTTTTTTCCAGGGCACACTGGATAATTTTTGTCAAACTGAGTAATTTTTGGAAAATCTCATGTGCAGTTTTTAATCTTTGTCCCATTCTCTATTAAAAGAGCCATCCCTGGAGGTGCAGCGCATGTTGCTGCAGTAAGAGTGACGTTTAAGAAGCTGAACGCCAAGCAGGAATCCTTGCTATCGAAATGTCACAGTCAGCTACTATGACACAAATGTGGGTGATGGCAGCAGAAGAGAGTTGGCTCCTTATTCCTCACTTCACATATGTCACAAAGAATAGGTTACCCTGGCTCCCTGGTGGAGGTAGTCCATAGTGACTGTACTGCTTTTCCCTAGAATCAATAAAAAGGTGGAGCTACAAAGCCCACAATAGTTACAGAGAAGTTAGAAAATCAACAAAGGACTCCAGTGTTTCCAAAACACCAGCAACAGTAGGAAAGTATAAGGGGTTTATGGAAAGTATAAGGGGTTTATAAAGCCAGGCATGAGGCTTCCTTTTTGAACGGCCAGTTGTGCAGCAGAAGCACCGTGCAATGTAACACCACGGGCAGACCAGGACCCTCGGAAGAGGCCCAGAAAACAGCGCACCTTTCTCACATCACACTGGGCTTCATCCCGATACACCAAACTCTTACAGTTCCAAATCTTAAATTAACTGCCGACATTTGTAAATCCAAGGAGCAATGACAAAAAAATCTGCGAAAAGCTATTCCACCTTTCACATCTTGCCTCCCTCCAGAGACAAAGTCAGAGGTGAGGCTGTCCATGAAAGGCAGATGTCACGAAGCAGACAACAACTGCTGGAAGTCAGTAATGGCACCATGACTCCCATTCTCACGACCAATTTCTGACCAGCCTCACCGATCTCCACAGCACTTCTTTCACCGCTGCCTTTCTTTTCCTTTTTTTAAAAGTAATCTGGGCCTGAATAATAAGGGAAAACAGTTATTTTTAATTTGTACTGTTGCATGGCTTCTTTTGTGCAGAAGAGGGACTGAGAGGGCAGAGGAAGTACTGCTTAGGCTACTCAGTCTGCACGGATAGATTCTGATCACAAAGGTTCCACTGTGCTGGGGAGTTTGAATTGCTATCTGTTTCTTGGTGGATACTCATTTCCTCCCAAGCAGTCTGAAGGAAAATATCTTGGCTTACAAGGCTTGGCTTGTTAATGGCCAGTCATCTGTACTGAAAATCATGGATAAAAGATCCTGCTCTTAGTGTGGTAGCATTGTGTCACAACCACAAGCGTATTTTATCACCTGAGATTTCACGTCTCCAGTATTCAGTATGTTCATCAGCAAATACACAAGATCTCATAGTGTGGAAATTCAAGTCTAAAACTAAGCCATGAAAATCTGTACAATGTTTTGATCAAAGGCTTTGGTTTTCAAAATCTTAAATTTGCATTTTCTCTAAAAAAAAACCAGAACAAACCAACAAAGCAGACATGAAATAATTTTTTTTAAAGAGAAAGGCAAAGGGTAGGAAGAAACAGCACTCCATGCTTATTATTTCACTGAAATGTACAGAAGGCTAGTTTACAGAAAAGACAAAGAGCTGGTGAAATGCAGGAGCATTGCAACCCCACCATAATATGTGACAGTATTTGACCAGAACCACAGCACTGTAGAAACACTTTAATTGAATACCTACCACTGCATAAATGAATGTAAATATAAACAGATGCTGTGTTTCACATCCTGTATTGAATTAGTAGCAATTAGATCTTGCATATGAAGTGGAAAAGGAAGGACGGAAAGTAATGTCTGCTTTATAACTTCGTGTGTCTGCCTCTGAGGCATACGGCGAACTACTTAAACAAATAAACAACCACGCATTCCCTTGAACAATTTACAATCTGCAGGCAGTGTGATGCAAATAGAGTCTAACTGTTATAATCCATGACGGTTACTAGTTAGTCCCGGGAAAACAAATTGTTATGGATGGCAGCTCCTGCAACATCCAGTGGAACTGCTTGATCAGGAGATGGTGGAATGCGGGAGAATGCTTGTTGTTCAAGGCTTTATCAACACTGCTGACACTGTTACCCTCTGCAGTTGATGTGACTAATATTAAGCCAATATTCTGTTCATCAAATATCATCTTACATCTTCCCAGTTGTCAGTCAGCTCCCTCCCATGTTCTGCAGTTCTGTTGGAAGTATTTGCTTGAATACAGTTCCAAAATTGGTATATGCCAATGTATGATACATGCAGCCCCACCAATGCTATCATTCATTGTAAAAGCTTCCACCGGCAGCAAAAAAAAATCAAGGCATTTGATTTGCTTTTGGTGTCAATTGTTGCATGGTCACAGAGCGCTTATTAAAAAAGCTAACATTATTGGGATATTGGCTTAGGCTAACTCTTGCACGGACAATACCACTTGTCAAACAGGACACTTGGTTGCTGTCTGGATGGTGAAGGGAGTCTCCATGGTAAGGGTCATTGCAGAGGCATCTTAGTTGGGCTGGGTGACACTCACCTAAAACAAGATACTGTCAAATTTTTATAACCCAGCTGGCCCGCGGTCCTACATGAGCACTGCAGGACATGCGTAATCCATCACTATAGATTACCTTAACCTACATACAAAACATATCTCAACTATCTTAACTGCGTACAAAAGACTGTCCTACATGATCATATCTACACACGTAGGAACTGTTTCTATTGATTGTGTTACCCTTGCACAATCGATTAATTTTGCAGTAGGAACTGTCTGTGTATCTCCAGGACAACCACCCAGGATGTTAATCGACACATTTAAGTGTATAAATTGGTCCAGGCACAGCATGGACTGCCTAGGAAATCTCAAGAACTGCCTGAAATTCCCACTGGGACAGCTCCTATAACAATCTGTCAAATACTTTCTTGTGCAGATGGCCAGCAGTTCAGTCAATCACCTAGTTTCAACTTGATCTGCTGTCTGAAACCAGCCCTTTATCTCGTCTATGCAGACGACTAACCTGGGAGTTCCTGGACCACCCTGGGAATTAGAACCTTAGGTGCACTGAGAGTGCACACAGGCACAGCCCTGAGACCCAGCTACACTACAATTACAATTAAAGAAAGAAACTTGGTTTTCCTGCTTAAATCTCATAGCCCTTGTCCATCTGTCAGACCAAAAGATGTCAACGTCAGACCTAGTGAACTGCCTTCACAGTTCAGATGGAAGTGGCTGAGGAGTGACTCATCTCATGCTTAAGTAAGTGCCTAAAGTTAGGTAATATTTATGCCACACATTATACCAGCTTGGTTTTGCTCCCTGGATCACACTGCTGATTTTGACTGAGTGTGCAGCCTACATCAACATTTCTCATATGAAATCACCTCAGGCAGCACTGGCAGTGAGATTTGTGGTCTATTGTTTCTGGGAACAGTAAAAGCTGGAATATTGTCCATATATGCAGCAAAGTATGAAGCTTTTCACACCCCATTTTCAGGTCAAATGCTCATGTATTGCAGAAACCTATTCACCATTCCCAGCTTCAAGTTCGCAGAACAATTGCAGCATGTTTGTGGGCTGAACTATTTAAAGGACATGGCTTTTCTGCTTTTCCAGTGATGACAAGCCTACGTTCATGTGGGCCATCAAGATTCATGCACAGCAGAACAGGCAAATGCTCATTTTACCTTCTGCTCCCCTCAGTTCACCTGGCATTGGTAGCAGTCTGTCAAGCAACACCTGGGAAAACAAACTCGTCTCATCTGTATTCCACACATCACACACACAGTTTTGCTTTATCAGCTGCTCCCTCTGCTCTGGGCCAATGCAGATCACAACGGGTTTACTGCCTAAACTTCCCTGTGAGTGAAATGACATGAGATTCCATGCTGAATAATGAAGAGTAGAAGCTAAGTGTTCCTGTTGCACATTTTCAATAGTTAGCTCTGGAGTGTCTTCATGTAAGACTGAACTGAAAAAACACAATATTCTGCAGCCTCACATTTGCAAGCCACAGCTGTAATGGGTCTTTTAGATCAGTGTTTCACAGGTATGTATTTTTCTTTTATTTAATGTTCAAAGAAGACAATTTTCAGCTTCCAGTTGTTCTGTGGGATGCATTGCTGTAATAGCTACAGCTACCACATTAAGACCACAGCTGAATAACATGGCTAATGTGATAATAGAAAGCAAATCTACATTGCCAAGTAACTTTCCAGTTTGTGGTCACAGCCATATGTGACCACATAAATTTGGAAGAGTTACTGGAAAGCAGCTCCACAGAGAAGGATTTGGGGGTTCTGGTTGAAGGCAAGTTGAACATGAGCCAACAGTGTGCCCTGGCAGCCAAGAGGATCCAACCGTGTCCTGGGGTGACAGAACCCAAGAGAATGGCAGGAAGATGTGCCAGGGGAGGTTTAGGTTGGACATTAGGAAAAGGTTCGTCACCCAGAGGGTGCTGGAGCACTGGAACAGGCTTCCCAGGGAGGTGTCACGGCCCCAAGCCTGACAGTGTTCAAGAAGAGACTGGACAAGCCCTCAGACACATGGTGTGAACTGTGGAGTTGTCATATGCAGGGACAGCAGTTGGACTCGATGATCCTTGTGGGTCCCTTGCAACTCATGACACGATTTTATGTGTGGGCCATAGTGAGCAGAACAAGAATGAAATCTGCAGCTACGAAACGGTTCAACTACTGGCACCATTATCAGCTGCCCACACTTCGAGGATGCTTATTGCTGATTCCTAACTGCATGTAGCAAGTTTAGGTAATAGGAGAGAGTTGCACTGGCAGTGCAGTTCACAATCTGAACAGCTTCTAAGTTGAGGGTAAGTTTTTAAGCACAGATCTCCCTCATGGTTATTGGTGAGGCAATGAAGAGACAGGACAAGTTACATTGGGGGAGGTTACAAGCGTTTTAGTAGAAGCGCCTGTTACAATCATCAAACTGGCTGTTTAAAATAAATTTATCCTGCAAGCTCCCATCTCAACTGTGTTCGACCCTTTTCCTGGAAATGCTGCTATCTTGGCTCAGCTCTACAGCCAAATCTCCTTCTCTTCTGCCACATCCGCTATCACGTGCCTCAAGCAAAGACAGAGCTCTCTGTGGCCATCCCCTCCCATGATCCACACCTCTTCCCAGCAGGCTGGCGTTAGTTTGGCAGCACCCACCTCTAGGGAGAGAATGAACATAGGCTCTTTCTGGTGCAGAATGAACATGAACAGGTGTTTCCCTTGCAAAAGGTAAAATAAGTCTTCTCTAAATTTTGAAAGGAACATCTGACTTGCTTACTTCACAGCAGCACGCAGAGTAGATATGTTGGTTTGCTAGCCCTAGAAATTCTGGGATAATCAGTGGCACTTTGTCTACCCTTTCCTGCAATGAAGCATCCCGTTTTCCTCTAAAACCTGAGAGAAAACAACACCTATTTCAGAGCCTTATTTTCTACACCTTCCTTTAGGACACTGGTTGTTCTAACTCTAAGCTAAAGAGAACGCATTTTAAGAACTGCAGGATATGTTAAGAAACATCACCAAATATTTTAGTCTCCAAATTCTGCCTTTTAAAAAAAAACAATACTCTAGTGGAAAGCGTTGCCTGAGTTCTAAATAGCTACTTGGAAACAAAAAAGTATCCATACTATTTATGGAGGATTTAACATTATGTGCTCCCTTCTACTATTTGAGCAGGAACAGGAGCAGGACTTCTCCCAGGACTTAAGGGCCTAAGCTTAAATGGCAACTCTTACTGCATTGGAAGTAAGAGGCTGGAAGCTCATACTTATCCAAAGGGGAAAAAAATAAACGTGAAATGAAATGTTTTCTGTAGCAGCTAAAATGTGTTCCAAAGCAATGAAACATTGGTGAATGAGGGCTAAGCAGAAAATTCTCAAGCTATTGTTCAGTCTAAGCCCTTTTAAATGTCAGCAATTGCTATTGATTACAATTTTATAAAGAACTATGGAGGGTCATTAAAACTGAAATATAGTATATACTGGATTCATAGTTCACTTTAGAGAAAGGTAGACTTTCTAGTAAACATTCCAACATCAGCTCTGTTTTCCTAACACTGGACAGCATAATACAGCTCCCAAGAGTACAGGTGAAATACATGAACCCAAAACAATCATTAAATCCTCTCTGGAGGGTATGGAGGAAACAAATGAGAGGAGCTCCCCCAGCAGTCTGTAAACAGCTCCTCTGTCTTCTTTGCTAAAACTTGCAGGATGATCTGGATATGAGCTAGCATCAAACCCGGCTTTTTAAAACTCCATTTATATTTACAACTCTTTGCTGTCCTTTGGCAGTGTCTGTCACACTCACCGATACTCAGTACTACTTTATACTGTGGTTTTTGGCTATTGAAATCAGTGAAATTGCTTGGTATGCAATATGATGAGCTCTGAGGAAGAGCGGCAGACCTAGAAAGATGTATTTATGTATCAAAGCCTGCACGCCCTATGAAAGTGGTCCCCACCCTGAAGTCTATGTGTTACATGCAAGACAGTCTGGTGTCGCTTTAGGTCACCAGCCATTTAAAAACTGAAGCTGAGTGAAAATGGAGGGACAAAACAAGACTTTGCTCTGTAGCCTAATAAGTGCCCAGAGTTTTGCCTATAAATCAGAAAGTTGAAGTAAGCTCTCTTGGTTATTATTTACTTAACTAGATTGGACCATACCCCAACGACCAGAAGGAAAACACTAAGAAGTCTGCCTTGCCCAGCTGAGAGGCTAATTAAATGCTGTAAAACCCTACAATTTGCAGAAAAGCACATGTAATATAGACACATACAAGATTTACAAGAACAAACCTCCTCCTTGCTATGAAGCTATAAAGAACAGAAGGAAGATTTCTAGCTAATTAGGTTAATATCAGCTTATGGCTTCATGTAGCAGGATGAATAAAACAATAAAAATAGCTAGAAACAAAATACTTTTTAAAGGAACATCTTTTCCCTCTTCTCTCTCTCTCTTTCTTTTCCGTTTTTTATCTTTCCACAACTTTTTGTGCTCAAGATTCTGCAACACGGTGTGCTTAGAATTTATACCTTAATTAGCATAGCAATTTGCTAACTTTTGTTTTTCCCTTGGTTTGGGGTGCTGTTCAGAACAGTCTGATAAGTCATACACATTATGGCCAGCAACTCCAAATGTTAAAATCCGAATACTTCATTCTACCTTCAAAGCTAAAAACTGTGCAGCTCAAACTCAGTGCTGTGCCTCATGATCTAATTTAAACTTTATAACTATGAAAAAATAATCACTTTATGCTTTGAGTGATTTTTTTCCCCCTTGGAACTCTCCTGTCTTCATAGAACCTTCCTTTCTTGATATTAATTCCTTTTGGAAGGGCATGCAGATAAAAAAGGTAGTTGTTTCAAAATGTAGTATTGATACATCATCAGAGTGTGTGTTCTTACGGTGTTACACACCCATGCCTAAAGAATGCAGGGAAGTTGAGTGTTTCAAGTAACAGAATTGGGCTTATTGAACAAGCTACTTAATATTCCACCAGTGCTATTAGAAAGAAGTATCTTTAGTAAAACATAATGTGATCGGATGCAATTCAACCTGGGCAACCAGTATCTTCTTGATAGCAGGCAAAATTCTAAGGTGCTAAACAGCATATTCCTTTGGTGAAGAAATTACATTCATTTTAGCCATTTAGTATCTTCTACTCAAGTGTAACTAGGGTTACAATCACGTCGGTCAGATTTAGTTTTAGCCAGGGAGAATATTTTAGCCAGCGGTTCTCCCACAAGTCACCAATCCAGAGAGATGAATAAAAAAAGGGATGACACAAAAAGGGATGACATGAAACCAGAAGTGTATGAGTAACACTTGTGTTTGCCATTCTTTACCTTGAGCTCATCTGCATCGTAGAAGTCTATGCGCACAGCAGGGACCATCCATGTCTGGAACAAAGTGGCCAGGATCTGTTTGGCGATTGCATCTGCGATGAGGTGGAAGTGGAGTGGGTTTCGCCTGATATGGAGAGAAAAACGCATTAGATTCCAATTCCTCTAGTAAAAGGACAACATCAGAACTTGCAAAGCTTTATTTATGTCTAAGGTGTCAAGGTAAAGCATGTTCAGTGGAGTCCTGCTTTGTGGCCAAAATGCTGAGACAAAATCTGAATAAACATTACAATAATAGAAATACTGGATCAGTTTCTGGGTGGCTGTAAATAAATATAGTTCCTTTGACTTCAGTGGAATGAGATGATTAATAATAGCTAAGGATCTTGTCCCTTCTACCAGCTCCTTAAAAGAAGGCCAAGTTAATCCCCCTCTGGGGACTTGAGCTGTGCAAGTGATTTCTTTCAGTTTCTAGGTCAGCCTGGTAATTTATCTTTGTGGAACAGTTGTCTGTGGAGAAGTGGGAGTGGAAGGGAAGGTTAAAAAATAATTATCTGAATGAGGTGAAATTCCAGGCGAATGAGTTTACACACATCTTTTCTACAAGGCAAACTTGGGGTATCACCAGCTGTCCTACGAGAACCCAAAATTAGATGTTTCGGGTAAGTGACTTCTAGCTACTGGCCTAATGAACAGAACAGAGACTGTAAATCTCCTCACATCCTTGTTGCTAAAGGGAGGGAGGGCTGAAGAAAAGCAGGAAGACAGAAAATATTTTACTTCAGAAAAACAGATTTGCGTTCACCTCTGTAGTTATAGGACTTGGGCTAAGTGAAAAGCTTCAAAACAAGATCAGTGAAGCCAATACGAGCAAGAGTGCCAAGGCTGAATGAAGTATATGGATTTTTCTGTACTAACGAGAACTTGGACATTACAAATACTATGTTTAAATCTCTTAACCTTGCTTCTCTCTTTGAGGGATAGTAAGCAACAAAGTCTGATCTTTATTCAACTTCTGTGGCAGGAGTACGAAAACCTATGAGTGGAGGTTAGTTTCAATTTGTAGTCTTCCATGTCTATCCCTAGTTTAGCAAGTTTTCCTGTCAACAGAGAAGGACAGAGTGTGCAAAAGCCACTTGGAAGACAGGCAGTTCATTTAGGCTTTAGCATTGGCTCAACCTTTCTCGGAGTAGTGGAGTCTCACCATTTGTAAAGGTAAATGGGTGTACTTCTTAATGGATATTTTCGTCTAAAAAGAGGAACATTCAGTTTCAGATGCTAGTGGAAGATGACTGATACTACTACACTCTGCTGTGAGAATGAGAAGTAAGGAAATCTATGTTAGTTCAGGCCAATGTACTTCCATTAGACTTCTGGGCTTTACCCAAAAGATGAATGTCATTTCTTTCTCCATTTCCTGCGTTGATGAATAATACGTCTCTTTCTCTTTAATGCTACTCTTCTTGCTTTGATGAGTAATGCTCTTTCTCACTGAACAAAGCCCATAAGAACATGCAAAAATACATATAATGGTTCACAGTATCATAGTGCACTTCCCAGCAGAAACGGGAGATTGTTGTGAGAAGTGATGTATGGCTGGATTTTGCAGTGTTAGAAATACTGCACCTGAGATCCAAACCAATACCCAGGGATGTCAGTGAAGCTGATGTATTGGCTTCAAGGGCACTGTGGATGAAATTACGTACTCACAGGAAAAACAGAAAAGGGCTGGTTAGAAGCCTTATATATGAGATAATCACGATGGCAGAATAAACCCACAGCTGATCTGCTTTTAACAATGCCCAAAACACTAAGCCACAACACACTTCGCGAAATGATAAAAGGTCTTTCAATCTCCAGCTTGCCCTGGAGTGAGGAGGGGAGAGGGAAAGGCGCAGGCTGCCAGCTGCTGAGTGTCCCATTACCCAGCTAAAGGGATCGCAGCAATTACATCTGCTTCACCAGCCCAGCAGGAGAGAAGAAGAGGACACCCTGGCTCATGCAGATTCCGCAGTAACCAGGCACCTTGCCAAGAAAAAATTGGGAGATAGCACTGATCAGGAAACAGATTTCATTAGCACAGAAAAGGCCGAGAGAAACAAAGCGCACCACCAGTGGCTTTGGGCACAGGCAGAGCAATATCTCCAGGCAAATCGGTGTTGAACGTCAAGATACGCATTCCACGTAGGTCCCTCTGCTTAGCAGGGGCTGAGTCTGGTATCTGGTAGGACTACTTCCCAGCTGGTGTTCTTTAGTAATCTATTTTCCTTTTTTTTTTTTTAGGGTCATTTATCTATGTATTGCAAACTAGAATAAGAAGNAAAATAGAATAAAAATAATAAAAAATTAATTAAAAAAAAAAAAAAAAAAAAAAAAAGCTGCATCTTCTTCCAAACCATCATTCAGTTAAATGGAATCGATACAAAATGTTTGAAGATGAAACACACTAGTTGAAATGAAAAAGCCTGATACAAAGGCACCTAAATTTTCGGTAACAGTTTATACTCATCTGGACAACCCAGAGTGTATGAAACTTAAATGAGAACAAGTTGGTGACATTTTCTTCAGCCCAGCTCCTACTGGGGAAAAAGAAAAAGGGAGTAGTTGTACTCCTACACAGAAATGTCTTTCAAGTTGTTAGCCTCGTGGTAAAGATTCAGCTGGAAAGAAAGTATGTGTCAGAGGCAAAGCAGAAGATTATCACTTACAAAAATATATCCCTGAAACAGAATAGTGACCTGCTGACATCTACAACTAAATGTGCATCAGTCACAGAAAATTTTACACCAGGCGAGATTTTAGACTTGTGAACCGTGAGGTTTTAGCATGGTGCTAGAAGCCAACAGAGCACAAACTCAAACATGGAAAACCTGAAGATAACAGCACTAGCATACACACAGATGCCATTTTTTACTTCTTCTGGTGTCTGCAATATGCAAGGCCTAAAAGATTTGGATTGCTTTGAAGTATTTATGAAACAAGTTCAGAAGCTTAAACATCAACCCAGCATCCATTGTAAAAGATACAGAAGAGATTCTGTAAGATGAGAAATCTTACTGAAGAGATATGAGAAAGGCATGTCAACTTTCCTCTTAATTATTTGCCAATATGACTGAATCACTGGCTGTAAGAATTAGGAGTGACAATCAAGATGTTGTGAAGGATTGGTCTTTTTCCAGGATGGAGACATTTTGGGATGTGACGTTTATAAAACTGAAATCAAACTGTATTGCTCCTATGATAAGTGAAGGGATGGCCATGTGGAGAGCTATCGTTCACATGCATTTAGCAGCTAGAATTTTAAAAGTCTGGGAGATACTCAAGTCCTCCAGAGGGAGGCTTGAGAGCCCCTCACTTGGGTAACAAGGAGGGGTAGCGTGGCCTTTGAAGAATTTTGAGAAGCAGCTGAAGACACCGAAGTTTGCTAGCGGAAGTTGAGTGGCGTGAAACTGGAAAAATACTATGCTCTGGTTTAAGAAAAACCCAACTTCTTTCTGTTATGAAGGTAGATCAAGTTATAAAAAGGATTTCAATGCTGTGGTTTCCTGAAATAGTGGGGGACTTAATGAGATGGTGCAGCAGGATCTTTCCAAATTCCTGCGCCTGAGGACTTCAGTGCAGGACAACTTTCTTGGGTTGAAGGGAAGCTGGAATCACATCTTGGAGAAAGTGATGACCAACACAAACCTTTTCTCTCATTCCAAATGTGGAAGTCCTTTGACTTCAACTTCTCTAACCAACTCAAAGCACAGCTGTGTGTTGTGTTGATTTTTAACATGCATGTTATTGCATATAACTAATTTTCCACTGGGCACGTCTGGAGAGTGAAAGAACCACACATGCTAGAGGTTGGTTATATCTTGTACTGCTATACTGTAAATGGTCACAGTATATGCAACTATGGAATAATATAGATCAGTATGTGACAATTTTGATAAACTTATGTTACAAAATAAGTAGGTTTTGGGAAATTCCTGGTATTCATGTGAATTTATATGTTTGGAAGTCAAGTTTCTAGTGTCCCAGGTTTCCGAACAGACAGGCCTTGAACTCTGAGCCCCAGGTCTCTCAGATGCCTCGCTATAGAAGCAGGTATTGAAACAGCCAGAGAATTTCTCCAAAGGTCTCATTTATTTCAAATACATTGAACATCTGAGTTTTTACCAACTACAACTTTTCACAGTTTCTGCTACAAGGAAAACGCTGATGCACTAATGTCTTAATGCAGATGAATGTCATTCCAAAATACGGGTATTTCCCATCAAGTGGAAACTCAAGGTTTTAACCGCTCTATTTACAAAACTGCAAATCTTCATATATTAAATTATTTCCACTTATCTTAAGATCAGAACACTATCTGACAAAGTAAACCATACGTAAAGAACACACATTTATTTTCCTAAATTGCTTTCCTCAAAAGTGAATGAAAAGAGATTGTGGCTGAGATTTTCAAGCGTGAATGCTTAAATATAGGCCCTTAGGCCTAAATATAGGAGCTTAAATGAATGCTTTCATTTTCAGAATTGCTGGGGTCCTATAAAGTTTAGTAAAATGAAAATAAGTCAGTAATTTAAAAATTCAGACTATGAATTTAGGAGCCCATTCTGACATACCCATTTCTATATATTTTTTATTATCAGGATGTTTTATTTTTACATTTCAAAACTTCTTATTCTTCATCAGAGTTTTGATCTGCTTGCTCAAGCATTTGTGGCCCATTCTTTTTGAATAGCCACTGCCACAGAGTTAAATACAAAAATCTACAATTGAAAAAGGGAGTAGTGAACCAAGACTCACTCTTCCCTTCTGTATTATTCCATGGCTCAATTGTTAGCAATTCAAAAAGTGGCTGCTTGGTTGCACAGCTCTCTCTTTGCAACAGAGGAATTTTATTTGCTAAGAATATAAAAAGGTCAGTAGCCCAGGGGGTTTATTTCCAAACCCTATACTTTATTAAGGGAAGCACAACAAGGTAATGCCTTTTATATCTGTAACAAATGGTTACAAGAACTTCAAACAGAAATTATAAAAGGCAGCTTGGGATTTTTTTTTTCCTAATGCCCGTATGACCATCCCTCTCATACAGGGAGAATTTTAATGTGAAATCATTACAGCTTTTTCATACCCTTTCACATCCCATATTGATTAAAATGCTCCCTGAACTATTGGAGAGATCATACAAGATGCACTAACTGCCTCATTCATGGATCTCCTTGTTTTGTGTTAACTCACAGAAGTGCTTTGGGAAATAATAAGAGATTACATGTGTAGATTTTTTTAAAAACATTGCTCTCCCCATTATGCCTCCATTGTTGGGACATCTAGAAAATACAAAAGAAGTGTGTATTACTGATGCACATACATGGATCAGAGAAACCAGTTCATGCTTTATAGTTTTTGTCAGAAGAATCTCCCACAGAATAGACTAACATGTTAGAAAATTGGAGACAATGACAGAGGTTTTACATTCTCAAATTAACTCCATTAAGGCAAAGTGGCCTCCATGGAATAGAGCCATTAGATTACATAAGCTTTAATTACCAGCCAGTGTTGACTTGTGACTCTTACTTGGAAATTGCATGTCATTCTTTTTATTTAATTTATATCTTCATTTGGCTTCCCTTATTCTACTTGTCCTAACAAAAAAGTTATTACTCATACAGCAATCTATAACACAGTTTAATATCCTAATTTTAAAAATGCTTAGACATATGCTTAACTTTAGGGTTATAAGCAGCTTTCTTAAAGCAAAGAGACCAATACTTCACATTAGAAAGCATTTGCCCAGTTGACTGGTTTTGTTTACACTATGAAATCCCATCACCATTACAAAGCCACTATTGCTGTTCAATAGATGGAGTGTACAGCTAAAGAAGGAACTTCTCCAAAGAAGAGGGACTGACATATGGAAAAAAAAAAAAAAAAAGGTTGCTGGCACAAAAGAGATGTTAATTTTTCACAGATTCTCAGGTTGACCTCACTGCCAGCAACATGCTATAATTCTGAAATTCGGCCTTTCTTTGTTCCCAAATGGAACATGGTGCTTAGCATGTCTATGGAAAAGGTAGAGTACACATCAGCCTGGACACTGCTCCAGTTTTGAAAAAGAAGCATAGATGCTTTTTGCATACTACGATATGCACTGTTTCCAAAAGCACTTCCACTTTGTTTTGCCCATTTGACCCAATATCTTTAATTTTTACTGTTCAATCTTTTGCTTTGGAAAAAACTAAAGTTGCACTTAAGACACAATGATATGAGCTTGGGATAAGAGGGAAGATTTTTCGCTCCTGCAACAGATGTATAAAATCTGTCATAATTAGCAACTAGATGCCCAAGAGAGGAAAGCAGGAATGTTGCAGACTAGAACTAAGTACTCATTCCACAAGCTTTCCTCTGTGCATCACTGTCAATGCATATTTATCACAGTCTGCAAACCCTGCAGTACCTCAGCTCTGCTCAGTCTCCTCCTGAGAACAGACTTGTCATGTTACGTCAAACCGGGTGTTAAAAGCTTCTGGGATTTGGTGGCTTGAGTATACGTTTTCTAAAGACAAAACTGGAATCGAGCTCCTTTTTCCACTGGCAATGAAATGCCTTTCCAAACTACGGTGTTCTTATAAGGAATCAACCACACCGCTCCTTACCTCTCCTCTTCCTGCTCTCTAGAACCCAAAGACAGGTTTGGTTCCTCCAACAGTTTGGACAAGTAGCTTGCCTAAGTCTCACAATGTATACAGTATGACTAGAACCAGAAACTTGCTTTTTTATATCTGAGGAGAAATATTCAATACGCAGGATTCGCTGTACATTCACCTATAGAAACTCCTGTAGTTTTTATTTTCAACCCCTGCTGTTTCGTATCTGTCTATCTAGCACTCTAGCTCAAAGTTAGGGCTATAACCAGTATGTTAATGCACAGAGGGAAAATGACTAGGCCTCCATTAGGACAAGGCCTCCTTTTCTCAGAATTTTCTTATCAGAGAAGCAGGGATTCCCTACGGAAGTGAGGAATTTAGGTACCTCTTTTTGTATCAAAGTGCACAGCTAAAACATGCTTTAACTACTAAACTAGATGGAAATGCTAATAAAAGCACACAATATCTCCACGAATTGCAGACAGATTCACTGAAACCCATGCTCTTACAACAAACGCCAAGTGATGAGGATACTAAGTGTGGTTGCCTTGTGGGCCCAGCTGTTTAACCTAGTAGATTGTATTCAAGGAGTTGCAGGTCAGGTCTGAGGTGTAACGGTATAGCTGCCCAAGGAGAATCCACACTGTGCCTGCCTACATAATAACAGCTGTGATTTCTACACAAGTATCTTCAGTTATACAATAGAGTCTCTTACAGTCTCGTTACAGGCAAATTCTGCACTTGCTGTATCAGGGTTGGTTGAACACTGATCATCAGAAACTTCAAAATAGGAAAAAAAAAATCTCTTTGACAACATGTTTGGAGGCATGTTCATTCTGTTCTTGCAAAACTATATTTGAGATTGAATGTGGTGATCCTACAAATGAGGGACCAGTTGCCTAACTTCAGAGATTAGGACAGAACAAGCAAACTACTTCACCGCTGCAAACATAGTCCTTCCGAACGCTGGTTTTGCTCAGCTTATTGGACGACACCAGCTAGGATGCATTCCCTGGTGCACATTTATAGGTTAGAAGAAGAGATGTTTCCATTACTGTTTTCACCGATGACCCTCAAGTCAGATGATGAACTTGCTGCTGATGTCATGAAGCTTCTGCCATCTGAACCAACCACCTCTAACACTCCTAACTCATTCCTCCTAATGCAGCATCATTGCCTGTCTCCATCCTTCTTCTCTACAATTAAATAGATCCTAGCAATTAAAAGAGGAAGCCTTCTTTTCAATTACCATAATTTTTGAAATGCATAGCAGTCTCCAAGAGAACATTGTTTGCACATGGCAACCAATGCAAGGAATCTCGGCTCTAAATTAATTTTCAGCTGAGTTTGCTGTTTGCTTGTTGTTTAGCCTCTAGCCTTCTTCACCATTGCCACTACAAAGATAAAGATCCAAGAAAGGAGCATTTCTGAGGCATGGATCTCCGCACATGTAGGCATGACATCAACACATGCTTAAGAAACCTGTGTTTTCTAGAAGAAATATTTGTAAGAAGCTCTGTCTCTTCTTTGAGAACATCTTCCCTTTCTAGCAAACAATTTACTGCCTAGTGAGACAAGCTAGTTCTAGGCAGGAATAGACTTAGATTTGTCTTTAAGTATGTTTTGAGCAAACAAGCAAGACAGGTAATCTTGAACTACTAACGAACTAACTAACTGTGCTAAAGTGTCATCAGCTATACTGGACTTCATTTTGATCACCTCTGCTGAGCCAGAAAATTCCTGTGAGATGAGCAGTACTGCCAGACAAACAGCAAATATGTTCTTGACAAGGGCAGAATCCACCAGACTTAGAAATACCAATGCTACTTCCCTTTGTTTTGGTTTCATATTTTTAATTAAATGTATGTCCAAATTATATAATTCTGCCATAACTCTGCAGAATTGTTTACGAGTTTGCTAATTGTTCAGATGAGCAGCTTATGTAAAACAGGGATACTTCCTTTAAGTAACACAGAAAGAGACTATTTAAACCTTTGAGCTGTGAGATTCCTATTATTTACAGCACATTTGGAAACATCCTCAAAATGGATGCAAGTACTAGGAGAGAAAAAGACCTGAAAAGCTAACTACTAGGATAACTTACATCACCATAAAAATAAGTTTTTTGCAAGAAATCCCCTAGAAACAACAATCAAACTAGACCAAACACCCCAAATCTTTGCAACATAAAGCCAGTTTCTGCTGAATAATTCAGAAGTCTAATTGGAAATAGGTGCAGTTTTAAAATTTAACAGGATTTTAACATCCAGAAAAATTCTGCACATGCACATCATCAGCATGATACATGTTTTTACTGTTGTTTTGCTTTCGTTATTTGAGCATTGCTTTTCTTGCTTCTAGCCCTCATCTGACAGGAATATACTACTTCCAGAAAGACTTGCAAAGGCTATGTGTTGATAGTGAAAGCTGCTCTGAGATTTTGGAGAGTTTCCCCTTTCCACCTGCGCTCTAGCCAACCTCTAAAACAATATTTACTGAATCTTTTTCCACATTGTACAAAGTGAGCATTTACATTCTTTTACAGAGCTCGCCAAAAATGTGTAACAGTTACAATGGTGTACTAAAATAATTGTAAGGGAGTGATTACTAACTGTTCCAGCAGAGGATTGGAGTCAAACACAAAGAGCAAGCTGGGGGACTGGAATGCCCCACCCTAGCAGGCTATAAGAAGATATTAATTAGTACATGACATGAACAACAGTCATCCTCCTTGGTATATAATATCATTCAATATAAAACAGCATATTGAAACTACCTCCTCAGTAAACTCTAATGTATACTCTACGTGTGCTTTATTTGTCTGTTTGTCCTATTTGAGTCAAACAGTCTGATTAGTCTCTCACATCCCTGTTTCGATCCACTTTCTGCAACACTGTTGGAAAATATCTATGAGAGACACTACTAAACTGGACAAGGAATAGACACATATGCCCACACACAGTTTAATAGCATTTCTCCTTTTCTGGAGGTATTGTTTATTAAGGGATTTGGTTGTTTTGTCTTCATTGTATATTCATGCCTCTTGATTTGGGGATCCCACTGTGCTCCATGTGCTAAAACCAGGTTGCAAAGCCTTCTGAAGAGCTGCAAGTAGCTCTTCTAAAGCCAGGATAAATAATCTGATTTAATGAAATAATACTGGCTATAGTAACCGGTTTACATTGAAAAATAAATATCTAAACGGGGAGCTGGGATAGTCAAGTAACCAGTGTGTGTTTATGTGTATAGCTTTCAAATTACCATCTACACCTGTGCCATACTGATGCCAGAAATAGGCTAAACGAATACAATGCTGTTATTACTATTATTCTTATTTTACAACATTCAGTAGCGTGCAGACGCTTTACAGTACATATAGACACTGTCACTATTCCCACAATGCAACAGGAGTGGCAGGTGGATCTCCGATTCCTCAAATGCACTGTGGAAATCTTTACATAGGTGAATCTATTTGTGGTGGTCATTTATTTCGTGCTTCCTTCTTTCCAAAGAAAATGCAGCAAGGGAAGGGAATCTGACTTTCTTCTGAAGTAAGAGTAAATGTAAAAAGAGCTTATTTAGCCATAGTCAGATATACAACAGACACTAAAAAACAAGCTACTTTTACCTGTGAAATAAGACGGACTTGACAAGTGTGACAACATCCCGACTGGCATTGTACCCTGCACAAACAATGGCAACATGGATGGTCTGTGGGAGAAAAGGAACAAAAAGAACAAAAATTAAAGCCTGCTGCTGTATTTTATCATTCATTAAGGACAACACATACATGACAGTGCTATTATTAATGTGGCGACTGTTAAAGATTTCAGTGGGTGTTTTGCAGCTGTTTGCAGCCCACTTGAGGCAGTTTGTTAAAAACATCTTAATTGAGTTATAACACCATCATCATTCCAAAGTCATTACTATGCCTGAATTACATCAGATGTCTGAACACAATTGCATTTATTAGCTAAGGGCATATGTGTGCGTGTCTGTACACACACACATACCCATTTAGCAGCACACAACATTTTGAGTATGCAAACATGCAGACACTTTAACCTTCTGAACCAAAGTTTAAAATTATCTCTGATAATTAGAAGCAGATGCGCTCTTAGAAATTCAGCATTATTTCTGTCTTAAGGGCAGCCACTAAGAAAAGGGAGAGAAAGCTCTGAGTGGGACGACTGGTTTCCCAAGGGCCTTGGTGCATCCCAGCGATAAGACAGGATATCAGAGAAGTGATCGTTCCACTGTACTCAGCACTGGTGAGGCGGCACCTCAAATCCCGTGTTCAATTTTGGGCCTTTCATCATAAGAAAGACATTGAGGTGCTGGAGAGAGTTCTGAGAAGGGCAACAAAGCTGGTGAGGGGTCTGGAGCACAAGTCTGCTGAGGAGCAGCTGAGGGAANGGGTTGTCAGGCATTGGAACAGGCTGCCCAGGGAAGTGGTGGAGTCACCATCCCTGGAGGTGTTTAAAAGGTGTTTAGATGAGGTTCTTAGGGGCATGGTGCAGTGCCAGTGTTAGGTTACTGTTGGACTCCATGATCCTGAGGGTCTCTTCCAGCCAGAACGATTCTATGATTCTATGATATGAGCTGTGAAGGCAGGTGGTCACTTCCCTGCCTGTGACTAACAGTATGGGCTGTACTGGGCAGTGTTAATGTGAAGTTAAATACAATCACACACACACATTCTCTCCACCTCAGAACCTTGGTAAATTATCACTTATTCTGTGCCTTCTTAGTTCCCTTTTTAATAAAACGAAGAGGTTTACTCATGCCTTCAAGAGGAAAGGGAAAACTGAAAAGGGGCTACTAGTCATTATTATTGAGGTAGTAAGTAATAATTTGAAAAATCCTGTTAAGTTACTCTTCTTTGGTTTTAAAATTAGCTATTGCTATTCCCTGTGGACAAGAGCAAATTAATCTTAGCAAGTTTTCACTCCAGCTTCTGTATTTTTGTTTCTTAGTGGTCACAGAAATAAAGGAGACTTCACGATGCTGGCAGCACAAAGCCGCAATTGGGGACACAGCTGTGAAACTGCAGGGAAGCCTCATTTGGCTTCCATTTGAAGCTTGGTTAGCTGGTGTCTCACACACACAGCCCTCATGTTCCACAAAAAGCCCACTAAACAGAGAACAAATAAGGAATTTTGCCTCCACACATAGTCATAGATTCCCGAAGCCTGGCTTGTAACAGAAGCAGATTTACACAAGAGGTGGCACGTGTTGGGCACATCTAAAGAGGCCACAGTCCCATCCATTAACATTGCCTGGTACAGGGCACAATTTGAATCATATAATTGTGAAGTGGTTGTGCCATTGTACAACCCCCACATGAACATTGCAGCTGCCTCCAGCCCTCATGCACCTCACCAGCTGAGGCACATTGAAGATCCGAGGTTTTAAGAAGACTTGAATTAATAAGGCAACTGCCTGTCCAGAGAGGTGTCAGAAAGAAAAGATATTGCAGTATATTATGGCAACAGCTCTGTGAGGTATTCATCACTTTATGTTAAAGTCAATGGGCATTGAGCATGCTCAGCACTTTGCAATAATTGTGTTTTTTCTCTCTTGTGATAACAACAGGGGAGAACGGAAGCTGCTTATTAACTTTTATTGCAGCAGTGTTTTGTACCATGCTTATGGGGCCACGGGTTCCTGTGGGTGCACAGGTTTCTGACACGGCACGCTCTGCCTCCTCTCTGGTTGCCACCTGGTCTTCCTCAGCCTTTTGAAAGGCCTAAGATCTTCCCTTCAATGTCAATTCAAATCAAATTAACTGAGAGTGGTTTCATGTCTGCTTTAAATGCTTCACCTGAAGACACTGGACCAGACATGAACATTTTATGGGTTTTGGCAGAATAGCACTGTCATATCCCTGTCAACATTATTTTATACTACCTCTACTTGTCAGAAAACTTATCCTTGCAGCCTCTCTCTCCACCTTTCAAATCCCCACAAAATCAGAGTTTATTCTGCCAAGGACTTCCTGCGTCTGTTCTCCTTTTCCTAAATCACTTTGTTTCAAAACTAAAAGTATGTTTTCCTTGATGTCTTTCAGCAGGTGCTGTTGCCTCGCACACTGTTTTAGCCAGGGCACAGTGAGGAGACAGCACTTGCTGCTCTTCTGAATGTCCTTTTCCAGTTCAGAGACACATGTACCTTCTGCTCAGCCTCTCTGTGGTGTTTAAGACCATTTATCACTTCTATGCCTGCCTGTAATCAGCTATAGGAAAAGAGCAATAATCCTCAAAGAGAATAGAAACCTAGTCCTCCTTTTACTGAAATTTTTGCCTGCAGCATGCTGCAAGACTCAGGCTGTTCCTCCTTTGCTTCATTCACTTTCTTCTCCCTCATTGTTTAACTGTAAAAAAAAGATAGTGGGAAAACTGATAAGTCAACGTGAGCTCAACAACCTGAACTGTCTGCAGATGTTTGCATCCTAACTAAAAAAGTTTTATTTCCATTTTCTCCATGCTTGTTCCAAGTTCATGTTTGGCTAGAGAGCAGCTGGCTATAGCCAAATCCTGGCAAGATAGGGCAATGGTGGCTGGAAGAAGGAAGCACTTCAAAGAACTTGCATCCTCCTGAGTATACTATGGCAAGCATTTGCTTCCAGATTATGAAACTGGTCAGCAGCACCACAGCTCCCTCAAACTCCCCATTTTCCATTTGGAGAGGGCTATAAAATTGCATCCCCAACCCACCAGAACTGGCCACCGTGACCCACACAACCTCCAGGCTCAGTGACTGCAGCTAACACCTAGAAGTGAAGCCACATAAGCCAAGAATGTTCCAACTTCCATAACATGTTGCAGCCTGTCTGCTTGGTTCAGCATGTCCCTCCAAACATCTCACACCAAGGCTCTGCACGCTACACTTGCTCCTCACTGTTGACAATCCGTGATAATTCCAGTTGTCAAACTCTAGCCGGGATATTCAGAAGTCGTTGTGGGACTAATCTGAGCTCCTTGAAAGTGTCCATCCTCCTACAACACTCTTTTAAAATTGAATGGCAGGCATGTTCATCACTAGTACGTGTGGGAAGAAGTCTGGACACAGGCCATTCACTGGAGCTGCTTTTAGATAATGGAACTCACTGCAGCAACAGATTAAATGATGATACATCTTGCTTTCCAGACTCAATGAATTCTTCCTCTGCTTATCCGTACAGATATGAATAGCTAATCAAAGCACTGTGGAAGTGAATCAAGCTGTTCTTCCTGTAGGCTGGGGATCAGGGACATAAAGAGAATTATTTTTTATTTTAAATAGTTTAGGGAGCACTCAGGCCCAGGTACTGAAGGGCATTTAAGGAAGTTAAGCTTCTTTAGGAAAGGGAGTTAAATAATCCAAAGTGCATGCTAACATGGTTTAGAAACTATTACTTCAGCCTCTACAGACCAGGAAAAAACTGTTTCTGAAAGCAGTATTTCATCTAAGTTCATTCTGGGTTAATGTTAATGGGAACAAAATATCTAAAAACACACGAAGAACTGGGCCTCAGATCCCACACTGATGAGGAGTATAAAGTGCGTAGATAAACAGATGTTATTTTTTTTCTTCCTCAGGCTACTTTTTGGAATGGTGAAATAATGAGCTCAACAAACTCTAATTAGTTCTTATGGCTAAAAATAATCTTTGGTAAAGCATTTTGTACTTCACTAATTTTCCAGTAGTACTAGCCAGGCCTTTCATTGCAGATACCTAATCCTTCACAAATAATTGTTGAATGTGGTTAGGAGATACTAAAAGCTTGTTACAAAAATGTAAATATGTTACAAATGTTTCCCCAAAGCAGGTAACATCTGGTTTTCCTGTGTTCTACACTGCTTAAGTTGGTGGGGGCCTGTTCTTTGTGCACCACTACCTGCTTAACCCTATCGAGCAAAACTATTGAGAATAGCAGTAATACAAATATGCCTGTAAAAATGCTTCAAATGTTAAGTACTCTGCTAACCTACCGAATGCTATGCTGCTAATTAGCCATTTTCTAATATATAATCTCTTTAAAAAATATTTATAAACGCACACTTATTTCAAACTAAATGTCGGGCTTATGGAGGCACAAGGTGAAAAGATCATAAAAATGCTGGTCCAATTTATAATATCTGAAGAGCTCTCTTGCGATGCAATAGAGTAGAAAGTGGTGGGTGGAATGCAACAAACCTATTATTTTTTCATATAGATCACAATTATTACCACACAGATTATGCTTTATCAGATATTTAATGTTCATTTGTTGTAACTGCATTTTTAAATGTTTTAATCATCGCTAAAGACCATCCCAAATTAGATTCTGAAATGTCATCTTCAGTAAATCTCAAAGAACTGCCTCAATGAAATAAACAACCTATTCCTAGCTCTCTTTGTCCCCCCCAGAGCCCCAGTCTTCTTCTCAGGACTCTTGTTTCTGTTTTACCCAAGTTGTTGACTCTTGCTGTGATATATTCCAGGGTCAGAGGCTAAAACAGATTTAGTTTACACTGGTTAAACACTGAAAACAGAGAGTGAATGCAGCCAAGATAGCATTCACACAAACATGGAACTAGAATCTACAGTAATAGGATAAGGGATGAGACCTCTGGCAAATCTGATAATAAAGAAGTTTAATTTTAACTTCCATTGCTGTTACTGAATTACTGAGTGAATTCCTTAAGAAAAAGAAGAAAAAGCTATTTCGTTATCAAAATAGTGTGCGGTGAGATACGGGGTTGGCAAATGAAGTAAAGATTCGTATTTTATGTAACCACTGCCTCCAGCACAATGCTAAACCCCACTGAGCAAGTAAATTCATTGGCAAAACACACTGTAAACTGAAGGGCCACTTAAACTATTCCTCCTTTAAGCTGCTATTTTTGTGTCCCAAATTGGTTGGTACATTGAACAACCAAGGCCTGAGATTCAGCTCATCACTGTTTGGCATGATAATAAAGGAGAAGTGAGGTTTCCTTATTGACGGCCTGAACCTTCCCTTATTAAAACAAGTGCCAAAATGCTTACAGAGAGGAAAATCAGACCCTCATTTCTGAGAGGAGGGAAAATGAAAAACACATTCCTCCTTGTCCCTCTCCTTAAAATAATGTTGGTTCCTTTTTCCACACTGACAGACAAAGATGTCCAACTGGAAAGCAATAATTCTTTTTTAAATGATATGTGATATTTGCCCATTAAATAGACTTTATCTGTAGAGACAATTAGGCCTCCTTTTTCTCTCCCACTTATTTTCTTTCAACTTTTATCTTCCTAGTGGCAGAAAGCAAGATAAAAGGTGATACGGTATTACCCTCTTTGTAGAAATAAATGGAGGAATTATTTTTGTTATCTTCACCAGCTGCATTGGCACAAGGCCTCTAAGCAAGTCTGTCTGGTTTGGATCTATCCATATTCGGAACTGTCATCATTCAGATATCTGACAACTAAATAGCTGGATGACATCCAGCTATGACTACTGGCATAAAATGGGGAAAACCAAACAAAACATCCCCTTAAAACCTTCTTAGAAACAGATCTCCTGTTCCCTGCAGCTAACCACAGCTCTTGAGCACAGCTCACACAAAGCAGGTGGTTCCACAGTAGCATCCAGACACACTCCTGAATGTGACTCAAAAGCACAGGCTGGCTCTATAAGCCACAATTTAATTAATGGTAAACCCTGAACTGTTCTTGTACAGACGCACAAACAAGGGAATAAGGCTTTTCAAAGCACTGTGGCGCTTTCATTTAATTTAGAAACACACGGGGTCAGCTTGCCACAGGTCTTTATCAGAATAGCTGCACTGAAGTCAGCTTGGAACAAGGCTTTTATTTTTACACCAGGTTTGGGGACACAAAGACAAAAAACTCTGATCAAATAATAACTCAAAAGATATTCAGATGATTAAGCGTTCTAAAGTTTTTTTAAAAAACGATAATTAAAAATCATCCGAAAAGTTGCACCCATGAAGTCCTTTAAGAAGCTGGTTTCTGAACAGAAAGTTCTAGGGAGAAGGAGATAGGGATCTCCAACGTCCTTAAAGGATCAAATCTATCCAAGTTCGTCTCTGGCAGGTTCCCTTCGTTTCTTTACCTCACATTTCTCCACTGCCGGTTGCTGCCCGCACTCGGAGCTGTTCCCCGCCACGATGCCGGCCCGCAGGCTCTCGCTGTCGCCCGTGCCCTCCTCCATGGAGTAGGTCCTGGAGTGGTTGCCGCGGCGCTGCGCTGGGCCGCGGCCCTGGGCCAGGCTGAGCTGCTTGCGCAGGACGCGGTTCTCCTCCTCCACCTCCCGCACGCGGATCTCCAGGCTCTCCCGCTGGCTCGAGGCTGCGTACCGAGGGCTGTGGGGCTGGGATTCAAGCGGAGACAGCGACACCGGCTTCCCATCTGCGGGAGAAGGAAACGAGACGCCCCTGTCAGAATACACTCGAAGTTGCGTTTTCCTTTAGTGTCAGCATCATGAGGCAGGGACGTGTTTCAAATACAGCTGCGTTTTATTGCAGACTTGGCACTTGAAGGCAATGCTTAAGTGTGTGGTAAACTTGGACAAAGGCTGAAGCTCTGTGAGCTACCAGTCTTATTAATTTTAAAACCACACTAAAAGATAAGCATGTGTTTCTTTTGCTCTGGATAGGGCTTCCTGCCAGTCTCTAGTCTGGGAAGACAGTCAAGAACAGGAGGATTTCATTCAGAAACAATTAATATACAGTTAAATATATTTTAGAAATGTATGCAGGACAAAATTATTTTCCTATTCCCCATTTCCTCCACAGTCAAGCATTTTGGTTACCATCTTGTGCCAAACAGTAGCCCCAGCTGATTCACATGTGAGGAGCAGCTGGTATGTATTCAGCAACACAGTATTAAATGCTTGCTTCTGAGAAATAAGAGGTTCAGAAGGACAAAACCATTCAATACACATGTGGGTCAAATTCTGGAAAGTATTCTGGCTGAAAAAGACAACAAGGGAGTTAAAACAAACAAACAAACAAAATATAAATAACAGTTGAGTTCAACACCTTTAACTGAAAAGTTACATCCCAGAAATATGAAGCACTTTGTTTTCACGTTTTCAAAAGGTATCTATCTTCTTTGTTCAAAACAGCATTAAAAATTATCTAAAGTATAAAAAAGATAAATTAACCTAAAACAAAGGTCTATAACCAAAGACAACAATTGCGACACATTCTACCATCATTTCCATTATTGCTACTGAATTTTAAGGAAGCAAATAAGGATGCAGTTGATGTGTTTTCAAAGGAGACATAATTTTATATAATTTCAATAAAGCTCTCTATATATACACAGAGTACAAATGCTGCAAAGGTGCTGCAAAACTACTGTTCATAAATGTTCAACTGAAATCAAATTGAAACAAAGCAAAAAAGACAGTGAGAATTATCCATGGTATCATAATTAGCAAGACTTTCCTTCACAGTGGAGATACCTGGGTATCTTATAGTAAAGGTATTTCTCTGAAATAACTTTCTAACTGCATGCATTAAAATAAATGTTTGCTATTTAATAATTTCTCCAATGCAGAAAGTCCCTTTGGCTTTATCGAACACCAGCTTGAGTGGTTTAGAAAACAGAAACCATGCAGGTTTTGTTTTGCAGTTCTCCTTAACAAGTACATTTCTCACCCTCTGACTCAAAACTATCTCCCTGCTATAAAGAACTGCTCATCGCTTGTTCTCTGATTGTGTGTAGCTGCTTGGTTGTAGAGTTAAACTGCACTGCACTTGAGTTTTATAGTTTTAAGTAACTGGCAGAGTGCTCTGATATAATGTCTAGGCACTTTTTATCTAATCTAAATCAAAATAAACCAACATAACACATAACGAGGTCTGTGTGACTTTGGGACAAAAGACGTTCCAGGGAACACTGCAAAGAACATTGCTGTGCTCTGAAGCAAGTAGTACACTTTTGAATGGTGCAATAAATAATACGAAAGGTATTATTTTTTATTCTTCATTTGGGTTTATTGCTCTATTTTTGAGCCTTGTCAGCCTCAGATTTAATATTTTTTGTTCTGTGTCAGGTCTTGTACTTCAGACTTTCTGTGCTAATACTGAAGAAATAAAAATGACCTACAAAATCCCTCTGTTCACAAAACAAAACCCAAACACAAACCTGAATAATTATATGATGGTTGACAGCAGTCAATGACTTATCATTACAGCAGGTCCAACAATTCAGAAAACTTGACAATATGCAAGTTATGAATTCTATGGATTACTGAATGCTTCTGCGTATCTGAAGTCACCTATGTTAAAGGCAAGAGATTTCATTAAACCTTACTTAAGCAGAGCACCTTAAGACACTGGAAGAAATAAAGGCTATAAAAAGCAATCCAGCATAGCTTATTTGAAAGGAGAGGGACTGAAGCAGTAGAATTTTCTTACATAAAAAAACTGAAGGATAAGCATTAACACCAAGTTCCTAGTCCTGTAGTTATCAGACTTGGAAAGGAGACAGTCTTGAAAAGGACCAAGTGGTGTTAGAAGCTTGCTGGGGAAAGAGCTACAGAGAAAACAAAGTTTAGCCAAAGGTTAACTGCAGGGCTGGATAAGGGAGAAAGCAGCAGAGTGTAGGAAGGGAAAATTCACCCTCATTCAGAGGATAAGACAAATGCAGAAGCAGGGACCCTGAGTTTCTCAGATGATCCTGATCTGAACTCAAATGCTTCAAATTTTTTTAAGAACTAACTGAAACAGGCAAATTTATGGAGCACGTTGTGGGATCCTTTTCCATATTTTTTTACATTTCTTTCACTATCTTAAGTGCAAACTACTTGGGTTTTGGCATCTCTACAAGGTCTAGAGGTTTTTATGTGGTTCAGCTATTATTCATCCTCTGCCTAATAGCATGTAACGCCTTTGTAATGAATTAACTGATGATTAGTGAACTCTAGGCTGCCTCTGAGATAAGAGGAAGTTATGCTGCTCACAGATAATATTTCAGTCTGTCTGACTAGAGATACAAGAAAACACCACTCCTCCATTTCACAATTGTTCACAGTTGAAAATTCATATTATCATTGCACCCTTTGAGGACTAGCAGTGTAACAATTTTAACCAAAAGCCAACATTCTGTAGAAAGAACTGGGATAGCAGGCAACCACCCTCATGGATTTCCCCCTGTTAAGGCCACGAGCAAAATCATTTGAAGTTCATTCCATAATTATTTTTTTTCCCTTGAAAACCACTGTAGAGAACTCCATGGACCCTAAGGAAAAAGAAAAATAAGAAGACTGCAGTGAGGACTATGGAGACATAAAAGCTCTGTGTAAGCAGATAAACTATTCCTTTTCTTTTGGAGCTCTAGCTCAGCTTTAATCATCTAACAGCTTGGTACTCTATGCACTTCTGCTCAGCTGGATGCTCTGGTAGGTATCGGTTATATGGGCAGCTATAAATGAAGTCCTTTTTGTTAACAGTTTGGTACTATAACATACATGCCTCCACGAGTAGGTGCTGAGGCATCCCAAGGTGCCTATTCTCATACTTGCCAAGGCAGTTTTTTCTCCAACGCCTTTTTGTGAATCACTGCAGTGTGATCTCAGCTGGAAGTAGAAAACCTTGCCCAGATAACCATCTTAATAGTGGAATGTAGTCTAAGCAATTTACTCCAGATCCGTGAATGCAGAACTTCGTTCTACTTTGATGCAGGGGAATTACGAGCTTATGCTTCCAAGTTTCAGTGGTAAAAAGTTGTGCCATTGAAAGATGTCACAGTAAGAACACTGAAGGCTGATACCAACTAGACAGAGACAGTACAAGAAATTACAACCAAGGCTGTCCATGCTGCCCACACAAGTTTCCTCAGGTCTGACAGAAATGCTGCTCCCATCAGTATTAAGCACAACCCCTTCTCTGGATTTGTCACGGACAACATATGTGCTAAATTACATATTCATCAGTAAGAAGAGACTGTTTCCACACAAGATGCCAATCAACCATCAGCCTTGGACTTAGGCAATAGTAACTGCGCTTGGGCACCGCAGCTTTTCCTTTAAGTGCTAAGTCTGTGTTCACTTCCACTGCCACTAATGGTACTTAAGCCCATGCTAACATGTTTTATTGAACCCAAACCTGAACCATTCAATTCTACTGCAGGCCAGCCTTACTTAAAGCATCACGTTATTGTCTCACACAGGGAGATGCCTTCCCACTGTCCTTTCCTTGAACAAAATAGCCCTCTGCAATCAGTGGATATGGAAATTAAATGTATCATACACAAAACCTCTACACCCACGGAATATGGCTGCAAAGTGTATTGGGTTTGCGTGGCAAGGCTTTGGTAGCAGGGGGCCTATAGAGATGGCTTCTGTGAGAAGCTGCTTGAAGCTTTCACTATGTCCAGCTGAGCCAATGTCAGTTGGTTCCAAGATGGACCTGCCACTGGCCAAAGCTGATCTCATCAGCAATGGTCGTAGCACCTCTGGGGTAACGTAGTTAAGAAGAGGAAAAAGCTTCTGCACAACAGCAGCTGGGAGAGACCAGCTCACACAAAACAACCAAAGATACAGCACACCCACAACCCCAACAGAAAAACAAAGTCAAAAAAGCACATGATTGTAAAAGACTGAGCCAGCTACTTCCAAAAGACTAGCTGTTATTGCAGAATTGATATGACGACTCACATGTGCCTTGGGTTTGCATGGCAGGTTTTGGTAGTGGGGGCGCTACAGGGGTAGCTTTGATGCTGCTAGAGGCTTCCCCTGTGCCCAACAGAGCCAATGCCAGCCGGATCCAAGATGGACCTGCCACCGGCCAAGGCTGAGCTCATCAGTGGCAGTGGTAGCACCTCTGGGGTAACGTGGTTAAGGTGGAAGAACTGCCGCACAACAGCAGCTGGGAGAGAAGTGAGAATATGTGAGAGCAACAACTCTGCAGACACAAAGGTCAGAGAAGGAGGAGAAGCTGCTCCAGGCACCAGAGCAGAGATTCCCCTGCAGCCCGTGGTGCAGACCATGGTGAGAGCGGCTGTCCCCTGCAGCCCATGGAGGTCCATGGTGGAGCAGAGATCCACCTGCAGCCTGGGGAGGTCCACAGTGCAGCAGGTGGATGCCTGAAGGAGGCTGTGACCCCATGGGAAGCCCACACTGGAGCAGGCTCCTGGCAGGGCCTGTGGCCCCGTGGAGAGAGGAGCCCGGGCTGGAACAGGTTTGCTGGCAGGACTTGTGACCCCATGGGGGACCCAGGCTGGAGCAGACTGTTCCTGAAGGACTGCACCCCAGGAAGGGACCCGCACTGGAGCAGTTCCTGAAGAGCTGCAGCCCACGGGAAGGACTCACACTGTAGAAGCTCGTGGAGGACTGTCTCACGTGGGAGGGACCCCATGCTGGAGCAGGGAGGGGGTGTGAGGAGGAAGGAACAGCAGAGACGATGAGTGATGAACAAACCCCAACCCTCATTCTCTGTCCCCATGTGCCACTCGTGAGGAGGAGGTAGAGAATCTAGGAGTGAAGTTGAGCCTGGAGAGAAGGCAGGGGTGGGAGGAAGGTGTTTTAAGATTTGGTTTTATTTGTCACTCTGATTTGATTGGTAATCAATTAAACTAGTTTTCTTCAAGTTGAGTCTGATTTGCCCATGACAGTAACTGGTGAGTGATCGCTCCCTGTCCTCATCTCCACCCATGAGCCTTTTGTCATATTTTCTCTCCCCTCTCCAGCTGAGGAAGGGAGAGATAGAGCAGCTTTGGAGGGCACCTGGCATCCACCCAGGGTCAGCCCACCACAAAATTCAAACACTCAGAAGTTTGGAAATGTGAGAATGACAGTCTCCTTGTCCAGTCTTTGCTGTCATTCCCTTGTGCCTGATAACATGATCATTAATTGCATGATCACCACTTTGTTTCCAAAGAACCCCGGCATCACTGTGTGCACAGGATGGATGGTGCTTACAGATGTTCAGTAGTTTGTTTCATCTCATCATTCAGTTTGGGACCACTCGTGCCGTGCTCTGAAAAAAAGATTTATTTATTCCCTCATTAACCTATGATGCTCATCGCTATAATTCTTGAATGTGGCACAGGGATCAGCGACTTATTTTCCAAAGTTATTTGAGGGAAAAGTGATACTATCAGTCTGTCTTTAAAGGCAGGGAAGAGAAGTTTGAAGTCATTAAGACCAAAAGAAAATATTAGTTTTGGATTCACAATTGAAATGGTTCTGATGTAGTTTTTTCAACAAATAAGCACCTTTTCTGCACTTTATTTGTTCAGACCTCGTCTCTTGCATATAAAACAGCATATGCTTAACATTTCTGTAATGCAAGAGTTGGCAAGCTGGAAACCCAGAAAATGGGGAAAAATACAGTTAGAAGTCCCTTGTAATAGCTTTGTTTTATGAATATCATGTAATGAACTCATTGGTAGAGACAGAAACAATTTACCAGGGCAGATTTGACTTCATGAACTACAGAGCAGTCCCTTTTCTTTCCATGCTCCCCTGCCCCGTTCATGACACACCTTCCAGTCTCTTTAATTAACTAAACGGAGTGGTTTAAGAACCACTCACCACATTGCTGCATTTGCTCTGAACACAAAGTGAGGAAGGGGTTGTGTCTCGGAAACCGAGTTTGTAATGGTACTGTCAACGATGGCATCACGTTGCAGAGCTGCAGAGCTGTTTATGTGCTGGCTGAGTGAATGTAATTCTGGTACTTCTAACAGGGATAATAGGGATGGCAAACAGTAAAAGACTAGGTAAAGAAAAAGCATATAGCAACAGAACGCAGCAAGAAAGAGGGCAAGAAAATTTAATATCATACATCTTTCCTGAAAATGGATGTGGCTCTTTTTAATAGCTTGTTTTTTCAAATGAAATATTAGCTTATTAGCTGTTGTTAAGAATGTTGGCTTACTCACAAATTTAAAACAAGAGCTTGTATGTCTTTAAATGAATTTCTCATTCCCTTGTCTAGAAAACAATTACTTTTTTTTTTTTTCTTTCTTCTGTCATCTTCTGATTCTTCCTTTCCCTGTTTTGCATTGCCTTGGCAAAATATATCTGTCTTCAAGAAAAGGACTAAAAATAACATTTCCCTCCTTTCCACTGGGAGCAGAGATGTAAGAAAATAATGTCTTATCAGAGTAAGCACTGAGTGAAAATAAGATTTTATCAGTGACTTGGCTTGACGAAGATAACATGTTATCAAGAGGGGAACTTGGCAAAGATAACACGTTATCAATATCAGGAGTAAAGCTTGGGGAAAATAATGTTTTAATACCTATTAGGTTCTAAATAAGCCATCTGTGCTCTTGATGAATTGTTATTTTCTCCAAGCCCCATTCCTGTAAAGATACTGATTTTTTAGCTAACCAGTTCTGTAGCAGTTAGAGAAGGGAGGGAGAAAGAGGAGAAAAAGAAGCTCTCCACAAAGCTAGAGGGATATTCTCTTTCTTTTCAGAAGCTTTGCATGCAGGTAGACTGCCAATGTGACAGCTCAGAAGACTGAAATGTTCAGACACCAAATGGGTGTTGCAGGGTAAACTCCTACAACAATGTTCTACAAGTAAGTATCTGTCAGTGAATCTTGTAACAGAAGAGGGTCAATACCCCTTCTGTCCTCGACCACCCAATCCAGGCTCAGAGGTGCTGCCTATAGTATTTTTGGTGGAAGCACTTCTCCACAGAGCCAATGACCAGGCATCACTTAACAATGACTTTTTGTCACAAACAACCACATCGCAATTAGTAGTGATCACTTAGGGGCACGAATAAATGACTCCTTTTAGATGAGTCGCAGACATTATCAGCGTTCAGTTAGAGGTCACTATACTCACAGCTTAGCTTGACCCAAAGGGTCACACAACACTTCTTACCTCCTGCAGTGGAAAGCATCCAGCTCAGTTCAAGCGATCTGTGGAGCTGGTTTGAGCCAACCCAATTGCCTCTTCCCTGAAGCATTCCCCTCTCCCACCTCCATCATTGAGTAAGAGACAAAACCACTGCCTAGTGAGTCTCTGTGCCCCCAAGCTGAAACCTTCTGCAACCCAATTATGAATCTCCAGACTTACAATCTGGATCCATTTAAATAAATCGTGGCACCTTCTGGAAAACAAGAAATCCAACTCACAGTAGGATGGACTACTAAACGGCCTTAAATGGCAGAATGTGGGTGAATGCCACTGGTTATTCATAGGAATGGGCAAGCAGGGAATAATTAGAAGGGAAGCTGTGGCGGGACTGTAGGAGTGTGATGTGAATAATAAAGCACACAGGAAAAGGAATATGAATGATATCTGCAGGGTAAGTATTTGTAGCCAGCTGAATTTCCCTGGTGTACAGCAGGAGTGGGAGGGAAGACAATGGTATCTGTTAATTTGAAGATTTCCTACGAAGGAGCTGCATCCCTTTTTTCATTAACCATTTGGATATCTTACATGCCCAGAGATTTCCCTACGTTCAGGTGTGAGCTTGGTGCTAAAGTAACTTCTGAGGCCCTGGTACAGCAGGCAGCTCTCACAGCTCCCTCAGGTAAAGCATGTGCCCAAATGCCTCCCTGCAGCTGTACGCAGCCCTCTGACCATCATCCACGGCAGTGGGATGTGAAAGACCGAACCTCTTCTATGTTGGCTCTTGCTCAGTAAAACACTGTGGAAGAGATAGGAAGGGAAAAAGTCTAAAATACAGGATTTTACAGGGTTTTTTAAGGGTACAGAAAGTACAAGAAATAAATATCTATCAGCTCAGAAAAGATTATAGAAATACCTATAGGTTTCTACAATTGCCACAGTAACCACAAGCTTGCGACAAGTATGCTCAATCAAAGCCTACTAGTAGTTAATTCAGATTCTGTTGCTGGTGATTAGCCTCAGCTGCTCATCAATAGAGACTCCAGCTGATAATTATTAAGTTAAACTTCTGAGCAGTATTTGCATATGTAAAGCACACTTTCCCTGCTGAAGCAACAATGGATGCTATAATGCATTTCCTGATTGTACAGCACTTGGATGTGGGGAACCCGGGCAAGAGAGTCCGCTTTGCACATCCTTCCTTACCCTCATCAGGCCAACCATTCAGAAGAAACGCACTTACACATACTGACATCTACAAGCCAGAGAAAAGAACGGTCCTAATCATGCATAACAGTAAAAATGCAACCATTCATTTCAAGCAGAACATCTCTAATAAGAATAACATAAGACAGAGTTTTGCGTATTCCTCAAAAAATTTACCTAAGCTTTCTTACAATCTGAAGAACGTGTAACAACTGCTCTGTGACAAGACAACCTGGTCACCTTGAAAGAGATGCAGAAACACCAGCAGACAGATTCAGCCCATTACTTCCTAGTGAACCCCAGGTGTGGCCCTGTCCTCCAAAGGAATATTGAGCATTGTTACGTGGTTTTCTGTTTAGCTTTTTCTCATCTCACTTTCTCTAGATCAGAACTTCATTTCCTGAATGTGATTCTTGGTCATCGGCCACAGCCGTGCCCCTCTGGTTAACTGTACTATCAAGAATAAAGATACACACACGCAATGCGTAGATAATGTTTATGGGTGCACTTCCCCATGTTTCCATAAATATATGACAGACAAGGCATGCTCACATCTGCTTAATACCAGAGGAGTTCATAAGCACATTTGCTTCAGGGATAAGGAAATGCGGAAAAGAATCGGGAAGGTCTTTACGGAATCCATAACACAATCACCTGCCCCCCCGTAGCTCCTGTACCACTTTGGTTTAAGAGTCCATCACAGGCTTACTATGAACAGACATGAATGCTTTTTTATCAGACATCCCCAAATAGGAAAGCAAAAGACTGATCTTGGCTTTGGTTAAACATGGGAAATGGGTTGAAAAACAGAGGTCTAAGGGAATGCAGGTGGTCAGCCCCTCTGAAAGCCAGGCTCTTAAGTGATAGTTGAAAATTTAGCTATAGCAAAATTTATGTGTATTGCTAGAAGCCACTTGGTAGCACTGTCACACGTGAACTCAAAAGCTGATTTTCAGCACATCTCCAGAAATGCTGCAGTATTAGTTCAGGCTGGTTGGTGCCGCTGAAACCTGCTGCAAAGCTTGTTATATCCCTTAATCTCCCTTGGCACAGAGATGCCATCAGAGAACCGTACACTGGTATTTTGCTTGAGGCTGCTGGAAAAGGAGATTGTCTGAATACTGACTGACCATCAAGGATTGTTCAAGGATAAATAAGTAAGCAAATAAAAAACCCCAAATTCTGCACCACATCATTTCTTCCTTAGTAGGAACCAGCTATATAAGAATCTTCAAACAACAGATGTGAGCACACACATATAAAGGAAAGTTGTAGTAGTGGTAAAGAACAAATTTTCAAAACAATTATTTCTCTTCTTTCTAAATGCATCTGAAGATTACATATGCAGACAGAAACATTGCAAGTTTATATTTCTAGTTTAATGCGATGTTATGAAATAGCATCAGCATTATTTCACTGATGACATAGCAGTGTATGAGTTATTAATATCTTTCAGTATTGAGTTTTCTATTTTCCCCAGACTTTCTCAGCATTTTTCATTTGCTGCACTTGTCATTTCAGCCACTTCAGTCCTGAAGAACAGTGAGCGGAAAATGCAAATAACTGCACATTCAGAATACATGAAGGCTGATCAGTGTTATTACACTTATCTTCACTTATGACAAGAGATAAAGTAACTCATGAGTTAGTTTCCTGTCCTCCTCATGAACAAAACTGTCATAACAGACCGTCATGTATTATATACAGCAAATCTTCCAACACACCTTGCAGATGAAAAAAATCACAGCAGCGATGCAGATGGCAGGTTACACATCATGGCTGTGACATCAGAAATGAAACACACAGCACTTTAAAACAGTAGATACAAAACCAAGTCATAATATTAAAAGAAATCTAGAACAAGACTTCACAAGTTAGCTAGAGACAACTAGTTTGATTATTTGCAAAAGTTATAATTACATTAAACAGCAATGAGTTATCCATACAGTTCAGTGGAATCCTAAATAGATGTTCTAACTAATCCTAAATAGATTTTCTAACTTTCGTCACGTTTTCTAAATTGAAAGCTACAGTTGGCCAATATATAGTGTTTGATAAAATAACATGTTTCCACTTAAAATCTTAAAACCCCATTATATATGCAAAAGAGAGTAACGAAATTCAAACAAACAAATAAACCAACCAGAAAATATACTGATGACAAAGGTAGTACCTTTATCTCATGGAAAGCAACAGTGGTTTCAGAACCAGCTTCACTGTGGCCAGGTATCTACCCCAGGACTACAATCTGGTTTTGGTGTCCAGCCTCCACTGACATGTGATATGGAACCTCTTTTTTTTACATTAACTTACTTAACATTTACCTTTTAAAAAAAAAATATTTAGCTTCAATATATTAGATATGGCCATTGTACAAAGATAGAATAAGTATGTACAAGACTGATTTTATAATAGATATGTCGTATCAGGGAGATACAGATTTCATTTCAATCAGTGACCTAGATTTCCTATAAAACATGAGGAAATCACGATATTCTTGTTTTGTTACAAAAGTGCAGACAGCATATCAGAAACGTAATCCTATTTCAAGCGAGTCAAAGGCAAAACTCAGTGACTGATGAAAACAAGCATAGGTCTAATATTTCATGATATTCTGCATGCATACAGCACGGTGGTGTTCGTCATTTTTATGTTGTACCATAAATGCACACAGTGCTGTACTGTGGTAGGTCAGGATTTAGGCCATATCCCCTGTGCCCCATCACAAACCTGCTGAGCTTCCTGTGCAGCAAGCAAATGAAAACTTCCATTTTTTGAGAAGCCACAAGTTTATTAAGGTTAAATATCATCAACTGGCAGGAAGACTTAGATGTTCTGACTACTAAGATTTTGCCTTGTGATAGATGAGGTATGTCTTTGAGATGAATTCACATTTTTGCTCCAGTGCACACAGACATCTTGATGTATGTTTAGGATCCTAAATAAGGATCCTAAAGAATATGCCTATTCTTGTGTAAAACAACACCGAGGTTAAGCCCCACTGACACGTCTATTTTCTATTCTAAAATAAAGTTGCTTTATTCAGTCAGGGCAGCAGTGCTCAATATTGACAGGATCTGCATGTATTTAAATAAATAACTTTTTTTCTCAAGTAGAACTCCTGTTCTCTAAGTTTTCATTACTTCCAGGAATTCCTCTCAGAAGTAGAATATACTGTGGGAGACTTCTTCAATAAGTACAAATGAAACATTACAGTGTGGCATTTTTAATGGTGCTTTTGTTAGGTAGCCTGTGATCAGGGCCGATGGCCAGAAGCTTCCTACAGTGACATATACTATGAAATAACTGATGCCTATGACAAGTTTTTATGTTGGGGTAAAGGGAAGATAAAGATGGAGGCATTTACAAAAGTTCTTGTAGCTCGTTTAGGAGTAAATGGGTTGTGTGTAGTGGTCAGTTACAGTCTTGCAACTGCCCTTTATTTCTGTTGACAGACTTTCATTAAAATATCTACTCATCTCCATTAGTGTAATTATAAATTTATTCATTTTCATATTTTGGAATAACTTTTATTATCTTAAAGTCTAAACAGAATAGATGGAGACTTGACCAAAATTGTTTCATATTAAAAAACCCCAAACCAACACACTCTATGCCTAAAGAACAACCACATGCGGAAAAACACAATAGGTCAGCTACATTAAAAAATGTTGCAACTGTAAAAGTCCTTTAAAGGTCAAGGTAAAGAAAAAACAACAACAGCAAAAAACAAACAAACCAACCAACCCCCACACAATACCCACTATATAAAAAGTAGCTCCCCTTCCCATCTGCTCCCATCTTGTTCTAGGAAAAGGGAAGGACCTTAACTCTTATTTTTAGTTACATATTCTGTACTCATTTGAACAAATCTAGACACAGGAGCCGGCTGTTAAGAACTGACATAGGATGAGGTTGAGGAGTGACATTGCTTACTTCACCCTTCTTTCCCCCGAGAACAGGCTGCTGCAATACATACCCCTACAGCAAATAAGAAAACATGGCTTCTCCCTTCTAAATTATGACCATCCGGCCCAGGGAAAACTGAGGCAGACAACAGAATAAGAACACTTTATTGTGGTATTGCTATCAAGTTTACTTTTAAAAATATGCCTTCTTCTGGTCTTAACTATCACTAAAATAGCGCAGACCTTGAATTATAGCAGCTCTAACTTCATGTGCTCCTCTGAAGAAAATCCTACATTTCTATCAGCATACAATACATATTTTGTCCCTTATGGTAAAATTCCACTTGGCAGGACATTTGAATGTGATTTCTTATATTTCCAGAGACAGCATTTCTTCCTTTGAGAAACTGTAACTTCACCAGGTCTGTATTTAAAATTCATACTAGCACCTTATACTAGCACCTTCTATGGAAATGATTTAGTTTCTTATTTGATGAACACAAGTATTTATTGTAAATTCAATAAGACAATGCTTTTCTTTCTTTTCCTGAATAATACGACTGAATCCAATAAACATGGAAGTAAAATTCCAGACTTATCTAAAGACCACATAGGTCTATTCTATTTTATTATTATGTGACAGTCATTAAATCTTGTTCCAACTTGGAACATTAAGAAGCACACAAGATATAAGAGTGGGCAAAGAATTTGCTGCCTGTGTTCAGCATTTCCAGTTCTTAAAATTGTATTTAAAGTCTTGTAAAATTTTATATTTATTGTAAAGTCAAATCTCAGATTACATGAGAAAATATCAGTGCTTTTTGCTTGTTTGTTTCCTCTGCAGGAAGATCTCATTTTCATCTCTGCAGGACAAAACTGAAAAAAAGCAACCAAAACATGACCTGTCACCATGAAAAAATCAGGAGAGAAAGCTCTTAAGAACTTATAAATTTAGATACAGTGAATTATGATTTAGGAATATTTTGAACTAGCAATGCTAGTTCTTTTATTACGACTGCTCAAATGACTTGTGCCTTACTCTGATGGGCACATTCTGGAACAGCAGACATGGCAGCTGGGACAGGTAAACGGAAGGGCCAGCACTTGTGACAAGCTTGTGACAGCTCGGGTGCAGCCATCAATTCAGCCTGAAGAATATTTCGTAAGACATTCGTAAGTGTTGCTGGGCATTTAAAGGAGCACTAAATATCCTGTGGCAATCTTCAGCACAACTTCCAAGACAACATTGTTACACCATATAAATAAATACACAAAATTAAGAAGTATTTATCATCAATCATTTGAATTACTTCTTGTTGTTGTTTATTTTTGTTATAATTATCTTGAGAGGGCTCTGCAGGCAAAGTTTTGTACTGAAAAACATGTTATTTACACTGATATCACCCCAGTACACATAACAGGGTTTTCTCCTCCTCCATACTGGGAACTCAAAAAAGTATCCATATTCCAGGAAAAAACAGCCAGATGAAAGTAAAGTGATACCAATTCCACTCTGTCACACTATAGCATTTAGAAAGCAGAAGTTTAACTCTGCCAAGAACATAAACCTCCAAATCTGTTAGATATCAATTACTATATACTTAATTTCACAGCTGTGCCTTTTCCCTCTTAGATTTTCACCTCCTTTTTATGCTTCTCTTGTTCAAGCATTTTGGATCTGGGTCCTGATCAGGTCCTGATGATGCTTAATGCCTTAATTTCAGAGCCCAGCATCCCCCAATTCCCTTTTTCATTTTGAAATTTCCGCAAATTCTATATTCATGCTCTGTGTGGCTGTGCAGACTGTAATCCCTCATAATAGGCTGATGCTGATCCTGCTCTATGGATTAACCAGTGTAAAATGCTTATGTAATGAACTTTCATCAATTCATGCCTTCCAAACTCAGCCCCAAGCAGCCCAGGTATATCTAATCTAACCAACTGGCTTTTATCAGCTGCATACAAAAGATGTGAAAATAAGCCTCATTTCAAGCCTCAATCACATAGCTACAGCCATGTTATTATTTATTTTATTTAACAGAATGAGTATATGTGAGGAATTCTAAGGTACACTCTGTAGTTATACATCACTAGATTTGGTATGGTGCATGTTACTTTGAAAATTGTGAAAAGACAATATTTTCATGTCTGTTTTTTATTATTTCCCTCAAAAAAAAAAGAAGAAAAAATATAGCTGAACTTCAAGGATAATTCTGCTGCTTTCTTCTTGTGAAATCTATATTCCCATGCCAGATGGTGTCTGAGTTATCAAAGTTATTACCCTAAACTCAATTAGGGAGGAATGAAAGTAATTAAGTAGGGGTGAAGTGACAGAAGTATTCAAGATATAAAGCATGTAATATAGGTGAAGATTCTCTAAATTAGATAGAAATTAATCTATAAATTCAGCCTAAAACACAAGTGCTTGAGCCTTCACTTTCAAATATTCTAAGACATTGTGCAAAATGCAGTACTTGCTCAAGTGGGCACAATTCCCAGTGAAACAGTGGTCTAGAGAAGGTGGGAGTCATTTTTCTATTCTGGAGGCTATTACTAGCCATCCCCAAATGCCCTCTGAGACAGCCATTGTTCGAATGTTCCTGTACCTGTTGTGGGATGGTTTTTCAGGCTGTTGTGTGACCTCAGGAATGCTGTTTTCTTTCTCAGTCCTGACTGTTTCATACCCACCACAGCAAAAGACAATTACACTAAATATTTTTACCATAAAACCTGTAAAGTAGACTTCACAGAGGTGCTGTTAACACCCACTTTGGTTTACATTTCTTTCTTCTCTCTCAATTTGCTTTTGCTTTGCTGAAGTAAACCTAAACAAGTTGGCACTGAGCTATAGGCATGACAAAGAACTACAGCTACAGATTTTAAACACAGTGGCAAAGCAGCCAAAAATTATTTTTTAATCTACTAATGGCAATCTACTTATAGGAGAAGTATGTAAGAAAACTTAGTGAAAACAAATATCCTTTTATGCATCAAAACTCATTTCTGTATAGCTCTACTGACAAGAATCATGCATTTATGGATTAAACTAATCAGGCTAATTTGTTCGTGCTCTGCAGACTGTTCAGTCATTTTCTCTTTAACAGATATATATCTACACAAATTCTCAAGGTATGCATAGGCGAAGAAGAATGGCAAGGAAAACACTGCTATGTTCTGCAACGCTCAGAATTGGTGCTGCATGGTTGAAAGAAAAGAAACATCTACCACTTTGGAAGAAGGTATGTAGCTTGTGCTACTGCTACAGGCAAAATCGCTGGCCAGAAAGGGAACAAATTCAATCCTAAGAATGCATGCATCTCTTGTTTCCACACTAGGGACAGAGGTGCTGGGAGGGAAAGGGCTTTTAGAAACATATGCCTATTACACCATACCTAACAAATTTTGTGGAAAGAATACAAGGATATTTAAATATAAGCACTGAAAAGTTAGGAAATACCAGAAGTACTTCTGCCTTTGATAAACTGCTGTTCCCCTACCACCATAAAGAATGGGCTATTTCTAACACAGACCACTGAAATCTTGTTTTTCGCACAGCCTCACAAAGGTTACAAACTTAGGCAAGAAGGGAACAGTGGGAATAAGTAGTTCCTTAGGAGAAAGAGTAGAAGCACAGGCAGGGAGTATACATTTCTTAAACCAGCTATGCCATGGTCGCAGGGAAATCTGCCTTTAGTTCCATCCTTTCAACAACAGTGGCACACACCTTGCCGGAGCAGGGCTGCTCTTGAAGGCTTCAAAGGGACCAAAAGCAGATTTATTCAAAAAGACGCAAATTTCTGCAGCTCAAGAAAGAAAGGGCAGGGTTGGAGTATGGCCACAGCAGAGCCACCACTTGGAAGTCTTAGAAAATACGATCCATGAGGAGAAGCGAAGCTGATTTATGGTACTGGGAATCATAGATCATTGCTGACAATAGCAGGTTTTCAACTTTATTCTGAAACACGAAGTTTGAATTGTAATCTGAAGCACATGGGTTTCGATTCGTTACTGAAGAACTTTTTGGGGACATCTAAAAGAAGCTCCTGCGATGAGCTGGTGATAAAACAAGAGCTAAAAGAACTCATACAGATCCTTGCAGACAGGTAAGTTCAACAAAAAGACGGTGGCAAGGGCGACAGTTCTGCTTGCCCAGGTAATATTATTTCCTACCTTTTATTACTCATATTAAGCACTGCTGTCTCACCTGGAAATGGAAAGTTCTTCTGCTCAGGGGACTAAAACTTGCAGGGCCTCTGAAGGCTTATACAGTCGCTGATCTCAGCTAAAAATAGATCACCAAAAAAATTAGAAAAATTGCCTGCTGGAGACTTATGTATCACTGGGGAATAGATCCACTCCAGTCACATACGGGATGTTAGGCTAGGTATGGGACTGGCACATGCACATTATATGGGCATCTGTTAAAGGCTTTTAGAGGAAAAAAAGTCCCATCTGGAATTATTATCAGTTCGGCTGCAACATTACTGAAAATACAATAACAACCCATGACATTTTCATGACTGTTGCAGGTCAGGACAGGTGAGGTAATGGCACTTTCGAGTGGCCTACGAACACTTTAATCCCATGCCACATGGGTAGCATAAAGGGCAGACTGCAAATCGTTCCCTTTTTGACCACTCCTACCATATCAATTAAAGCTATGAATAAATCACAATGAGTGTGTGTTGCTGATTGAATTTCAATAAGTGGAGAATTTTGAACCCAGGGCACGGTACAATGATGGGCTTACACATGACTTCGGGAAAAAGAGCTTAAACTATTAGGGCAATGGAGTATGCAGAGAGCGGTGAAGCGCTGCTCCGAGAAACACGAAAATCAGTAACTTGAGGTCACATTTTATATATTGCTTCGTAAAATGAAAATAGGAAAAGAGAGGCACAAAGCCAATTTAGAATAGAGAACACATGAACCAGAAAAAAAGCATAATGAAACCCCAGAAATGGAGCTGTTAAGGTGAGGATGTCAAAAATATCTATTGAGTTAAAGACAAGCATAGCAGATACTGACCTTAATTTAAATTTTATTAGGGAAAAATATATCTGGTAGACTTTTGGTTAATTTGTTGAAGAAAAAGAGACCACACACTCTTAAGACTACTGAATTTTAGGGAAATCTAAAGACCACATATATTACTCTTACTAAATTCACCTATCCTAGTTTCAGGGGACACGGAAATGCTAGAACTAGTAAACTAGTTCCTGGTACCTAAAGTTTTTGTAATGTTGACTTAGAGGTATGAGAAATAAATCTAAACCAATGGATATATATATAAAAGAGCAATTATCCATAAGCAGTGACATATGCACCAGCCCTTTCTTTGAAAGAAAAATAAAATTACTAACTTCGGTAAAAGAAGCAGTAGTGATTCCCTTTATAATTCAGATGAGGGTAAATCCTACCACTCATCTTACGAGCCAAAATTATAACAACAGTTGATTGAGAACTCCTTCCCAGAACAGCTTGCTCTATCAAACCTATTTTTTAATCTTAATTTGAAATTAATTTATTTCCCAGATGTCAAGAAAGCCTAGCAATCTAAAACTTTTTAATTTTCATTTTTCCCTGTTTCTCATTCCTATTTCCAACATTGACTGGGGGATGGAAGAATAATGAGATGGAAAAGCACCCATAATTATTGTTTTCATTTATGTGATGAAGAAGATGAGTATTATTTAATTAAAAAAACCCACCTATATTAATACTTTCCAATGAAATTCTATTATCTCAATTTTTGTATGTCTTTCTACCATTTTGACAAAATATCAGTTAAAGATCACTTAGATTATTTAGAAGCACATTCCATTAAACAAAATAGTCACTGAGGAGCCTGAGAGGCTTCAGAGGAGCAAATTTTCAAAGAAAAGCAGGTGTCTACAGTGCAGGTAGGTGCACCTTTAGGCATCTACCCTTACTCAAATTGCTTAAATGACTTCAGAAAGAAAAGTCCTAACTGATTAACTTTGCTCTTGAACATGAGACTTAACATTCTTTTGAAAATGCTACCCCAAGACTAATTATAAATCCATTCTGACAGCCAGGTACCTTCCAATGCTGGTAAAGCAGACAAGCCTCAGGAAATGCAAGGGATGTTTAAAGGAGGAGAAAAAAACCCACGAACCTGGAAGATGCTCTGTATGTCAGTGGCTGCTGCTAAAGGGTTTGGCCATGTCCAGTTCTATTCTCTGTGTTATACTGCAACAATTCGGCTTTTAATATGTTGTTAACTTCTGCTTTGCATGTATTATATTGAACATGAAAATGCTGCTCAAAAATTGAAATTTGAACTCTTTTTCCCACTTTAATAAATGAGAGAGGGTACCGCCTTGTCCTACATAGTGATGATTGACTTGTGCAGGTAACAGAACAAAGGATTTCAGTCAGCTCTTGGGTTTTGACAAATATAGCCTAGTTTCAGGCTGCTCAGTTCATCGCAGTGACTCTCAGGCTGTACATGCTTAGAAACTCCAGAATCAGAACAGAACTTCTCGTGCTACTGTTTCAAAGCCACCATGCAGCAGTCAAACCAAATTTGAGAGAAGAATACCAATCTCACAAAATCATATACAGCAAACATCTTTATGTGGATGTGTAATGTGGATATGGAATACCAACAAGAAGATTTTTGGAAGAACAGTTCATTAACTTCTTCTTAAGATCATACTAATTAAAATTAAACTATTCTTCATTTGTTTTATCATCTTCAAATACCATAGGTCCTAAGAGTACCATTTTCCCAGTAGAGATCAGGAAAATTCAAACAAGCAATCAAACAAAACCACACAACAATCTCTAATTATTTTATATGATTATATTGAAAGCCCTGTTACTTAGGTAACAAACTAACAACCAAATCGCTATTCGGGGGACTTTTCAGGATTTCAGGCAATACACCTGTCCTGGTTTTGGCTGGGATAGAGTTAATGTTCTTCCTAGTGGCTGGTGCAGGGCTGAGTTTTGGGTCTGGAATGAGAGTGGTGGTGGTGGTGGTGCACGCGTGTTCTGGTTGTTACTGAGTAGTTGGGGGCTTTTTATCTTCTCACGCCCTGCCAGGTGCACAGGAGGCTGGGAGGGGGCACAGCCGGGGCGGCTGACCCAGGCTGCCCAGGGGGATGTTCGGTACCGTATGACATGATGCTCGGTGTGTATTTTGGAGGAAGAAGAAGGAAGCAGGGGCACATTCAGAGTGATGCCATTTGTCTTCCCAAGTAACCATTCCACGTGATGGAACCCTGCTTACCTAGGGATGGCTGAACACCTGCCTGCCCATGAGTAGTGAAGAATGAATGAATTCTTTGTTCTGCTTTGCTTGTCTGTGAAGCTTTTGCTTTACTTATTCAACCACCTTTATCTCAATCCATGAGTTTTCTCACTTTTACCCTTCCAACTCTCTCCCTCCATCCCACTAGGGAGGAACGAGTGAGTGGCTGTGTGGGGCTTGGTTGCCAGCTGGGATTAAACCACGACACCACCTAAGCTTCTGAGGAGACTTCTTGAGCCATGAAAACGTTTAATCCCTGACAGAACTGTTACCCTTGTGGAAGTACTGCAAGACAAAAATTTAACATAAAATTTAAAATTTAACATATACGTAAAATTTGGGAGTTAGAGTGGGATTTTTAGAATGGCATTCATTAGTTTTAAGAACATATAGGCTTTGCTCATCTTCCTAAACTTCTCGTGTACTTCTGAGCCTGTCACGTAGGCCTGTTTCACTAACTCCTAAATTACTTAAGTACGATTGAATAACATATTCCTAGCCAAAATAAATTGCCTCCAAGACTCTCAAAATGGCATGGCCAAGCTTAAGCGTTTAAGTTAATACTGAAATTCTTACATGAATTAAAAAGATACTTGAAATTATTTAACTGGTTTAGCTTTCTAAACATAACAGCATTCAGTCCAAGCACTTACAAAAATTATTAGATATCCAAAATAATGGATTTGCTTTTTTCTTCAAATTGTACATTTTGCAAAATATTTTTTGAGCTTTTAGAAATTATTTTTTCGAGCTTTATTTTGGAAGTGTGAGGACTACCATTTTTTACTTCAGTTAAAAAGAGACTGGCCACAAATCAAATTAATCTGTGAAGATACTTTTTTTTTAAAAAAAAGCAAATATCGGGAAAAAAGGGTATATACTGATAGTTTGTCTGGCTTCAGGCAATCACATGAATGGTAGGGAGGAAGATCATTCTTGCTAGAAAAACAGCATGGCTTTCTGGCATTTCTTATTATTACTTAAACAAAACTATTTTACAAAAAAAACTACAAACTGCATAGAGATCCCAGATTCCATAAGGCTCAGGTTAGCATTAAGAGTATAAACATCTTCTATACTGTCCTTTAATTGTTTTTTCTGAAGAATTTCTGTGAAGACCAGCAGTTCAACCCCATATGAGAACTCTGGTTGCTGTAGAGAAGAAAGGCTAGAAAAGGGACTCCATTAAGCACACGCTATTTTGCAGCAAAAACTGTATTTAAAAAGTCATCACGGATGTCATATACTTTTACTCAGATATTGCAACGTAATATTGTTTTCATGATGTGGTCAGCTGCCGAAATAAAAACTTGGACAAATAACTGGACAAAACCCCCACATCCAGAAGTGTGGGTCCAAAATGTCCTCAGTTGCAACCCACTTTAAAAAGTTCTTTTAGCAGCTACAGTAAATGTAGAAAATCTTCCTTTGAAATCACTGAAAAAAACCAGCCAAACTTTCGCACGGTCATGGTGGTGGGCTGCGGAGGGGGTGATACATAATATTTGGATTCTCAGCTGTAATGGTGAAATTCACTACTTAGAAAATCGGAGAACAAGGAGTCTCATTTTCTTGTAATGAATCAGCTACAAGTACAATAACACTCTATCTTTTTAGTGTAAATGAATTTCATGGCACAATTGGACAAAGCCATCTGCTGCCAATTGTCTTGGCAACTAATAGCATTGCCGCTGGCAGCTGCCAAAGCAGAGCACATTGCCGTACAGCTGCTGCAGTCGCTATAAAACAGACCGCTAGCTTCACTGCTCCTCTCCAGTGCTTCTTCCTCCTAAATCCCTGAAGGCTAGATCATGGCCAAAGTACCACCAGCACGTTCGAGGAGAAGAGGCCACAGGGGGAGGGGAGACCTCATCCAGAATTCTGGCTGCGCGGGTGAGGATGCAGCATCTCGCTCCTGGCTTTGTCCATCCCTCTCGGCTGCTGTGAAGGCAGAGAAAAACTGTGCTGGAAAGCCCAGTAGGCACAGCCTCCCTTCCGATACTTACCACTTGTTGATGTGCTGTAATAAAAAGGCTACTGGTAGTCACAGGCTATTTCAGATTGCCAGCCACAGCCTGCTGAATTTAGGCAGTGTGCCTTCCTCCTCCTAGCTGCTATACAAAAAACCGGGGTCAGGCTGCCCAGACAGAAGATGATCTGTGCTGTTCAGCCCTCTCTTTAACGTAGGTGTTGCAATTTAGGCACCTACGCAGATAATGTGAACTTAGCTCATGTTTTAATGAGGATTTTGATCGATACCTTTTGAACCATGCAGAGAAGACCCTTTTAAGCTTCTTCAGGAACAAATCCATGAAATTTTAATTTGCAGTGCAGTCGAGAGTGGGAAGATACATATCCAGTCCGTGTGTCAACCACTGTCAATCATTCAGGAGAACCAGATTATAATGAACTGTCATAACAAGAAACAACTGCGAAGCATCTCGACATTATAAGCACTGACATGAAACTCAGATCAAGAGTTTCAAAATACTTGATGTTCTCCAGTCTCTCCCAACTTCCTTAATGGAGTTATGTACGATCTCGGATTCTAAATGAGTGTAAAAATAGTTAGCTCTGCTAAAGATAGGGAAAGACTGAAAAGTAATTCCCTAATGTTTTAAAAATAAAAGAGTAAATAAACCTTCTCCCTTAGCACACATCAAGATTTTCTGAAAGAAGTCCTAATCCTCTGATACCAATGAGAAAACTTCCAATTTTCTGATACTGTCTCTGTCGGTTTTTGCTAAATCACAAAAATAGATATTAACCAAAAAAAAGCAACATGCAGTCACAGCTGCTTCTTAAATCACCACATTTACTAAATATAGGCAAAGAAACCAAACTAAGTTCCCTATATTTTGCTGCTCTGGTGTGTTTCCAGAGATTTCACAACAAAACAAGCCTCAGCAGAAAGGTCACAAAAGACACAAGCAAATACCCATTTGTTCTCAGACCATACATGTTTTAAAAGGAGAAATAATTTCTAACTGGCTAGGCTGATTTGATGTATTAGAAGAAAACGAAGTCAATTAAGTGCACTTATAAACCGGCACACTAGCTATGTCAGAAATGAACACAACAATATGCAGGCCTGACGCTAACAGAGAATCAATCAACCAAGAGGACACAGGTTATTTTATAATACACACACTCTGAGAAGCAAAGGGAAGATTGGTAGGTTAAGGAGAGAGCAAAAAACAGAAAACCTATTACCTTTTATTACAAACTGCTATGACTAGAGCAAATAACCACATGCACATGCACATGCAATCATAGGGACATCAGCACTAGATGATCTACAGGCCATAAAGACTCTCAGGCAGCATTAAGTGAATTAACTGGATTCTTAGCCAGTATTAACTATTACCAAAAAGCAAAAATATCCAGTCAGGGAGAATCCTTGATCTCCTCTGCTGCTCAAGATGGGGATTCAGGAAGCTGAAGCCAAATTGAAAAACCAGCAAGAATCTTCATCCAGCTGCCCTGAGACAGAAAATGCGCTTTGAGGAGCAAGGGCAGAGGGAAGGAGGTAAGAAAACGTACAATGCCTTTCAAAGCCACTGGGGAGACAGCGTGTATCTTTGCACCTTGCAGCACAAACAGAACTTGCTGGTGACCACAGAGGCAGTTCCCTCCTTCCACCCACACAGGTGACTTGTACAGCTGTCTTGCTCTAATCCAGTGTCCTCTCCCTCACCACACCATGGACCAGTGGCTCATGTGCTTTGCCTTGCAGCTTCACCTCCAAGGGTGACCATCACAGCCACTCAAACTACTTATCCTGGGAACGCACACTGCTTGAGACGCATTTACTCAGTGCCAGAAAAAAACACCAGCATTGCAACTTGGGCGCACACCAGAATTTCAAAAATCTTCCACATCAGGCCATTCTGCTTTACTTGGAGCCGACGGGGCTCTGTCAGACCCAAAATCAGGCGATTCTGAAAGTATACCAGCTTCCACTTTGCATAACGTGTCCATTTTCATTTATTCGTTCACGCTGTTTCTAGGATGCCAGTAACTAAGCCTGGTAAAATCTTACACGCATGTTAACCACACTAAGAAGAAGTTACAGCAGGCAATGTGGGTATTTAGATGACTGAATTTATGTAAACACTTAAGTTTATGCAGAAGTAGGGCCTTATATTTTAGAACAGGACATAATTCATTCTAAACCCTACATATTCAGTGTGAAAACAGCTGTGAGTGAGTGCAGTCTTGGGGTTCTGAATTTAAAGTCCAGAAATTAAAAGGCATACATGCTTCCCACAGCATCCATTACTCTCTTCACTGTCACATATGTAGTGTTTCGCATTGCTGTTTATGCTAAGAAATTTATGCCCTGAAGTGTATGTAAAACATTACCAACTTATGTTTCCCACAGCTGCTGTAACTCTAAAGTTCTTGGCTTCTGTGCATTTAAATTAACAGTAATAACAACACACCAAAGCCTTTTTTTTTGCGCTGATATTCAATTCTAGATATAATTTTTTTCCAGTATAGAACCAAAACGCTCATATTGATCTCCTGCTGAAATAGCTCTCCTCAGTACATCTGAAATGACAGTGGCAGGTCATTTACTGCTGCTCCTGCACAAAATCTGATTTTCATACTGAACTTTTTCTCAAATGTTTGTCTTTTTCTCGAATGTCATGGTCACTTGCCCTTGTGAAAGGTCATATTCATAGTACGTGTGAAGCTTTCAAGTTAAGCCTTTTTGAAATCACGCACTCACAAAAAATAGCATCAGAACAAGGCAGTTAACATACTGTTTTATCCCCTATTCTTTGTCAATCTGCACAGCATTTTAGTCTTTTATTATTTACTCCTTTATACTCGTCCCCTCCTCACCATGAAATGAATAAACTTCTAGGCAAAGAAGTACTAGAAACCTTAATTCAATGAGCAACTTCCTTAAAGTCAGAATTGGGAAAAAATGGGGACAAAGAATTAAAGTACTTCCTGTTATAGTTAAAACAGTGATATCTTCTCCTGGAAAATAAGCAATTTTCTCAAATAATTATTAAAAATCTTCATAGGGTCTGCATGAAACATGTAACATTTTTAGCCAGAATAGTCACAATCTTTGAAAAACTGTAGCCCTCTTAAAAAGGACATTTACGATGGAAACATTTTGACGATCTTAACTCTTGACAGTTTTTTTCCTATGTATATTTATACAATATACATACATGAAGAATATGGAACACTGTTCTATTCTAGTGATGCTTATTCAACAAGAGACTTGATAGGAAGGATTATGCAAAGAGCTGCAGAATGGCCCAAGTGCTAGAAACATATTTCAGACAGAACTGCTAAAAGACAGAGATCTATTCAAATAAACAAAAGCACTGATAATAGGCAATTTGCTCACATCCTTAAGTACCTATTAAAAATACTAAAATTAATTCCAAGAAGACTCTTCCAACTGTAAGAGAAAAGTACAAGAGCCAGTGGCTGATAAATGAATTTTCAAAACCAGAACACAGAAACAAGGTACAAATTTTGAGCAGAGAAAGTTAATTAAGCATTGAAATAACTAGCAAGAATCATCACCAGTTTTCCGTCTCTGTACATTTTAAAATCAAGAACAAATTTTTGTAAAAGGCTATACATAAAATCCTGTGCCCTGTGTCCTGCAGAGGACTGCAACTGTGCCTTTTTGCTTGGTATACTAGAAATTCCCTTTTATCAGTGATTTTGGTGAATGACTGAGAGCACTATCAGAGCTACAGAATGTGCACCCCAGAGCTCAGTGATCTCAGCTGTACCTTAGCCCCTGCCTGGAGGATGACACGTCTGAAATTTCGAAGAGGAATTTGGAAGTGTGAGAATTCAAAGGTTTAGGGTGTGTGAAACAATGCATATTTACCACACTTCCCTTGTGAAGACAGCCACAGCCAAATTCTGAAATAATCTGCTGGCATACCTCATGGCACTGAAATGGCCAGGTTTTGTTTCAAAAATCAACTGAATCATATGTACCTTATGCTTTATATTATTGGCTGCAACCAAAGAATGTTAATGACAAGAAGTCTGTTTCACTTTATTTAAAAGCCATACTAATCCTATAATCCCAACAAACAAAAATATTAGGCTCTCCACAATTAAAACATAACAACATCCAGATGGTGCCTTGTTTGTGGGGAACAAGAAGAACACGGGGCTTTACAAGCTAAATTCCAGTGAAAAAAATCAAGTCCCAAGGTAAACAAAGACAGACCTGCTAGTGGAGGTGTTGGAAGAACGTCTTGACTGCAGTAAGTAGCAACCATTTCTTATAAAAGTATTCCATCTCATTTTTTAAGAGGAACTCTCACAACACGGTGAGCAGAGAAGTCAGGTGTATTGTAATCTAATATTGTGGAAGGAAGAACAGTTTTTGTAACATAGCCTCAAGATTTTTCAGTTTTCCTTTCCAAATTTGTGTGGTTTATTTAAGAGGCGTTATAAATCAGCCATTGAGTTCTCAACGATAGCTGCAAGATTTAAAGGCACGCATTAACAAAACAGACATATGGAGAGCTAGAAAGACAGAGAAGGTTTTAAGAGTTCAAAATTTTTCCCTTGTGAAGCTTCGCTGTGGTGCATAGTTGGAAGTGCCGTTTGAGCAATACTAAAGTAGAATTATTGTGCAAAGATATACCCATTCAGTTCTTTGTAATGCAATACGCCTTTGTACAAACACCGCTCAGGATGCTTTAAAGCAGGCTTAAAATGGGGCTTCGGCAGAATTCCAAAAGGGGTCTTGAAGCTGGATGATTCAAGCTAAAAGGATATTCCCTCAAGCAAAGCTTTTTAAACTTAACTGAAAAAAAATGAAGGAAGCTAATATGCTGATGGGAAAAGAGGAGAAATATGTCTACTCATCACACACCAAAATCTTGGAAAGAACTGCATGCTTGCAAAACTAAATGTACTTGAAGTGAAAGTGAATGCGACCTTTTTCCTTATTTAAAAATTTTAGAATAACTGTAATTTTTTAACACAATAACTGATTTTACATAATATAAATAGTTGCATTGCAGACAATTTTAAGACTTGACTTTTGTTAACAGGAATGTAAACCAGGATATCTTCTATCCAGTGGTCCACACTAAATAACCAGGGGAAGACAGTGTGCTCAAGAATAAAGAAAGGAATTTGTCCAGGGAGTAACCAAGAACAATACATAATACCTGTCAGAAGGGATAGGCTGTTTTATTGACTTGATCATTTATTCTGTGCCAGTACTCAAAAAGGGAAAACAAAATGATCATGATGACTCTTGGGCCTGTTTCACTGATGCCAAATGCACTAAGTGCACTCAAAGTAATGAAAAAGTTAATCCAGAAATCAGTAGATAGAAAATTAATTAATAGGAACATAATTAAAGAGACACAGCTTTTCTTTTTAATATTGATGTGCTCTGATTAAACTGATTTTATCTTTTGATCAGATTTAAAGCTGGCAAATAAAGACTATGTACAAATGTAATCCATTAAGGAATCTGCAAGGTGTTTGATCTAGCAACAATTTTTTCTGCTGAAACCATACAACACAAGGACATTCCGTTTCATGAACTAAAAAGTAGCTAGCTAAATAGATTGCAAGCAACAGGTGTCAACTACTGAAACAGGAATATCTGCTGGGATCTCAAAGGAATCAGTACTCTGCTGGTTCCTATTTAACATTTCATTGATGCTTTAGAACTAAAAAAATAACTTTACATATGACACAAAGTTAATAGTGTAGCATAATGCTAAATAATAGTTTAGCATAATGCTAAAGACATGCAATCCTGTCCCACTCAAACAAAATACAGTTTAGTATGTCCAACTGCAAAAGTTTACTTTTGAGAACAATCAATGCAAACCGTATCTACAAAAAAGAATCACGTATTACGGAACACAAGGATCATGGAAGGGACTTAAAAGTCAGAGTAGATAGGTAAGTAATTGGAAAAGAGCTTCAAGAGCTGAAGCTACAAAAGAGAAGGGGGTATAAATAATCAGGTCTTTGGAAGTATAATTGAGGGAGTAAAGAGTACGAGGACATAAACACATGTAGTACCTCTGTGTGTAGTACTGCCGAGAATGATACTTCATACCACTATGACTTCTGTCATGTGCATCTTTGAAAGCATGTTCAAAATCTGGAGAGGGTTCAGAAGAGAGCCAGAAAATGAGTTGAAGACTAGAGATAATGTCTCACAATTGAAAGAGATCAATCTGTTTAGCTTATAAAAAAGAAAACCGAGAAGTGAGTTGATTAAACTGTATAAGCTCCCTCACAGGGAGAAAGTAGCAGGTACTGAAGAGCTCTTTAATCTAGTGGAGAACAACATAGCAAGAATCAGCAACTGGAAACGGTAGTCGGACAATTTCAAATTAGAAATGAGGTGCACGTTTTTTGTCATTGAACATGACTAATCATTGCAGAAGCTTCCCATGGTGAGTGGTAATTTTCTGTTTTCAATCACTACTAAATTTCTTAAGCACAGGTTTTAGCTTCACAGAAGCAATACTGCAGTAAAACCTAAGCAGTCTGTCTCACTACAACAAATTTTGGGGTAAAATACAATGATGTGATACAAAGACCAGTCCAGACAACGGAGAGGTCCTTAATGGCCTTGGGCTGAATGAATACGTGACTTCCATCAAAGTTTATAATTGGTCCTGAGAACTGCACGTTCACAAACCTCATTGAAGTTTTTGCTGCTTTCAGGATCAGGCTCTATACTACCTACTTCACCATTGCACACAAGGTCTAACCTAACACATTCTCTGCTGTCTACCCCCAAGTGTCTCTTTTGCCACATTTTAATCGGAAGGCAACCTATCAAGAGAGGAAACAGATATTTCTCAAACTTCTTGCTAAGTAAACAAGCAGGCAATTGCCACAAGCATCTGTGTCCAAGTTCTAAATAGCCGACCAAGCTGCCAGATGTCAGC
>VWYH01010434.1:8540-55624 GCA_013399365.1 Pampusana beccarii | reverse complement strand
ATGTCTTTATCAATGATATGGATGAGGGGATTGAGTGCACCCTCAGTAAGTCTGCAGATGCCACCAAGTTGGGTGGGAGTGTTGATGTGCTGGAGGGTAGTAAGGCCATACAGAGGGATCTGGACAAACTGGATCCATTGGCTGAGGCCAATTGCATGAGTTTCAGCAAGGCAAAGTGCCAGGTCCTGCACTTGGGTCACAACAACCCCAGGCAGCACTACAGGCTCGGGAAAGAGTGGCTGGAAAGCTGCCTGGTGGAAAAGGATCTGGGGGTGTTGATTGACAGCTGGCTGAACGTGAGCCAGCAGTGTGCCCAGGTGGCCAAAAGGGCCAACAGCATCCTGGCTTGTACCAGAAATAGTGTGGCCAGCAGGACCAGAGGAGTGATTGTGCCCCTGTACTGGAGAGAGTTCAGAGAAGGACAACAAAGCTGGTGAGGGGTCTGGAGCACAAGTCTGATGAGGAGCAGCTGAGGGAACTGGGGCTGTTCAGCCTGGAGAAAAGGAGGTGAAGGGGAGACCTTACTGCCCTTATCTGACCTTATTGCTACTCTCTGAAAGGAGGTTGTAGGGAGGTGGGTGTCAGTTTCTTTTCGCAAGTAACAAGCAACAGGACAAGAGGAAATGGCCTCAAGTTGCAGCAGGGGAGGTTTAGATTGGATGTTAGGAAGAACTTGTTCACTGAAAGGATCGTCAGGCACTGGAACAGGCCAAGGTAAGTTGTGGAGCTGCCATGCCTGGTTGTGTTTAAAAGACCCATAGATCTGGCGCTTATGGTTATGGTTTAGTGGTGTACTTGCAAGTGTCAGGTTTATGGTTGGACTTGATGATCTTTTTGCTGGCTTAGCTGAAACTGATGTAATTTTCCACGCAGTTAGAATCTTTTATTCTTAGCAGCTAGCGTGGTCTCTTGTTTTGGATTTAGTGTGAGAATAATTAGATAGCACCCTGGGATACAGCTAATGTTTTCTTCCAGTACCTTGCCAGTGTTTGGAATTTGGTAGAAAAGAATGAAAGAAATCATTGATATCTTGGGTATTTCCAAGAGGACCAAGGGCTTTTTCAACTGTCCAGCTGTAGGTGCAAGATAGCAGCTGTGAGGAAACAGAAAGGGACAGCACCTAGATTGACACCCAGGTTGATCGATGAAGTATTCCACAGCATGGACATCATGGTCCATATATAAGTGGGAAGTTGCTGGGTACTGGTGTTTCTTCTTTGATGGCTGCCATCCATGAAGGGTCCTGCTTCTGCTCTTGCTCCCAGTCCCTGATTCCTGTGAATTTCCTACACCCACTGTAATCTCCCTGTTTTACTGAAGTTGCTGTGCTTGCAGTGTCCACCCTCCAGCATTCATTGTTGGGAGTGCGTGTTCCAGCGGCAAAGTGTTGCTCTTCATATTTGTATGGCTTTGTATATTTTATTATATTCAGATATTCATTCTTCTTTTACTACTGTTCTATTAAATGTGTTTCTATTTCAACCCATGAGTCTTTCTTCCTTTTCCCTTCGTTCCTCCCAGGGAAGGAAAGGCAAGATAGAGCGGCTGTCTACTGTTTAGCTGCCAGCACAGGGTTAAACAGTAACAATCTTAAAGGTCCTTTCCAACCTAAACGATTCCATGATTCTATGGTCTTCAACTAGATCAGGTTGCTTAGAGCCCCGTCCACCCTGACCTTGAACATTTCCAGGGATGGGGCATCTACCACCTCTCTGGGCAACCTGGGCCAGTGTTTCACCACCCTCATTGTAAAAAATTTCTTCCTTACATCTAGTGTAAATCTCCACTCTTTTATTTAAAACCATTACCCCTTGTCCTATCGCAACAGGCCCCACCAAACAGTCTGTCCTCACCTTTCTTAGAGGCCCCTGTTAAGTACTGAAAGGCCACAATAAGGTCTATCAGAGCCTTCTCTTCTCCAGGCTGAACAACCCCAGCTCTCTCAGCCTGTCCTCACAGCAGAGCTGTTCCAGCCCTCTGATCATTTCTGTGGCCTCCTCTGTCCCCTCTCCAACAGGTCCATGTCTTTCCTGTGCTGAGGGCTCCAGAGCTGGACACAGGACTCCAGCTGGGGTCTCACCAGAGAAGAGCAGAGGGGCAGAATCACCTCCCTCGGCCTGCTGGCCACGCTGCTTTGGATGTAGACCAAGATACAGTTGGCTTTCTGGGCTGTGAGTTCACATTGCTGGCTCATGTCCAAACAACCCAGATTCAAAGGAAAGCAATAGAGACATGGAACAATATTTTTTCCTCTCTGAGCTTCTGGTCCCAAAGTAAAATGTGCATCAAACTTCAAACAATCAATGCAGATTATCACAGAATTTCCTAAGAGCAACCATTCTCTGGACCTTTCATCTGAAAAATAAAGATTCCTAAGTCTACTTTGGAAATAGAGAGAGCTGCAGCACTCTGCACTCCCATGATGTACGTAGTAAGGACAGTGTACAGGAAAAAAAAAGATGCACATTCCAAGTACTACTTGAGATGTCATAATTCTTCAACAAATCCCCCTTAGGACTGTATGACAGCTTAAAAGAGAAAATTCAGCAGTTATCTGCAATGACAAGCCTATGTACCTGCCTTATAAGTACTGCTTCGATTATACAATCTCCATTGATGCGAATACACATATGGACTGTTGCTCAAAGAAGAGTTTTGGTTTTCTTTGTTATAACAAGTAGATTTGTTGTTCTACACAATGCCAAAGCAAAGCTCAAAATTGTTATCTACTTATAAATTCTGATCTAATAATTCATAACCCAAATGGCAACTAATGAAGACTTTTATTTTTAGGAGAACAGATGCAGAGTTGCTTTAGAAACAAAACTAAAAATCCAGTATCATGAGTTTTGTGATCCATAACTCATGATATTAGGACACTTGGGATTGGCAATACTGCAAAGGATTTTTTTTCTCACCAAAGAGATACCATCAGTCAAATTAGATTCTATCAACTCTTTTAAAATGGAGAGATTTTAAAATACTTAAAAGTTTGAGGAATAACATCCATTCTTTTATCTTTCTGCCTATGTTCATGATTTTACTATTAGATTTTCTTATTTTACCGACTATGAAAAGAGAAGGATTTTCTGTTCCCACAGAGATAGAGAGATATGATCTTTATTTATTTTTCTGATACTGAAAATGGGTATGTAACGAAGCTTTACTATGGGTGAGCTTAATTGATTCATGACAGTTATGTATCACCTTGTCTTGCAATTTTTTAACATATCCCCATTTTTTAAAAACTCAATTAAAAGAAAAAACTCTTTAAATTGCCAGTGATAACATTTATCAGCTTCAAGCTGGAATTCACCAAGAAGCCTGAAGCTCAGTTAAGTATCCATCTTCTTATAATTGATCAGTTTTTTCTTTTTTTAAAGGAATAAAAATATCTACAAAATGGAAAGAATGGATAAGACTTCGAGAATAATTACCCTTGAAGGTTAAAGATTTTCAAATATTCATTAAAGAAATGCATGGAACTGTTTAAGAAAAAGAAAAAAAGTACTGAATTTTCTTTTCTGATAAATTTCAAAAAAACTGAGAGGTTCACTTTGATATCTGTGGTAAAATGTCCTCCCTTCTTTGCACCCAGTACTCTGATAACTCATTGCCCTCCAGAAGTTTTACTCTCACTTGATGCTACAGAGTGGGAAATAAAACAACAAACAAAGCTGGTCAGTCATCGGTCATCGGTCATCTCATTCTACAACCTGGTGTCTCACCACGCCTATTTTTGGCTCCAACATCCCAGAAAGAGACCCAGAAGAAAGTCAGCAGGGTTCTTTGGGAAGGAGGAGGATCCGAAGTCAGGCTCTGCAGTAAACCATCTGCCTTTCACATTCCGCTGTGCAGCTGGCAGGGAGAATTCCCGAACCAGTTCTCAAGCTAGGAGTAAACTACGTCCTTCTGCCATTTCACAAACAGTACATTTAGGGTTGTTTCCTACCTGCACATAGTTTTTCCTCATTTGCAGCTGTGGCATAATATGTGCACAGTTTTGTTTGCCATTTATCACGCCCAGATTGCTCATTACCCATTAGGTAACATGCACTTCTGCTCTGGTTAGACATTTGCCACAGAGCCCTTATCTGCAATTCAAACAACTCAAGACTAAAAGGAAATAATTAATAACAGGGAATAACACCTTTCCCCCTCTCAACCCCTGCTCCCAAAGTAAAATGAGCTTCAAATTCTGATGATCTATTTAAACCTCCATCATTCTTTTAGTCACTGTAGAAAAATTGATAGATCTGTATGTACTCCATTGATAACGCTTAGTTCTTTATCCTCTGAATCAAATGGCCTTTCAGACTTCCAAAGTTTTACTCTGACTACAAACAGATGTCAAAATAATGCCCCATAATTACTAACAGTACTCACCCCCAAAATTACTAATTAATAATTCGGGAGTTCTGTTGAATCTTTTGCCAAAAGGTTTTGCAAATTTCTGACAGCAGGAACTAGGAGGTAGGAGATAAATGTCCCTCTCTGTGCTTACCAGCAGTGGATCCAAATCTCCCCGGAAGCAAGAAGGTGCTGGTGGAGAGACAGGACATCATCAGATGGATCAGTGGCTCGGATCACTTGGAAAGGCCTCTGTTCTCCTCCACTGGTTTTCTCAGTCCCTCTCCCTTCTTGCCCCCACTCCTGTCACACTGACCATGATGTTTGTAACTTTGGTGATGGGTCCGTGGCAGCTCTGAAGTGCAGACACACCAGAAATGTTTCCATTGACTAGTCCAGAAACTAACAACAGTGAGGCTGTATGAGCTCCTGCTGCACACAGAATCCCAAAATATCCGTGCTGCCATGGTACCAACAGCAGTGAAGATACTGGATATGCAACAGCAGCGCTCCAGCTGTGCTTTTAAAGGCAACGTAGGCCTACTGTGAATTTTGCTACCCTTTCAGAATTTACAAATCACTTTGCTTACTTCTATACAACATCTAAACATCGCCCTCCCAGCACCTCTTCTCCCCAGCCTTGCCAAGTATGGGATGTGATCATAAATGACCGAACAAGAGACAGCTTCTTGCCTCTTATTGCATGTCTTGCCTCTTATTTCTTCCTAGTTGCATTAGTGAAACAATGCTAAAACCATCTAGCAACTAGCTAACTGTAAGTGCAAACATCTTCCGGCAATACTGTAATTTCTGGGAGGCATTAGCCCAACATACTAAGTTATGAACGCTACGCAGAAAGAAGCAGGACACAGATTTCTGAAGAAATTTTCAATTATCTGAAAATCTCATACTTTTCTAGTTACTCTTGCCTGGCTGTATGATTTCAAATTACATTTGCTTCAGTGGAAGCCGTAAACATAAATGCTCCTAACCAGCATTTAAGTCTGTGCAAATAAACCAGATGCAAAAAAACTATACAGCTGAAGGGTATGTTACCAAAAAAAGAACAGAAAGCTAAGTTGGTCAGGCGAAATTTTCTCATAAAGAGGATACCATATGAGAAGGAGTCCCAGTAGAGTAACAGAAACTGCTCTCAATGTTTTTTTTTTTTATGTTAAGCTTAGCTAAGCAGGTATTTAGACATTGGAATATACACCATCGGAAAGCAATAGACAGGTGAGATTCGCAAAACTGATTTGCACGATTCTGAAATATATAGAAAAGAATGTCTCAGCCATATGGGACCTTGTCTGTTATAACTCAGAGGATGCAATGCTCTCCTCTTTTAGCTCCATTTCCAGGCTCCTGGGACTTTTGCACAGAACACATTCTGACTTCGCTGAACAATGTTGCTTGGTTTTGTATCTCTAAAATAAAATTGTTTTTTTAGTGAAAATCACTTTTAAAGAGAGGAAGCAAATGGGATTATGTATTAAAAAAAAAAAAAAGGAGATAAAGAAAATTAATGATGTACATGTGGAGGGGAAATAGCAGTGTTAAGATTTGCTGATCATGTCATCATTGGTGCTGAACGAGGAACACAAAGACTATTAGAGAAACACTAGACTAGCAGCCCTTATTCCTGCTAGGCAGCACTGCAAATATACCCCTAGGAATTCAGTGATAAAATAGAGAAAATTGAACATGTGTGACAGAGCCAGAGTGAAATGAAGCACGAAAAAGAAGTGCAACACAAAAGGCTTAAAAGGGCTCAAGGTGTGAAAACACTGAGGGAAGAGTAAGAGTGTGAGGGATGTGTGAACCAGTGCAAGATGAAACAGGAACGGGATTCTGAGTGAATGAGGCTAAAACTGATAGAGAGTAACCAAGCATAAACATGAAAGAAAAACCAGGGGTATGAATGAGCATACGAGTGAGTAACAGAGCATGGCAGAGTGACAGGCTGTGATGCAGTCAGAGATGGCTAAAGTAGAAAAACAGATAGAAAAGAGTTTTAATGAGGAATTTTGGGGGTTTTGGTTGTTTTTACCTTTATAATTTATCAGGAGAGATATTGTTACATGAAAACAGACCAGTAAGCAATGTAAGAAAGAAATAAAAGTCATAGTAACTACTAAGAATTCTCAATAAACAAGACATTTGGAAATTGCCTTCAATTTTTTCCACTAAACTGAGGTGGTCAGAATGACCGTGCACTGTGTCCTTTGGAAAAGAGCAAACTGGAAGAAAGGGGAACCAATAACTTCAAAAGTGCAGCTGAATGCTTAAGTGTTTTCTCCCATATGTGATGAACTGTTCTTGTCACAGTCCACTGTGAAGCCAATCACATGTATAGCATCTCAATCAAAAGTCTTCAGCAAGGAATTAGGGGCAGAGAAAATAGGGACTACAGATATCAGGAACAACTATCTGTAAGAGATGGCTAAATAAAAGCTCTCCTGCACAGCTCTAGTTACATCAAAATATGAAACTAGGAAATATTTCTTAGTTTACGTGAAAGAAACTTGAAAGACACGGAGGTATTCAAATACTTCTCTGGATAACAACAGTTATGGTGCTCAAATTCCTCTGCTTATTCTAATAACAGCCTTGATGGATCTCCTGCACTCTTTCTTCGATAACTATACCACAGGATGCCTGTTTTGTTTGTTCGTTTGTTTATAAATCTAGTACTCTTTCCAAGCGTTTCCAGGCAATCTCCACCTATGTAAAATGTCAAGCAGAAGAAAGAGTGAGCTATTTCATTTTGTGTGGTCAATGACAGAGAAATTATTTGTTTAGGTTTTTTTTGAAGACAGCCTCAAGTTTATTAGAGTGCAAGAGTATTAAAGCCAAAAGGTTGGATGGCTTCCCTGTGAACATTCAAACTCTCAAAAATACTGATTTCATTTAACCTTTCTACAGTCATATTTATTTTATAAAAGATTCAATTTGTCGTATTAATGTCATAATATTGAAAAACTATCATAAAAGAATTCTATTGAATTCTTTATATCTTGAAGTCCATTGAAGGCCTACGTGGTGAATAAATACCTTTTTCATGTTTATCCAGTCCCAAATTTGGATCTCGTGGACTACATTTCATCAACAGCTTTCTAAAAAACTACATACAAAAGATACTATAAATATAATGAAACATGATTAAAATAAAATTTTCTTTACCCCAGTTTTAAATGGGAGTGACCGTTTCTTTCAAAGGCAACTAAGCAAACAGGAACACATCTTCACATTTTACACATACATACTTACACATACTTTTATAAATGCTTTTTGATCTTCAATTCCTGTTTCAGTGATTTGGTTTATATACAGACTAGTTTCAGCAACTAGAAATACCCAAAACTCAACCTGCATTAAAAGAAAAAAAAACCCCTGCTTCCTTCCAGCAACATTAAAGAGTTGCTTATCAGAATGCTGCTTGTAATTCTGTTGATATTCAATTCAGAGCAGTTTCAAACTCATTCTCCTATACAAGGAACAGCTTTGAAGTGCTAAAAAAAATTATTTGATGAGCAATGGAAAAGGCATACGAAAAGGGAGGTGAGGCCAAAAGAAAGTTGATTCAATATAATCACTTTCATACATAATATAAAGTTATACTTCAAAGAGACTACCTTCTCTTTCTGTTAAAAACCGATAGACTTGGACAACCTAAATTTAGTACCATGAGCGCAAAAAATATGCAGGATGGGCTTGGGTCTGGGTTTTAGGGCCACCTGACTTAAGTAAGCACCAGAACATATGTAAACTACATGAGTGGACAGGTGACCTATACCTTATTAATGCTACTTGGGACAAATAGGACACGATGCAATTCCACCTAAGCAAAGCCGTATGTGAGAGACCCAGGCAGCCACAGTACGTTCAGTCGCTGTGACTGAGCAGGGTTTGAGCAGCGTATGAAAACATTATAGCCACTTATTCACAATCTCACCACATTTTTTCACTGGACCGGGGCTGTTTGCCCCTGCATTTTGATCAAATACGATTATAATAACTATACTTGTCTTTAAAATTCCTCCTTCTGTGTCAGTGTGTTGCAGTGTTCCTCCTCACACCCTCACCTTTCCTCTTGTGCAATGCTTCCAAGGGGCTTTTCATGTTTGATAATGATGGACACCAACTCTACACAAATAAAATCTAAGTCGCTGGGAGCTACAGGTTCTCAGCATCTCTCAGGATGAAGTCTACATTTTACAGAACAGTTCTGTATCCTTCAGGACAGGAAGAATTGCAGGAGAAAAATCAATGTGCCAGGCAAAGAAATAACAGGTGGATCAGAGCTTTTCCAATACACGCTGTGTGTTTCTTTACAAATTGCATTCCCTTAACCACCCACTTTGAAAGAAATCCACTTTCCCACACAAATGCTTTGAGTAGTTCAGGTTACACAGAGACTGTCACTCAAAAGAAGACGTATAAGCAGTGCTCCTGAAGCTTAACAGCATTCCTTTTTCTCCATCAACACTTCTTTGCCTAAAAAGGTTGGTGTGACTAATTAGTCCCCAACACTCCATCATAATAACAATAATATTACCTAGCCTATATAGTGGTTTTCATCAGTAGATCAAAAAGTACTTAGTAAAGAAGGCAAGTGTCACTACCTCATCAAGTAATACCCACTAAATAATCAGCTCTGCTGCTGCTTTAATCCCTAAAAATGGTGTTTTAAAACCATGAAGAAGCCAAATATAATCTCCAAATAATACACCTTCTCTAGCAAAGGAGATTATTGCCTGTTCAGTGGAACCCAAGAGGGTTCCATGAGGCAAAAAGGGAATATATTTGCAAAGATACCACACAGGATTAGAAGGGACCTTTTCAGTTATTGAGCTAAGGCCCAGTCATCCCATGCTGATATATCATATAAGCCCTTTCTTAAACAGCTCGAGTTTTGCCTTAGAACTAGTGAGAGCTTTCTGTCTTTCACTAATCCCCCTGAGAGGCTGTGCCAGAAGTGTACTGATGTGATGAACAGATATTTTCCTCCAATTTCCATCCTAAATGTATTGTTGATCTGATAAAAAACATTTGTCTTGGTATTAACAGTATCTGTTCATCTGAAAAGCTCTGTCTCGCCTTGTGCATTTAGAAAGCTCACAATTTGGTAATGGCATGGAAAAATACAATTAAGACTCCCATTCTAGTAACTAGCAAGGTCTACCAAATTTTGCCTGTGGCTACTGACATGTATACAGTACCTACTACCTTCCAGTGTCAAATTCAGGTTTCCTAGGAATATTTTTTAAATGCCAAGATCTAGTTCCAGAGCACCAACAATCACCTAAGAGTCCACTATAGTGTATTAAGATTATTCTTTCCCAAGGTGCCTTACTTTACACTTGCAAATGCTGAACTTAATTTGCCATTGGACTGTCCCGCTTTAAAACATCTCATGGTGGAGATTCCACACTCCCATTTGTGATCTGTTAGGACACTTAATGCTCCTTACGTTTAGAGCTGTTGCTGCTTCTGTGAAACTCTACCAAAATCTCCCACTGTTCCAATTTAAGACTGTAACCTACTACGTTCATATCAAATCCAATCCTGCATGCAATAAAAAGTCTAGTTGGCTTGCAGCATTGAATAAAGATGTACAGTCCTCATCTTCCTGAGAACGTCACCATTTATCAACCTTTCTCTCTTTAATCAGCCAGGGAAGAGCTTTCACCTTCCACCGTATGCTTTAGGACAGTGCTAAAATACACTTCTTTCTCACCAAACATCTTCAGAAAGAATACTTCAAATATGTCGTATTACTGCATTTGTGAAGTTCTGATCCTTTTTATCCTACTTTTGCTATCTGAAGAAGAAGCAAAGACCTCCTCATATACTTTTTTCTCCTGTATCCTTGCCTGACAACTCCATCAATTTGGAAATAATACTCCGCTGTTTTCTTTGGAGACAAACAACAGCATTAACTAGGAATGTGGTTTTGGCCTGTAATCTGGAGTCTCACAGCCATTATCTCGTGTTCAACCAGCCATATTAAAATAATGACAATGCTGACTCTTTCAGTCCAGTCTCTTAACTTTTCTTTCTTTTCTTCAGTTTCAGCATCTAGAAGTGTACTAAGCCTTTTATACATGCATAGAAAACAATTACCCAAAACTTAAGTGTTCTAATTACTTCTTAAGTTGATTATTTAGTGATACATTTGAACTGTTGATCAGAGTACAGAGGCAGGGTACAACTTCCTTATCAAATTCCCATCACTGTTTTTCAGTTTTCTTATTCTTCATATTATTTTTAACCGCATAGCCACCAGCTGTCTTACTGGGGGGCTGACGATTTAAAGCCTCTGTTCTTGAGCTAGACTGATAATAAAAGTGTGCTGGGTGGTCTAGAGAGACTTAAATTAAGCCTTAAAATAATCCTTGCACCATCCACCATGACCAAAAATACTTCATCTGCAGGACCACTTTTCTCTTTCTGTTCAGTATGTTGTCCATTCAATGCTGTATTTGCTCTTGAGAGGACTGAACAGGCAGGTTTTCCTTACTCCTTGAGAGAGCAAACTCTCTGTTACCAATTCTTAACAATTTCCTTCAACTTTACAACACTGAGTCAGTTAAATCCACAAAAAAATGCTTGATGACTATGAAATATCAATTATCCTTTTGCAAGATCAATTGGTAGCTTTCATGTTTAGCGTGAATTTCAAACACAAAAATTCCCTCTGATTTCAAAAGATCAAAACCTAAAATAATAATTTGGAATGGATAATAACATACATGTTTCCATGATGCTGAATCCTTTCACACATACATGATACTCAAATACAACATGGTTGGTGTGAGGCAGTGAGGCTGCTTTTAGTAATATTGCAAATGCTCTCATAATGCAACTCAGCATCTTCCTGACTCCTCAAAATAATAACCTCTTTTTTTCCATATGAAACCATTTTTTTACTATATCCCAGTATCTGCAATGCATGCACATCTTTTCCTTTGTCTTTTCTACCCAGTCGGATTATTACAAAAAAGCAGCTCTCAGTTCAGGTTCCTATCAAGAAATTGTTTATTACAAGTGACAAAAACACCCGAGCACGTCTCTTTCCTCACTCTCATTCATTAGCTCCTCCATCCCTAGTTAAACCCTCATGTCCTCAGTTTTTACCACACCATTAGAATATCTTTTCTCTAAGACCCACTAAAAACACAGCTCCCAACTTTCACCCATTCTTTTTGCAATTCCTACTCCGACTGGCTGAAAATCTGGTTCTTCCAACAAGCACCACTTAAAATTACTACATATAATCTTTCCACAAGTAGACACTTTTAATTTCCTGTCTGCCTCTAAGCAGAGTCCATATTCCACCAACAGCTCCTAAATCAAGTATGCTACTTTTGTGCAACCAAACCGTAATCAGCACAAAAATATCCCCCGTTCAGAGATGGCTCAGGTTTCTCCATTACCTCTGTGCAGTCAAACCGTACTAAAAGCACTGGGACCTTTGTGGAATATTTCTAAGCAATATCCAAATAATATAATATTTTCCTACTCCTTGTAATTTACTCCTCGATATGTAAGGTAAAAGACCACTTAGTTACTAAAAGTATAATAGTCTGTTTAAATATGCAAATGTTTTCCCAAACAATTTATTTCCAAGGGGAATACCTTACCCGTAAAAAAAAAAAAAGGAAATTACACGCCTCACCATAGATTGCGGTCCAGTAGGCTCTAAACATTTTTTCCCCAAAAATATACCATTATGCTTTCCTTCACATTGATTATATTATTCTAGAACTGGCTCCCTTGAGTCAACCTGCAAAATAGATTATCACACCAATTAAAAGTAAAATAGTACTAACTGTTGTAGATTTGTTGAGGGGGGTGAGAGTAGTTCTGCCCTTTCTCTAATGATAGCAATTGCAATGGGTAACAACATTTTTTTCTAAGCTGATGTCATTTTGTTTCGATTTACCGGCCTATTGTGTTTTCAGTCTTCAAGGCGGAAAAGCGGCTATTGATAGCAAAAAAGTTATTTCAAAAAGGCCATTTTTTCAGGAATGTTCCATGACTAGAAAACTTAGAAGCCTGCTGCAGTTACAAGGCTCATCCCAAGTGAGCCATATAGACAAAGGCCTTTTCAGAAGCTAAAAAAAAATGCAGATACAAGAGTCTTCCTAGCAAGAGGGAATACATCAATTCTGCCCGCCTCCCCTCCCTGTCCCCCATAAGGCGAAGTATCAGGCTGGCGAGCCATCTTTTCTGCAGAGATTTGAAAAACTAATGACGGATTCCGGGTTAAAGTTTGTGGGTGTTCAACCTGAGACACTTCAAATTTGAAGGGGTCTTTTTTTTAAAAAAAAAAAAAAAAACAAAAACCAGGAGAAACACTGACTCAAAATCAGGCATCCAGAGCCAGCAAAGCAAGCACAGCACCATCCACAATTACGAACTGCTTAAAATTTTACTTGAGTGCTTTCACAGCATGTGGTCTACAATTTAATCAGCTCTATCACTGTCCAAACAACAAATCCACTATTTAATAAATGAGGACTATATGACGCAGACAGAAGACTAACCATCTTGCTTTTGAGCTCCCTGTGTTGCTTTGTCTTAGCCTGATCTGCTCTTCCTTGACTTACAAAACCGTAACATGCCGCTCCTAATCACAGAATCATAGAATCATTTCAGTTGGAAGAGACCCTCAGGATCATTGAATCCAACCATAACCTAACCTAACTCCAGCACTAAACCATGTCCCTAAGAACCTCATCTAAACGCCTTTTAAAAACCTCCAGGGATGGTGACTCCACCATTCCCTGGGCAGCCTGTTCCAATGCCTGACAATCCCTTCCATGAAGAACTTTTTCCTAATATCCAATCTAAACCTCCCCTGGTGCAACTTGAGGCCATTTCCCCTTGTCCTATCACTTGTTACTTGGGAGAAGAGGCCAACCCCNTTGTAGTGAGGGGCCCAAAACTGAACACAGGATTCAAGGTGCGGCCTCACCAGTGCTGAGTACAGGGGGAGGATCATTCCCCTAGTCCTGCTGGCCACACTATTCCTGATACAAGCCAGGATGCTGTTGGCCCTTTTTGGCCACCTGGGCACACTGCTGGCTCTTGTTCAGCCAGCTGTCAATCAACACCCCCAGATCCTTTTCCTCCAGGCACTTTCCAGCCACTCTTCCCCAACTTGGTGTCATCTGCAAACTTGCTAAGGGTGGAGAGCTTCTGCTTTTAAAATTACTTAGAAACTGATAGAACAAGCCCCCAAATAGATGGGATATGCAAATTGCACAGTAACACCTATAAAGAAAAGACTTCACTGTCTTGTATTTGACAGGTTACAGTAGTAGAATCATCTCGGAAAATAATTTTGTTACCTTTAGGGTGTCTGTGTAAGATAAGCTTGTACCGGTCTAAGAAGACATGCCATTTTAAATAGCGATTGCTCTGTCAACTAGCATAAAATCCCACATGACTAGTTTTATTGGTACATGTATCATTTTGGAAGCTGTTTTAACTGAGCTGGCAAAAGCCATTCTTACACTGCAATAATGCTACCCATGACAATGATATAGACGCATATAATTGTACTGGTGTAATTTATGAAGTTTTCTATGGAGATTCTTTCTTGTCATTCCTTGATTCATCGTGTTCCAGATCTGTATTGCATCACAAATCTAAGCATACTTCTAAGGCACAAACAAATAAATGTGTACAAACGGGAGCTGGGCACAGGGAGGATATGACATTTTTGAAGGGAACAGGTAGTGAGACACATAGCAAAACAACTCCCATAGTTTTCAATATCCTGATTTAATCCATCTTCGGCTGAGTACAATAAAAACCTCAAGTCCCTGAACTAGCTTTGTTCAAGGAAGAATTTTCTTCTCTCCATCTCCTGACAGTGGTCTTCAATTAAAGCCTGCAATGATGAAGCTCACTGAGATTGACAGAGGAAATACAAGGAGAGAAACCACTGAAATGCATCCTCAGAAGCAGATTATTAAATGTCCCACAGACATTGGTACGAGTGACAGCCATCGGAGCTTAGTGAAAAAAGAGAAGCAGAAAATTAAACTTCTCATTGGGCCTGATGATGATTAATATCTCTCCTCTGATGAGCTGAAACTGCTTAATCTTTGCTATTAATATCAAATCACTGAGGTGCAAGAATGGTAGCTGAAAAGGGGTATACGAGAATGTTTATTACTGGGGAGAGGGAAAAAAAGACACAACTGAGGTAGGTTTTGCTATTAAATCTCCTAAAGCAAGAAAATCAGGATGAAGCTGAGAGTCACCATCAGCTACTCTGAAGTCAGGGTACTATGAGGCAGCTCTTGGGCAAAGTTGTGCAATTTAAAGGAGATAAATAGTAGATTTCAATCATTTAGTTAAAGGCATTTGCATTCTACAGGAAGACTACTTAATTCAGCACATCTCCATTCAAGTGTACGTGAACAAGCAACTAATACCTTCGCCCAACTCAAATACGTTAGATAATTGTTATTTTCAGACGTACTTACCTCTGTGAATATTGGCAAAGCTTTAAAAAGAGTTAGTTGGAGTTCCCTGGAAACCAATAACTATGTGTAGCTATGCAGACAGATTTTTATACTTCGTTCATATAAGAATATTCTACAAAATGTACCCTCTCTTTAGAGATTTTTACCTTAAACCCTTGGGTTTGTGATGCACTGAAGCAAGAGCTGAAATAGCTAAATCCACAGCAGTTAATACTCCCAGAAAACATTCTCTGTATTACATTTCAGACCAAAAGAAGCCCCTGTGAAAGTCAGTATAGATCATTTGAGAAACACATTATAATAGTTTGATTAGTAGAGAATAAAAAGCAGACTTTTATAGCACCCATTCACCTGAAAAATACTATTCTTGCTAATGTTAAAAGGGAAAATCACAGAGTTACGTTAAATTAAATCCAACGACAGACAGGAATTTTACTGATTGTAAATAGAAAAGCTGTAGTATTAGTTCAATAAAATTATAGAATACTGAATGCCTTAATGCTATGAAAATAATGGAAATCTTCCATTTCTTAATGCTGGAAAGGTAACTTGTAAACACTGTATAGTGATTTTATGTTTTATCTGGAGAATCTAGATTACAAGGTTGATAAAATGTAAGTTTATAAGCCTTGATCTCATGAATAATTGGTTGCTAAATTAGTGCTCAAATAAATCTTGTTTCTTATAATTTGATAAACATTCTTAACTTGCAGCTGAAACTGTGATTTGACCCTTTCTGAAGGGTTATTTTTCACAGCTGAAAAGGTACAGTAATCTGAAGCCCAAAACAAAGAACCTGCTTGGGAAATTAGTTTTTCTGGTTTAGGATGGTAACTGATCATCCTGATGACTAGTTTCTCTTAGCTATGGTAAGGTTAGTAATTATCCTTTAAATTTATCTCTTTTTTTACACAGCTGTATATTTTGGTAACTGTAGCACTGTAGCACTCTCATCTGTAGTTCTCAAGGTAACATTCCTTGCAGCCCACTTTAGATACTACAATATCTCACAGTCACGATCACTTATTTTACACAAACCTGAAACTGTTAAAATGATCAGTTTTATTTTTTCTTTTCTCATTCAGTTCTCATCTTTCACTTCCTACCTTGAAGCCATAAAAATCTGGACAAGGATTAAAGCATGTATTTTTGAACAAGGTGGAATAATTTATTCAGAGATGTGCTTCACCAGCTTTAAAATCAAGTTCAGAAATCTGGCTAGAAGAAAAGCTTTGGTGTGTCTAGGAGGCATGAGTCAGATGCAGGAACTACCAGCCAGCATTATTTTATCAACTCCGCAATATAATACAGCCTGCACTATGCAAGATATTAGAGACATTGATTGTTAGCACTCTCCCTGATGGTAAAAATCTACGGATCTTCACAACTCAAAAAAACATCAGTAACTGTTTCATGTGATTTTAGGCAGAAGGTACAAATTTGTCTGCCAGTTCCATTTTGAAACACAAATTAAAGAAAAGACTGCTGCATCTACTCTAGGAGAGATGTACTGATGTGTAAGGTAGGAAATAGGAATGTTAAAATAGGAAAAATAGGAAAAGAAAATGGTGGGGAGGAACACAATTACTTTTGGATATTATTATTGTTTTAGTCTATTTAATCACATAATAGATAGCTCTTCCATGCATTTTATTCAAGCAATTTCTTCAAGCCCTTTCCAGCATATAAGAATATTTCTATCTTATTAGCTATGGCTTTATTTCAGCTACAGAAATAATCTACTATGTATTACACAAACGGTATGCAGCATTCTTTGCTATTAAACTACACCATGACAACCTCAATCCTGTATTTAGAGAGTGAATTTTAATCTATTTGGGAAGAACAATAATCACTTTGAAGATGCAGGGCCCTGGCTTCACAGCCTAGAAAACAGTGTCCAAGCTGCTCAGGCCTCTTTTGCCTCTCCCACCAGTCTTTGTCTCTACCCCGACAGCACCTGTAAGAGATCAGCTACAGCCAACACCAGCAGGTCTGACTGTATGACAATCGCATTAACAGTTTATTTTGTAGAGACACATTTCGGGATTTTCCAATTCAGGACCAATGTTTATAAATATATAAAAGGGTGAGTGTCATGAGGATGGAGCCAGGCTCTTCTCAGTGACAAACAGCGGTAAGACAGGGGTAATGGGTTCAAACTGGAACACAATAGGTTCCACTTAAATTTGAGAAGAAACTTCTTTTCAGTGAGGGTGACAGACACTGGCACAGGCTGCCCAGGCAGGGTGTGGAGTCTCCTTCTCTGGAGACATTCAAAACCCACCTGGACCCTTCCTGTGTAACCTCATCTAGGTGTTCCTGCTCCGGCAGGGGGATTGGACTGGATGATCTTTTGAGGTCCCTTCCAACCCCTAACATCCTGTGATTCTGCGATTCTGTGACCTTAATGTGTTAAATCCAACCTTGTAAGCTGTGTCTGAAAGTGTATGTTGGTGATGGGGATTTCATTGGGCATACACAGAAGTTCAGGAATAAGTATGCAAAGAGCAGATCATGCATCTGTTCTTAAGAACAGTTATAGACCTGTTGTTACAAGCTCACTGGAAAAGTATCTCATTATGAAATGCTTAATTTAGACAGTAAATATTTTAAATAGGCCAATAAGTTGTTATCTTTAACATATATTTAAGTAAATGTACAAAAGAGAAGCACATTCTGTTATGGTTTCTGAATTTAACTTAGGAAAACGTGATTAACCCAATATTTTCTGTAATTTTAACTTCACTACTTTCAGTTCTCCTCCCTAACTACTGATCTCTGCAAACTCTGACATTCAGCAATTTAAAATCTAAACAGAACTATTAAGGAGAAAAAAAAGGAGGTTTAAAACGTATATATTTACATCCTGGACTTCGAGTCATGTTTCACAGAACTATGGAGAAGGACAGTCATGCTACAGGTTAGAAAAAACTATTACAGCAGGATAGCTCAAATGGCTTGAACATGGCTAAATTGGAAGAGAACCTCAGACTAAAATATATCATTCTTCAGGTCATCAACTTTTCCCCCTATTGTTGGTATCTACAAAGTTGAGTGAACCAATATGACTGCTGTCAGCCCAGGTTTTTGAAGTTATCTGTGCATTTAACTCAATTCTCCAAGGATATCTAGACAGATTTAAAAAAATCTCTTAGATTCGAGTCTCAAAACAAGAATTGTAGAAGGCAAAGCAACACAAGACAGGAAAAACTTCAAGGGAGGGAAATAACTACTCAACTGAACTTTTCAATGGTCGCCACGACTGAAAAATATTTGAAAACAGTAAAGAGGGAACAGAGAGATGTGTTGACGATACTGATATTTTTTAAGCTAAGCATACCTAAAACACATCCAACCAATATCAGGATATTAACCTACACATTCAGTTGCTTTTTGTAAACCATGTTAGAGCATTAGCTGCAGAACCTAAGAATGACCATACATGATGTGCAAAGTATTTCTTCTTATTTTTATCTTGATTCCTCCTTCTGGTATTACAAATATTTAAATAAAGATTCAAAATATGAGTTTCAAAAGTACTGGAAGGCACTACAGATGCAATTCGCTGTCTATCAAGAAAGATTCTGATTTCAAACTTTTTCCTTATCTGAAAAAAATCCCACAAATATTAAACACAAAACTTCCACAGAAGTCAAATATCATAAATTAATTGTTCTGAGTTAGCTGAAACTTTCACCGGAATCAAAATACCAAATTTTCATTTCAATCTTTTAAAACATCTATATTTCAGGTATATTTTCCACCCTGTACATATACATTTGTTGACCTGTTTGCTCTCAAAGGTCATTGGTTAATTGCAAATTACATTTTTGGAGGGAAGGAAGTCAGAGGTAATGAAGCTTCTCAATTGTAAGGAACACAGAGATGAGAGATGCTATATGTTTTACCATTGAGAAACACACTGCAGCATGAGCTCGAGATTTATTTTGATACCAGGAGACCCATCTGGGAGCTAGATTTTATAAATGTCCTAATTGTGGGAAAAGCAACTTCAACATCAATCAGCTGCATGATATCAATCACAAGTCAGGCTACATTAGTTCCAGCATTCAAAGAAAGTCTGGTGTACTTATAAACCACATATTTTATTTCAAAGAGCANTAAAAAAAAAAGGGAAAAGGAAAAGAAAAACAGACATTTGAGCTCATCTTGCTTTTCTGTTTTTCTTCAGAAAAATATTATTTTACTCTGAAGTTAGCAAGTACCTATCTTTGAAACAGATAAAGAGGAATAATCAGAAAATAGCTCTCCTACTTCTAGTCTTCCATGTAGCCCTGACAGAATTCAGGCATCCAGCTGTCCCTTCTTGGAAGAAACTTGTTCACCTTTACATAATTCAACTTTTATAGATTGTATTTTTCCAAGAAGTTTGCTCAAAGAATGAGGAAGACAAAGACGAAACAAAAATCTTGAGAAATCCCACAGATCATACTCCATGTAAGCTGCTATTCCAAAGAAACTGGAAACTTATTTCTGCTCAAAGAATTCATTTTCACTCTAATCTTTATGTTTCTGTCAGAAATTAGAAACTAAGAGCCAACTAGAAAAAGAAAGTAAAGACAAAACTGGTAAATGTGTTAAGAAGCACAACATATTCTATCCAATCAAAAAACATGTAGAGAGAAAAGAAGGTAAGCCTACATCTTCATTTACTTTTATGAAAGAATAAGCATGTACTTAAAAATACAACTGTCAAAAGAGAACATATATGTCCTGTACTGAAATTCAAAAGAGCAATGTGGACTTGCTTTCATTTGGCACAACACACTGACAAAATAAGTGACTGTTGCAAGATTCATGGCATTTCCTGACACAATAATTTTGTTTTAAGGATGTGAATGCCTGGCAAGCTATGGAAGAAACAGCACTGACATCAGCATTTAGATGTTGAGCTATTCGGTGGACCTTACTAGTTAAGGATAAAATCATATTATAGGATCATAAGAATTCAGTCTAATTGAAAGAGCGGTTGAGAAGAAAAAAAAACAACAAAAATGTGTGCCTCACTAACTCCACAGTTCAACCCCCAAAAGATTCTCATGACCGTGTTGTATTTTGGCTCACATTCTTTGCCCTAGGCCTTTCTCCTTTTGCCACAGAAACTACTTCAAACTTCCAGTCACTGCTCACAAGCAGACTGTTTCTTTATATAATGGGAGTAAAACTCTTTTATCTTTTCATATTCACATGTTAGTTTTATTTTCTTAGACGATGGACAGATAAGGGTTCTCACATCTGTAAAAGAAAATCTAATTGTGTGGATACTGACTTGCAAGCTAAAGATGATGTGCAGAGAACCAGACTCAGCTTTCACAGCAGTGACCTTCCGGTCAACAGCAAACTTGAACCAAACTTTGCCAGTGCTCTGTACACCCAAATCACAAGGGTTTCATAGAAAGACAAGTTTCCCAGGATAAAGAAACAAAACCTGGCATAAGCCTGAGGTCTTTCACTGTCATGACTGATTTTATTGTTGTAGGATCTCAAAGTAAAAACTGTAGACATAGTTAAGAAGTTATCTTGATTGCAGCAAAGATAGAGGTGCTTAAGTGACAACTCTCAGTATATCTCCTAAAAAAAAATAACGAGAGGAGTAAACCACCACCATTTACTCCAGAATAGAAATGTACGGAGAATCAGCTCTTATGAAGGGGTTGCTGTGAAGCCAATCTTAACTAAAATACCTCTCCTGTAAACCTGCTCAGGTACACACGACAGTAACATCCTTATTATATGCAGAGACACCCTTTTAGAAGCTCTTTTATCAGATCTTTACTAAAAAGCCAGGATCAATAGAGAGGTTGAAACCTCTACTTTAAATGGACACTGGATTAAGTTTTCTTGTTTAGTCCTGTTGAGACATACAGCAGATGAAATTCAGGAAAACTGAGCAAACTGTAATGAAAAAAGCCATTTTACATTTTGCCCCTTTCTGATTACATTGTCTATGAAAGGCTTGTTTTCTAATGTTTGCTCATCAGTTGCAAGTGCCTGATAGACATTTTAGCAATTAATTATTTGTTTGCCTCTTCCTATGCACAACTTCTTGTAAGCATTAAAAATTCAGGCAGTTTTCATCACACACACAGATCATGTGACAAACTTCTGGCACTTAACTGGATAAAGCTGAACTCCCAGATTCAGTTTTCTGATTCAAGTACTCACAAATATGATTTCAAAATCTGCCTCCCATGAATATTAAAACTGGATAGTCATTGTTTCTGTAGACAGTCTTCCCAATTAACATATTCACTAGAATATTTATGGAAAGCATACACAAAAAAGAGTGTGAACAGCATCAAAGTGAATCCATTTAAATACCAAGATGAATATTTGCAGCCTTCCTTCATTTCACTTTATTGTATTTTATGAGGTGTTTGCCCAACTCTGGCTTCAATCACGTCTCTATAGATCACTTGGACTAAAATGTACTGTCAGAGAATGATAGCTGCCTAACACTGGATTGAAAAGAGGACAATCCAGGAAAGCAAGTCCCAGGAAAGAAGGCAGCCTCTGTTTTTAAAATATTACCCTTGCAGTTAAGAAAAAACAGATTCAACTTCCTGCTCTCTCACACTCCCTACATGATCTCACAAAACTTCTCAAGTTTTCATCTTAATGTTATACTAGTGACTCTTCCTTTCCTGTGAAATATGTTTTACCCAGGAACCCTACGCAGAAACTTCATGGTTTTCAACCTCAAGTGGATCCACCATGGAGAAACTGTTAATTCAGGTGTATTTTCATCCTGTTAAAACAGAGGTGAATGAATGAGCTGAGGCCGCACAGCCACAGTGGACACTTGATTGAGGAATCAGTAATCTAGAGAGCTTGTGTCAAATTACAGTTCCAAGTCTCCATTTCACATGACCTTCATGGTAAACGGGATAGGAAGCTGCTGCATATAGCTTGGAAAATGATCCTGTTTCTTAAGATACTGTTGGTTAATGAAACTGCTATTTTCTAAAGAAAATTAATCATATATTATTTGATTATTTCCTATTCCCTGTTTTAAATGCACTCCACTCTTCCCACTCTATTACCTTGCCTTTTGAATGTAATTTACGAATGTTGGAACAATTAGCTTTTTCATTCGAAGTAACTGATAACTGAAATTATGCTGTCCTTGTGCATTATTAAAAACAACAACAGTAACCAGGTACATTCAAAGGCTGTACAACATTCAAAATCCTCTTTAATATTCTAGTTCATAACCTTAATAGACATTTATACATGATTAATGAGGCTTTTAGTAGCTGTTGCTGTCACAGCTTGAGTAATGCCACCTCCAATGAATATTCCAAGGGAAGGGTCTGGCAGTGTCTGAGTGGCAGCTGTGAAGTAGAACACTGCACTGTGTTTTCTGACAAGAGAAACAAAACCCAAAATGAAACAAAATTCTCTCCTAAAGAACTGCAAACTACTTAAAAAGCAGAACATGGGAACTGAATACATTAGGGCATGTTTTATACTGCAGATTCACTAGTGAAGAGCTTATAAAGCGTTTCTATATGTGATCCTATTGCCATGCTCCAGCGAAGTTCTTGGATATAAACACATAGATGAATAATGTAATTCCTAATTATATCAAGGACACGTAATTTTAGGACACAGCACTGCGGATATTGGTACCGAAGAGAGGTATAAAATCCAAACCAAAAAAACCTGCAAAAGACTACAAAAAAAGAGCACATTTTTTGCTGTGACAAATTGGACAACTCAACCTTTTTAGCTGAGTGAAAAAAAGACTGAGTGGTTATTTGACTACTATATGTAAGTACATTCAAACGGAAACATACCCAGGCCTGACAGGGGAATAATTAGCATGGATTCACCAAGGGTAAATCACGCTTGACCAAGACGGCTACCTTCTGTGATGAAATTACTAGATCTGTGAATAAGACACGACCAGTAAATGCGATCTCCTTTGAATTTAGCACAGTTTTCAATATGGTCTCCCATAGCACCCTTGTATTCAAGTTGAGATTTTACAGCCTATGTGGGTGGACTGCTAGATGGATGAAAAAGTAGCTGGAATATTGGGCTCAAAGGGTGATGGCTACTTGTTCATGCTCTGACTGGAAGTCAGTTACAGGCAGAGTTCCTCAGTGTCTGTTCTGCAGCCAGTCCTTTTAAATGTTTTTAACAATGACTCGAAGGAGAAATCAGAATTCACCCATAGCAAGACTGCAAATGACACCACGCTTGGGAGTCATAGTCAATCAACTCACAGTCAAAGGTGCCATCCAGGGCGACCTAGACAGGCTGGAGGAATGAACAAAGCAAAGCCCTGGAATGAAGGAAGTGACCATTCTCCTTTACCTGGTACTCTTTAGACCACATCTGGAACACTGTGTCCAGTTTGGGGTCCCAATTATAAGAATGACATCAATGAAGTCCAGTGTAGAGCTATCAAGACGTACAGGGGCTGACATGTTTGCCCTGGGCTTATTCAGCCTGAAGAAGGCTCTGTGGGACTTAGCAAGTTGCAGGAAGATGGAGCCAGGCTCTTCACAGTGATACATGGTGAGGGGATGAGTGACATCAGGGATAAATTGAAGCAAGGGAAGTTCAAACTAGATACGAGGAGAAACTCTTCCACCTGAGGACAGTCAAGCAGTGGCACAAGTTGCCCAGGGGGGCCATGTAGACTCTGTCCTTGGAGGTTTTCGAGATTGAACCGCATAAAGGCCTAAAAAATCTCACCTGACCCCAAAGCCCACCCTGCTTTGAGCAGGAGTTTAACCAGAGAATTCCTGAGGTCCATTAGACCCTGAATAATTGAGTCTATGATGATACCAAGTACTGACAATTTAACTTTGTGGAAAAAGTATAACAAGAACCGTTTACTTGAATCTGAAACCAGATGAACTGAAAACTTCTAGCACTGTGTGTGATTATTCGAAGAAATTAGTGTCAGAAGATGGAGAGGACTCTCCACTCCGCTTGGTTTCAAATCGAGATACAATGCTGTTATGGGACAGTTTCTACTCAAGTATACACAGAGATCTCAAAACATAAGTAAGCTGCGTGAACCATAACAGAGTACAAAACAAGAAGTCAGATAAAACGCCAAAATGGCGTTAACTCTCTGCCCATAATACATACAAGTTAAGGAAAATGGTAGCTATTATTTGGTTAAATGAATATTTTAACTCACCTCAGTTAAAAGATTAAATTATGCCTCATCCAAAAATCAAAAGAAAAATAAAACAGATACAGAAAAATAACTGCAAAAGTAACTAACTTTATATACTTTCCAGTCCTGCTCCAGTGTAACGCTCCTTAATAGGTAATGGGCTTTGCTCCCTGGTTTGCATTTAAGATTAACTCACACTGAGAGCTTTAAGTCACTTCAAATACCACGTAGCAGCAATTTCAAGATTTCTGTTGAGCTCTCTGTAAAAACAAAGGATTCTACAAACAAGGGAATTTAAAGGAGCATGCCATTATCAATTGTGGAGACAATTAAAATAGTCATTACAATAAGGCAGTATAAGATTATTCTAAAAGCAAAAAGGTGAGGCCTGCATTTGCTCAGCTTTTAAAAATCAAACAAAATCAGTACTGGTCTACCTGCCAGATCATTAGTTTTCAAGTATGCAGCCAGTAGCCCTTACATTTCCAATTTAACACGAATCCCGTAAGTGTTTAATTCCAAATGAGCTCACAGAGTTACTGCCCATTAATGCAGAATTTTAAGTAACCAAATCAATTTGCATAAGCAAATCAATTTGCATAAGCAAATATTTGTACCTGGCATGTAACTAATTCAGAAATATATGTAACACACACTGAAAATCTTTACGTGTTCTTACTTGCAATTTAACTTGGAATTGAATTTTGTTTTGAAACAAAGCACAAATTTGTCAGCCAAGGTTACATGAAAGAAGCTTGACATTTTAAAAAATGCCTTTTAAAAATGATCAGACTGTAAAGTGGTGTTTGAACTGTTTTTTAAAGGCTGAAACACCTTTCCTTGCTAAAGTAACTATGAAGGCTGAACAGTTTTTTTTTTCCTCTTGCCAATACGACACATATTGCCAGACAAAATGTTCCACCTCAAAAAAAAAANAAAAAAAAAAAAAAAAAAAACAAAAAACCACAACAGACAAAACCAAACAAACAAACAAAAAAGGCAAACAAAAAAAAGAGACAAGCTATGAAATAACAAAAGATAAGAGATCCAGATGCAGTATTTTCTAACTTCACCTAACTGAAGTACCACTTCTGAACTCCTTCCTTTAAAGCCAGCAAAAAAAGTTAATCAGACAGACAATTTAAAAGGCAAAGTAGTGGTTATTCCAAGACTGATTTTCGAAAGTGCTAGTTCTATAGCTGCAAGTCAATGCACCTATACACTTGATGATCTCCACCTGAAGAAAGAATAGGACAGAAAGACATTCCAGCTATAGTAACCCACCATCACCTAGAAGGATCTGCATTCAAGCTGATTTTGTATAACAAGATTTTACATAGGTATTCATTGATTTCATGTGTTCAGCCTCTAGCACAACAACCAGAGAAGCAGTGGCCAGAACTAATAATCTTCACACAAAGGCAAGAAAAGAGCCCCATGTGTTTGCAGCTTTGGGCCATGTAGGCATTCATATAATTAAATCAGGAGCCCATAAAACATTTTGCAGAATTCTTTGCTGCTACATTTACACCTCGTAGAGCACACTAGACCCACAAACTGGGTACCACCTGGTGCAGTGAGCAGCAGCACACTGGACCACAGGACGAGAGAAAGCCACAGCTGACTGATGATGACCCAGCAAAGGCCACTATGGAAAGAACCATGCTGGGCAGTCACGACCCTGACTTGTACTCTAGGTCCTTCATGCTCTTGTAGCTACATACACCTCCTGCTTCGTGTCCCAAAATCAGACTTGGTAGCCCATGTCATCCATACATATAAGGTCTAACACACAGGTCCATAAAAAGAAGAGTTGTGTAAAGAGTTCCCAGTACACATACAGATGTCTTTTAAAACGCATTAAAATGATATCGAGGGCAGATCTGAAATGAGACACCAATTTTAATTAAAAGAAAATTTTACAGGGCATAGGATTAATCAACTTTTAAAAATCAGACGACACAGAGAAGAAATGAGTAAGGTGGGCTTTTTGTTGTAGTTTTTTGAAGTTCAAAGATAACAGGAAAATCAAATAACCATGGTCAGCAATTACCTCCTCCTCAGCAGTAAGAACATGTAAGGAAGGCTCTTTGTTGAAACCTGCACCTTGGGAACTACTTCCTATGCAAGACAAACCAGATTTATTTAAATAAAATCAATGATGCGTCATCCACATTTGTCCGGTCTGAAACAAATCATTCAACATGCCTTCCCCCAGCCATTATTCCCCTCCTACCTTCAAAGCTCCCAGCAAACAGATAAATCCATGTAATGGCTGGGACAAAAAGGACGGTCAGAGAGGCAGCCAGGAATTTCCGTCGCCCTCTGCAGATTCCCAGCATTCTCTCAGGAGTGCAGATTCCCAACCCAGTGCTGTTCCTATGTTGGAAGCAAATAGTCCACAGCCTCCCACATATTATTCCCTGAAAAGGAAAGGAAAAAAAGCTTTAACAGCGTATATCTCTACAGAAAGGTAGACTACTCCAGTGCTCCTAAAGAGTTAAAAGAAAAAGCTGAAAAAAGGGTTACCACAATTGCAAAGTAGTACCCATTTCAACATTACCCACGAATGCTTAATAACAAAGCAAGTTTTAGAAGTCGGGCTAAGACAGTAAGTCAATAAAACCCATCATATCACCTAAACACACAGAGCGCTAACCTTACACAGAGACATCACCCTTATTTGTTTTTTCACTACCCTTTTACACTACAGAAACTCTGAGTTCTTTGATGTCTGTATGTGGTGGTGCCCCGCAGCAGATAAGAGAAAGGCACCCGTATTTCTTCATCTGCTCTCAAAGAGCAGAAGTCACACCAGTGGATCGATGCGCTGCCTGCAGGGTAAAGTTTGGGGGCAAAGAGACATTATTAAAATGACCCACTTCACCAATCAAGAAGCCATGCTGATGAACTGCTACATAAAAGGGGAGAAGAGAAAGAGCAAAACGGGCAAGGAAGCCTCCTTAGTCCCAAAAGGGGATACCAGGAGCTTTAGACTGTATGCTATGAGGAAAAAAAAAAGGTGATTCTGGAAATTACCACTGTTTTTATGAGACCAAAAAAAAAAAAATAATCTGATCTTAATTTGTTTAAAATAATTGTTCTGCATTTCAAAAAGGTCAAGACGGCAAAACAATCTGATTATTTTTATTCATGGGAGAATGAATATTTCTACACCTGTGCAGGCATCAGCATTGCACATCTTTTGCTCTTTTTTCGTTAAAAAAGGGAGGAAACGCTCGTATGAGAGTAGAGAAGTTAGAGAAGGAAGGTATTAAGTCCATGCAAATCTTGTTCATGTTTTGTATGAAAGGGCTTATGTTTTCTAATTTGATAAAAAGAATTGATCTGCAAGAATGATAGGGAAAGAAATGCAGACTCTGGCAGTACAAGGTGTTTAATAATAGAGCCCTTTGGCTTATGCTTAGACTAGCACTAGAGCTGAAATCAGCAATTAAAGCATTTCTACACTGACATATTATGAATGGCTACTGTGTGCCTTGAAAATATGCCTGAGCTCTACAGCTCCACGTATATTGCAGTGCAAGTCAATTCTGAAATCAAATTACAGCAAAAATGAGAATTATAGACAAGAGAAATGGGTTCAGACAAAGAACTCTCCTGCTGGAGATACCTGACTGCAGCAATCAGGCAAACTTATAGCTCTTCCCCCAACATTCAATAGAGCTCACTTTACTACACTACAGTTTAAGAGACATGATAATACTCCTGACCTTGGAACTGATAAAATGGACCATAATTTGTCCAGAGCCAGCCCAAAAAAGCATTCCATTGTGTCAGCTTTTCAATGCAATGAATGCCTCACCACAGAGATTTTGCACAAAATATGCGGACAGACTTAATATTAACAACTGCAGTATTAGAGTCACTGTGTTAGACACAGACACACATTTGGTAGATAAATTCTGGAGAACTCTTATCTTTATGCACTGTATTTGGATAATGCTTATATTTTGTTTCTTTTCCTTACATACATAGCTTCTACAACAACTCTGAAGACAGTCCTTTACATGCCTACTTGAAAAACACAGATAATCTCCCTCACTTCTGTGTTTTACACTTGCTATATGTGTGTATATTTTAAAGTGCAAAGAATCACTTACTTTAAGTAGGATTTTTTTTTTCCTTTAACATCATGGCGTGCACCACTTTCATCAATCCATGCATGGAAAACTAAATCTTTGAAAAAACAAACTCACAGGCAGGGTCATTCCCAAACAGCCACATCGTGTAATGCAACATGCACTAGATACATACTGCTCCTATCAAACATATCCATAAAACCCACAGGTAGCAAAGTAAGAGTCAACCCTACACATTTCTGAAATCATGCTGTTACAAGTACACTGATACAATTTTGGGGGATAATGACGCCCAGACACTGAAGCTTGGGGTCATAGTGCTGCTAGAAGATTAATTCATCCTGGGGCTGCATATTCAGGAAATAATCCAGTTTTTCCTATATACTTTTACGTATCCATGCAAGCTAAGCTTCTGAACAGAGGTCAACATGGAGGACGAAATCCAGCTTTTCTACCCCACAGATGTAAAGCACCCTAAGAAATTAGGAAAATATAAGGAGCAACACTGAACTCCCAGTTCAGCTACAGAGGAAAGCCAGGAATGTGGCAAATTCACTTTCCTACAGATTGTCATCATTCAAACAAAATAGCCAAATCATTCTGCACATTCGTGCACATCTTTTACCTAACTAGGAAGACATTTGGGAAAATCCTAGACAGACAAGTCAGTTTGTGATGGATCACCCTAGGAAATGCTGAGATACTTCTTTTAACAGTTCTTTAAAAGAGATAAGACCCATAAACTATTTTAAAGGAAATTTCTACTATCTGCCCATCTCCCCAAAGTTGTGAGTAGCTTCCTCTGAGCCTTAAATATTCGCTTTCAGTGCATAAAATCACCACACCTGCTGAGTACTTTTTTCCAAACTACACAATGTATCATGTGCAAACCCTACACAACCAATTGCATAAAAGGTCCATGAATGGTAATGAAGATGCTTAGCTTAAAGTAAAAGCTTTGGACTCAACCATGTATTCATTCTTGGTTTTACTCGTAAAGGCTTACCTAACGTGCGATAGTCAAATAAATTGAAAGAAGATATTGAAGCTCTTTGACTTGTTTTTTTTTTTTTAGTGCAACAAGTGCCAGACTGATACGGCCATGAGAGGAGAGTGATGGAGGAGACGTGCTGGAGCGAGGGCTGGGCGCAGAACACGGTACCAATGCGCGCACACCTCTTCCACGTGAGCTTGCTGCTGCCCGGCAGGCTCCTACAGCATCCTCCAGCCACAGTCCTACTCCATCACACTGACACCTGCCTGAAAGGTCTAAGAAAGCACTTTCACGGTACAAGCTAAAAACGAAGCTACTTCGGATGTCAGATTGCTAGATACGTTCATCTTTTCACTAATAACAAACACCGTAAGGTGGTTCGCTTCGTTTACGCAAATCGGTGCAGCATTCCTCCTGGTAGCTTTCAGTCTTAACAGCTATGCTACTCAAACACCATGATTCAGAAACACATAGCATGAAATATGTTGGAAGAAAAAAGAAAGGCTGAGGAAGTAAGTAGCCAATATAGGTGAGATACTCCAATCAAAAAATAGCCATTGGCTCCACTTAATCTGTTGCCCAATGTTACTATTTTCAGGTACATCCAACTGAGCCACACTGACCATCTGCAACTTTCGCCACCTTTATTGGATTCCTCTCAAAGTAAGGGAGAGCAAAATTAGCCCCAGAGTGAAAGGGAATGTTTGGGAGAGTTTCTGGTAAGGGGTTTGCCATTTGAAACATGGTCTCAGCTTCACTACTCCAGACATGATCAGACTTCCTGCCCTTGCCACAGATACAGAGAAGGTGCATGCATTTCAAGACATTATTCTGCCTTGGTCTTCAATTTTTAAGTAGCGAATGAGCTCCAAGAGCATCACATAATTATATTTTAGAAATCTGCTTAAACAAGTAATACCCAACAAAGTTAGCTGCATGTAAATCACGCAAGTATGTGTTGCTGTCAGTAAGCCAGATGCTCTGCACTTCCACAATGCACCCAGTTCAAGATCTATAAAACCTACTGCACATGTACAGATCAACAGCCATTAATACAGCAACCTCAGGCCAGCTCATCCTTGATTACTGAAAAAGGTGCTACATAAGGCTACTAGCGTGGACAATGTCTATGAAATAAATTGAGCTCCTCATTACAAAGACTTACACAAGACCTTCTTACCACATGGCAACAGTGAACGAAATGACTTGTTACCTTCACATATGGTCAAATGCTTCCATGAACTACACTACCCTGTCAGAGTGGTTGCTTTGTTTTAAATCAAGGATTATCTCCTCAGCTAAGTGTGAAGCAGCTCTCAGCCAGTGTGAACAGCACATGTATTAAAGCATGTAACACAACACTAATCACATTGCTATTCAGTTTCTATTCATTTATTTTTTTAATTACGGCATGACAGCTCAACTATGTCGGACATTCAGCAGGAGTTCAGTGGAACAATGGAAGTAATTATGAAAACAAAAATCAAACACAATTAACTAGATTTAACTGCTCTACTATAAAAAGCTTTTCGAACTGCTTCACACATTTCCTTGCATTTGTTACAGTTAATCTTATCCCAGTAATCTTCCACTTTTTTTCAGAGCCACTGAAACGAACATATACAGTTAAAGCTGTTTGTATACCAATCCCAAGCCTTGGCTTTGCTGTGTTTCTTGAATTAATGTTATCTAATTCTTTCTGCTTTTCCACACTTGCAGTCACAGAGTCAATGAACAATTTCTACTGTAAAGCTTTTCCCTTGGCTCTGTGTCAATGTAGCATCCGTCCCTTGTGAGAGACTTTTCACAATTTTTTTGCCAGACCTAAAATATAAATAACCTAAAGAAAAGAGCAGTATCTCAGCCAGGATTTTTCTGTTTTTCTATAAAATGTTGCTAATGTGAGGTTATAATGAGGTCACTCCTTGCTAGTCAGCTTTTTATCTTGCAGCTTTGTGGTCTTCCAGTTACGGAAGTTGTTTGTCATGTGACAGATTTTTGTCACGTTAGAGAAAACTGTGGTACCATAAAGGCAGGGTGTGGAATAAACCCAATATTATGAAATAAAAGATTAAAACATTAAATGGTAACTCTTTACATAAATAAACATCCCTTTGTTAATATACTCTACTTCTCAAGTCCTCACAACAGAAATAGCATTTTGAAGTAAAATGCCATCATCTCTTCTCTCATCAACCTCTTCTTCTTCTCCCACAAGGAAGAACATGCTACAGAGACAAACCTCAGGCTCCCTTTGCTCCCAGACTCCGAATTTTCTTGGCATTGGAGATCTTGCCCCAAATTAGACTTCTTAATCCTACAGTATCTTGACTTTAAAGATGGATTTGGAGTAAACTCAGACTCAGCATCCACCTCAGAAGTTGTGTGAAACCACTTTAAAGAACAGATTACAGCAGTTTCCAAATGCTACCCAATTTACTCTTTCTCAACTAGTTACAAGAAAATAGTCCTATCTACAAGAGAGAAAATAGCCAATAAGTTGACAGCACAAATGAATTCTGCCTTGGAACTGTGCTAACTGCTCAGAGGGCACACAGGACTGACACCTTCTTTTATATCTTCACTCAGTATGTGCCATGGCTCAAGGAAAATTCTATTAGTGTACTGTTAATCAAGATTTTCTAGAAGGTTTCAGCTGTAAGCAGCGCCTCCACAGGAATGAAGATCTAGTAGTCACAGAAGGAGAGAACTAAATAAATAATATACTTTTGTTAGTTTCCTTTTTAGTTCCTATGTATTCCTTTATTTGTATGCACATATATATATATGTATGCATTTTTAATGGCATTCCTTTTTCCTTTCAAGCCCAGGAAAGCCTGAAACTTTAAAAAATATTATCAAGGAATAACACAATTTAAGACCAACAGGATAAGAATCTTTTCCTAAGCCTCCACTAAAATGTCACTGTTAATATGAAGGGCGGGAAAAATCTATCCGTTTAGAAGAGACAGCAGCAACAAAACACAATCATGACAGAAAGATCAATCTTGCCTGTTATTCACATTTCATTTGCAGCTCAAGAATGATACTTATTTTCAAAGCAGCTATTGACCTGGTTTTTCAATGAGTTCTCCAAACTCTGCTTTACCCCCCTCACCTGTAATGGCTTTTAGCAACAGTATTTCCTGACTCCCCAACTTATCTCAGGACTCAGCACTGCCCAAAGACAGTGAAACAGAGCCCGAGTCAGTTTGTACAGCAGAAGTATAACAAGATACGATATATACATCCTAATAAAGCTTTAGAATTTGAGATCCCAATGCCACTGAACTATAAACATTCTGGAGATCATAGCCAACCAGCAGTAATAACTGTGACAGAATCTTTCAGTAGCAAAGCAATTCTGCTCCAGAATCACAGTTTACACTCAGACCACAGCATTATTAAATACCTGAATTTCAGGCTTAAAAAAAAAAAAGGACAAAGCGACACAACTTGCCATGCTCAGTCCTCTCCATCTGAAATAATAGCAGGAAGAAAAAGAAAAAACAACATGCTACCTGTCCTTGGCTGGAAGAAAATATCAGTGCGGCGCTGCATCATTGCTCTCCCTGCCTCTGTACCAGGGCATCTCTCTCCTTCATAACCAAATACTGAAGGGTCTTGGATTTGTCCATTCGTTAATTCCCTTTCTTAGGTATTGTGTGCATGAAACCACACAGAAAACAAAATGGTCTTTAAAGCATACAACACACATAACACCTCTCAAGAATATTAATGCTAATACTTCGCTTCTCAGCTAAAGTTCTTGGATGCTTATTCAAAAGCAGCATTTACCTTCATTAGAATCCTCTGTGTACACAGCTACTTTAACAGGAAAATTGATTAAAGATTCATAAGAAAGTTTTGCCCAGGAGAAAACAATTATTGCTTGAAGTGTTCCTCCCTGACAAAAGAATCCATGTCCCTGTATGACGCAAAGTCCTATTATGAAAAAAGAACCCTTTACTGCACAGATCCCAAACTACAAGTCAGTTTTACATGGGGATTTGTAACACACTTATAGCAGCTACTTACTTGTCAGATGGAAATAGAAGTTGGCACAGTACTTGCAAATCACTCTTTATGAAATACTCATATTAAATCAAAACAATAAAAACAGGGAGGGAAACGGGCCCAGGTGGTTTTCTCCTCAATCCTGACAGTGAGGAGGAAGGAGATGAGGAAGAGTGGATGGATCCTGTGGGTCAAAATCCATTTGTGCGGCTGCTATTGACAGGAGATATTCTGATTTTACAATCATGGCACCCCCCCTGAGAATGGAGGATTGCTACCAAGAGGCAGGATCCACCTGCCCACATGGGGCAAAAGTGTCTTTTCCAATAGTCTGGGGCCAAATCAGTGAGGAATTAAATTGTGAGTAACAAGGAGGGAGATGAACAAATAAGAAAGTAGTGGATTGGGTCAGCAAGCAAAGGATGTTGAGTGATGTGCACAGGAGACACCTGTCTGCAGCAATGAGGTAATGGATGGGTATAGGCTTTTTAGGAAGGACCAGTCAAGAAGGCAAAGAGGAGGAATTGCCCTGTATGTGAAAGCAGCAGAAAGGGACAGAGCTCTCCTTGGGATTCTTCCTCTCCACTCATCACCACTGAGAAACACCTGGAGTCGTGTCCAAGTCTGGGCTCCCCAGACACAGCCAGAGAGACTGCAGAGCCTTCCCCCTTGGAGACATTCTAACCCCAACTGGACATGACCCTGAGCAACCTTCTTCAGTTCATCTTGCTTTGAGCAGGAGGTTTGATTATACGATCTCCAGAAGTTCCTTCCAAAATCAAATCCATGATTTTGGAGAGTTTGTGAATTGTTGTTCTCTGGAGACATTCAAACACCCACCTGGACACATTCCTGTGTGATCTGCTCTGGTGAATCTGCTTTAGAAGGTGGGTTGGACTGGATGATCTCCAGAGGTCCCTCTCAACCCCAACCATTCCCTGATTCTGTGATTTATAGTGGCCATTCAATTTAAATCCCCCAAAATTCCAAATAACATCTACTCCACTATGCATGAATAATAATGCAAATAAACAATTATACTGAAACCTGGGTAATCCCAGGTTAAATGTCATCTAGTATAAATCAATATACCTTCACTAAGGTCAATTCAATCTGCATCAATTCACAACAAATATGAACTGTCTCTCATAATTAATGCACAAGAAGTTGAATTTTTATATAAGCACCAAAATTCTCACCTCATGACTACATATTGCTTAAACATTACTAAACCCACAAATATTTCTATCATATTTATATAAAAATAAAAGAAATGATGTAATGAAAACTCCAAGAATTGCTAAGGATTTCATATTTGAATAATTGAGGAATCAACAAATAGGAAAAAAATGGTTTTTTTATATATATATACATGGCCATGATCGAAAGCAGAAGAAAAATCGTCAACTATGATTACAGTGCTACTTTACTAAGTACATCATACATTCTCAATACTTCCTTGATGCTACTACAGAATAATAAATAGCAGCATGAGTTGCGAGATGCTTTTTTTAGTAAGTTTCCTGCTGAAATCCTTGTGTGCCAAGGTTCAGTATTTATTTATTATTAAATGTTACACCATCCAGGCAGGCTACAAGGACTACCCATTCCCCTAGGCTTTCCCAGGGCTGAGTGGGTTCTATACAAGTTGATGGGAAAGGTGTTTCCCCCCATACTCCTTCTTTTTACCTGGCATAGAAGCAAAGCTCTTGCAGAATAATTTGGTGCCAGGCACTTTTTTTAAGTAGGGAAGGCAGCTGCGGATTTAGGTTATTTCACATAGGACTATTCTTGAACATTGGAACACTGGGAAAGGGTTTGATAAACTGGAATTTATAAATACAGGTTTATAATGGATTATTATTTGGCACTACACGGATTAATGTGGATATTAGACAAGAAAGGCATGTGAGTTTAAAGCAATTACAAAAAGNTTTGTCCATTCGTTAATTCCCTTTCTTAGGTATTGTGTGCATGAAACCACACAGAAAACAAAATGGTCTTTAAAGCATACAACACACATAACACCTCTCAAGAATATTAATGCTAATACTTCGCTTCTCAGCTAAAGTTCTTGGATGCTTATTCAAAAGCAGCATTTACCTTCATTAGAATCCTCTGTGTACACAGCTACTTTAACAGGAAAATTGATTAAAGATTCATAAGAAAGTTTTGCCCAGGAGAAAACAATTATTGCTTGAAGTGTTCCTCCCTGACAAAAGAATCCATGTCCCTGTATGACGCAAAGTCCTATTATGAAAAAAGAACCCTTTACTGCACAGATCCCAAACTACAAGTCAGTTTTACATGGGGATTTGTAACACACTTATAGCAGCTACTTACTTGTCAGATGGAAATAGAAGTTGGCACAGTACTTGCAAATCACTCTTTATGAAATACTCATATTAAATCAAAACAATAAAAACAGGGAGGGAAACGGGCCCAGGTGGTTTTCTCCTCAATCCTGACAGTGAGGAGGAAGGAGATGAGGAAGAGTGGATGGATCCTGTGGGTCAAAATCCATTTGTGCGGCTGCTATTGACAGGAGATATTCTGATTTTACAATCATGGCACCCCCCCTGAGAATGGAGGATTGCTACCAAGAGGCAGGATCCACCTGCCCACATGGGGCAAAAGTGTCTTTTCCAATAGTCTGGGGCCAAATCAGTGAGGAATTAAATTGTGAGTAACAAGGAGGGAGATGAACAAATAAGAAAGTAGTGGATTGGGTCAGCAAGCAAAGGATGTTGAGTGATGTGCACAGGAGACACCTGTCTGCAGCAATGAGGTAATGGATGGGTATAGGCTTTTTAGGAAGGACCAGTCAAGAAGGCAAAGAGGAGGAATTGCCCTGTATGTGAAAGCAGCAGAAAGGGACAGAGCTCTCCTTGGGATTCTTCCTCTCCACTCATCACCACTGAGAAACACCTGGAGTTGTGTCCAAGTCTGGGCTCCCCAGACACAGCCAGAGAGACTGCAGAGCCTTCCCCCTTGGAGACATTCTAACCTCAACTGGACATGACCCTGAGCAACCTTCTTCAGTTCATCTTGCTTTGAGCAGGAGGTTTGATTATACGATCTCCAGAAGTTCCTTCCAAAATCAAATCCATGATTTTGGAGAGTTTGTGAATTGTTGTTCTCTGGAGACATTCAAACACCCACCTGGACACATTCCTGTGTGATCTGCTCTGGTGAATCTGCTTTAGAAGGTGGGTTGGACTGGATGATCTCCAGAGGTCCCTCTCAACCCCAACCATTCCCTGATTCTGTGATTTATAGTGGCCATTCAATTTAAATCCCCCAAAATTCCAAATAACATCTACTCCACTATGCATGAATAATAATGCAAATAAACAATTATACTGAAACCTGGGTAATCCCAGGTTAAATGTCATCTAGTATAAATCAATATACCTTCACTAAGGTCAATTCAATCTGCATCAATTCACAACAAATATGAACTGTCTCTCATAATTAATGCACAAGAAGTTGAATTTTTATATAAGCACCAAAATTCTCACCTCATGACTACATATTGCTTAAACATTACTAAACCCACAAATATTTCTATCATATTTATATAAACATAAAAGAAATGATGTAATGAAAACTCCAAGAATTGCTAAGGATTTCATATTTGAATAATTGAGGAACCAACAAATAGGAAAAAAATGGTTTTTTTATATATATATACATGGCCATGATCGAAAGCAGAAGAAAAATCAACTATGATTACAGTGCTACTTTACTAAGTACATCATACATTCTCAATACTTCCTTGATGCTACTACAGAATAATAAATAGCAGCATGAGTTGTGAGATGCTTTTTTTAGTAAGTTTCCTGCTGAAATCCTTGTGTGCCAAGGTTCAGTATTTATTTATTATTAAATGTTACACCATCCAGGCAGGCTACAAGGACTACCCATTCCCCTAGGCTTTCCCAGGGCTGAGTGGGTTCTATACAAGTTGATGGGAAAGGTGTTTCCCCCCATACTCCTTCTTTTTACCTGGCATAGAAGCAAAGCTCTTGCAGAATAATTTGGTGCCAGGCACTTTTTTTAAGTAGGGAAGGCAGCTGCGGATTTAGGTTATTTCACATAGGACTATTCTTGAACATTGGAACACTGGGAAAGGGTTTGATAAACTGGAATTTATAAATACAGGTTTATAATGGATTATTATTTGGCACTACACGGATTAATGTGGATATTAGACAAGAAAGGCATGTGAGTTTAAAGCAATTACAAAAAGACTATGAAAGCTGTTATCAAAGCTGAACAAAGCTGTAGAAACTAGCCTCAAGAGGAGACACTGACAAAAGTGCTTACTAAAGAACCCAAATTTTTTGTGTGTGGAGTTAGCATTTCAATAGAATCATACAGTAGTTTAGGTTGGAAGGGACCTCTGGAGGTCACCTAGCCCAATCCGCTGCACAAAAAATACTGTTCTTCCAGATCAATCTGTAATTTGGATAGCTCTTTACTCTTCATTTAAAAAAACTATCATCTGAGGAACGGTGGTTTGCCTAGAGAAAAATGGAAGTGGGGTAAGGTTTTCTATGTTCTCTCCCCACATTCCTCAAACCGTAGTGTGATTTTCACTGAATATTTAATGTGGTTCTCTACACATCTCTTGTTTCCTGGTCTTTCTTTCAGAGTGAGCCACTTAGGTCTTTCTGACACAGAATCAGGGCATGTTTTGAAGCATATTCACTAGACGGACCATTCCCTCCAGAAAGTGTGGATGGCATTGCTCCCTCAGCACTATGACAATCCCCCAACACGGCTTCGGCAGGTTTGCTGCCTTTAGGCCCTGCCATCGCACAATGCCTCACGGAACACAACACACACCCTTTGCATCATCTCATGATACGGGTGGCCTGTGACAGTTTTTCTGAATCGTATAAAGAAAGAAAAATAACAACGTCTTGGAAGTCAAAGGGGATCTAAGCAAAGCATTTTATGCAACACAGATGCTGCCGGCCCGCTCTACAGAGGCCATGTGCTGTGAATGAAGGACATTCTCCACCTTTTGGCTTGTGGATCAGGATGTGCTCTCTGGAGGCAACGCCTTTGGCAGTATAAATGTCACTGCTATAACATCTATTTTGTTATCTCCAGATGGTCTACCCTGTTCTTGTATCATAAGCATTATATTTTATCATAACCACATGGGGCACAATATTTACAGTCTCTGGGTCACGTAAACTGCAGGTACCCAGTAGATATAATGGTTGTAAACTACAGGGGGTCAACTCAGTTACACCTGTACTGAGGATGGGATCATGATACTGATCCCAAGGCCAGCGCTTCACCATCAAGATAAGATATACCTCAACGCATACTGCAACAGATAGTAATAATCACTACAGATCACTGCAGTTTACACAGAAGAATCTTCTCAGTTGCTCATAGGGAACTGTCAGTAAGAACAAAAATATAATAAATGTGAAAACAATTCTAGCACACTTCTAAAAATTTGAAAGCAACACTTTTGTTGCTAAGAGATGCAAAAATACAGGACATAACAATGCAGTTATTTGAAGGGCAACAGAAGTAGTTCATAATATTAGCAAAAATATAGCACAGTATGATTAGCTATAGTGATTTGTACAGATTGGTTGATTTGGACAACAAATTAAACAATACTGTTTTTCCAAGATTCACCCATAGCTATGAGGATACATGCTGGCAGGACAAGTTTTGTTTACTGACAAGACTGTATTAAGTACTTTTTCAACTGATGAAAAGATTTTTTAAAAGGTTGAAAACAGCTTGGGTGTCTTTTTTATGCTGAAGATTAAAATTATAGATATATAAAATACGGGCTGTGATTACATATTACTGCACAGCTGAAAGAGAAGGCAAATTATTTATTTGCAACACGCCAATGAAGCTGCATTAAGAATATTTGAAAATGTAGAGAAAATGCTCAAATCAAATGGTTTGAACTTTGTCATCAATTGCAGTTCACAGTACTTATGTTAACTTTGGGATACACAACTTAATAGAAAATTCGAGGATTTTTTTCACCATTAATTGCTGGAAAAAATATATATTGCATTAAACACATATTGTATATATTTTACAGGCAACTTATAATTTGGCCTTAAAAGTTCTGAAGTTAAGTTTTCAGTTTCTCTTCCTTGTTTGTCCAAAAAGTTTCAAATTTGTAAGACTTATTTTGTTTGCCTTGTTTTCTGGAAATGTCAAGGCATACCTTGTAGTGACTATTTTTTTACACCATGCTATTAGAAGAAACTTAAAATGTATTCCAGTTATTAGAAGTTGCTCTAGTACATGAGGTGAAGACATCTCAAATGCATGTTTGGAGAGTGTTAAGGACGACAAAGCTGGAAACGAGGGACAGAACTACTCAGTGATGTAAGTCTATTTCTACCTCTTCTATAATATGCTAAAAATGTCTTGTACAGTCATAAGAATAGCATGATCTTACATTTGCTGATATTTAGACATAATTTCGTAAAATTATGACCTAAGTGGCCGATTCTTTAGCCATAACTGTATTTCTTATATCTTACATAACCTAAAACATACTCTCAGAAAGCAGAAAAAATGTGAAGGGGTTTCTTTCAGTAATATGCATTAGCAATAAAATGCATACCATAGACAGTATTTCAGTGCCACCATGAAAAACAATCATAATTAGATTCAATTTCTTCAAAACGAGATAATTTTTAAAAGAAAATAAATTTATTCCTGAAGGGTTGCAACTTGATGAAACACTAAATATGGACGTTAATTGCTTTTATTTTGTAATGCTTTGGTACTCTTTTAGCATTGTGTAAGAAACCAGACTAATGCTTCACAGTTGAAACCTTGTGAAATGTATTAGCTTTTAACTCACATACAGTAGTCAGAAGAATATTTTACTTCAACAGAGTTGAATAGATTAAAGAAACCTGTTAATAATGATTGTTACAGCTGACCTTAAAATTATATTTCATCCCTACAGGTAAAGACTTTTAAAAACTGATTTTGAAAACGAGACAGAGTGAAATATATTGAAAGTGACAATAAGTAGCATTTTAAATAAGAAATTGAAGCTTTAAATAATTGGACAGTTGGGCTGAAGACTACAAAAATGCACAGTTGAGTGAAGAACATGCTAGAGAAATAGGTGTTCCCGTAAAGTGCCCCTTAAACTACGGTAATGTGTCTTACTTCTGCCTAAGTGACCATTTTAACAACAAGCATTAGCAGCCTGACAACATCAGGTTGAAATAATTGAAAAGAATAATAATTGAAAATAAAGGCCCTATTAGTTCTGTTTCCCTGAAAATAAGACAGGGTCTTATATTAATTTTTGCTCCAAAATTATTAACTTTTTTACATGTATAGCTGCCTGGACACTATCTAAATTGACTTTTTTTATGAACTGCAACCAAGGCTTATTTTTGCAGTAGGGTTTATATTTCGACTATCCTAAAAAATCCCCAAAAAACATGCTAGGGCTTATTTTGAGGGTAGGTCTTATTTTTGGGGAAACAGGGTAGCTTGGAGGAAGGGAAGACAGTGTCGATCTTCTTGTTTTCTTAAATAGCACCTTCAGATTAGAAAGCTTCAAAAGTTCAAATCTCAAATTGTACTTGGAACTATGAAAACCAGGAACTTTTCCTTTTTTAAAATAAAAAACTGAAGTTCTATTAGAACTTCAAGAACTGAACTTGACATAAAATGCCACTTCCTCATGGCTCCTGAGAAAATCGTAGGGGTTAGCACTACTCTTGTAAGCATCACTGAAAATGCACATATCTGTTGGAAGAGACTTCAAGCCACTACAGGATATCGGTCACAAATTCACACTGTTGTGCAGCTCTTGAAATTTCTGAGTCTGACTCAGGCAGATACAGGTCAGCCAGGTCTGCTACTTGCACTATCTTCCAGACACACAAGTTTGTGGTGACAAACTGCTTATAAACTTTAATAAACAGATGCCTGGAGTAGTTTGTATCCGATCAAGGTAGAGGTCCTATAATATGTTAACAGTTGAGAAGACCTTACCAAGTATTCACACAGAAATAAGAATCCATATTAAGATCTTTTCAGATTAATATTATAAACCAGTAGTATGAAGTAAAGTGGAACTTCATAGGTTGAATCATGTCTTTTTAGTGTCTAAAACCACTTCAGAAGTAATGTTGGATGTGCAATACATCTTGAGGTATTTTTTTGCCATCTTCAAAGCTATACTCAATAATATGATCAAACACTGTACGTGGCATCCTTCTAATACTTAATGTGATGCTGGCAAATAATTACACAGAAGAGCCCAGGAGGCTCTGGCCTCTGTACAAAACCGGCTTTTGCACAGAAATGATAGCAGGATTTTATCAGGCTTGAAAAATTGTGAAACACTGAAATAGTTCTTTAGGAGAATGTAATTTTACTACTTGTAATACTTCAGCAGTATGAACAGGGGGGTTTAGATATTCTCAGCCTTCATCTGAAGGTCTCAACTTTTTTTTAGCATTTCTAACATTCCAGTAATGTAGCCTGATATGAAGATACCAGGATGTCTAAAGTAAATGTCATAATATTTACATGCCTACAGGAGCGCTTAGGTCTTTCAAATAAAATATTTAAGAATTTAAGGAAAATTTAAGTTTACTGGTTAAACAGCAAGTCGATGATAAAAGTTAGGAGAAGCATCAAAAAAGCCTAACTGCAGTGAAAGTATCCCATCGAAGCAATACCTCAGTCCTCATTAATATTTTACCACAGTAGCTCAATAATATTGTCTAAGTGCCACTAACAAAGATTAATGAATCAGATATACGCATCTTGTGTATTTTTCTTTTATTTTTTTCATAATGACATGCTGGATTTTCTGTTTAGTTTTTAGTGCCATCTGTGAGGTTAAGAGATTTTGGATAAAAGCATCTAAAATTGTTTCACTGTGTGAGTGATATGAAACACTTGGAGGTATAAAAATTCAAAAGTATATGGGGGAAAAAGTTGAATCAGCCTGCTAATAGCAGTAACATTATCAACTGAAACCCTACAGCTGCCATGACATATGTCCCAGAAATTCAATCTCCATTCCTTTTGATGAATCAATGAGGTAAAAAACAGGGAAACAGACAGTTTCAGCTCCAACTGAGAATGAAGTCAATGACGGAGTTTACATCAGCATTTTAATTCAGGGCAGGAATACCTTCATCCCTTTTGATACAACCTCTCCAAGCATTCTGCTTACTCTAGGCTGAGCTACATGATTGAGGAGTCTGAGAGGGCACAAACTGGTTACCCTTAGGATGAAACAAAACCAGAAGACGCATTCCAGAGTGGATGCTAAAGGATGCTACGGGGACAAGACTGTAACTTGTCTACTGGAAAAACCTTGAACGAATGCGGCCTGTTCATCAGGTCCTCAGCACTAAATATTTCACTCTACAAACCCACTCCTGCTGCTCATCAGTACTTGCTAACATGGACAAAGTTGTACCACATCAAGCCACAGAAAAAGCCGAAGCCACACAAAATGTGATATGAACTGAAAAAAACCAGTTTTGTATAGCTGCATTAACGAAGAATAATTCACAGGCTGTGGCACTGTCAGGGAAATCAACGTCCATGATCAAATGCAAGGGGTTTTTTTCATCTAAAAATTAGGCTATAAAAGAATTCCTTTTTTATCATCCCATTCATAACTTGTCTTATGTTGAAGCATAACAGCTCAGCTAATTAGGTACTTGATAAAGGTAGCTTATTTGTGGCATTTTCCTGATTTTGCCTTACAGTAGGCAATGGAGGTAAAGATAAATTACTTACTTAATGTCAACACTTTTTTCCCTCAAATCTACCATTCTAAGCAGTTATTTCCTCAAAGGCGGCAATGAAAGGAATTAGATGTATGCTATCTTTCAGTGCTTCAGAGAATTTTTTTTTAACTAAGACAGACCGAAATTACACATCCTGATGCTGTAGTTCTAAATGCTTCCAAGAAAATAAATGAGTTTCAACTAAAAGGGTGCTCCATTTGAAAGTCAGCTATGGAATTCTGTAAAGCGCTTGCATTTTTCAGCAGCGCACGCTGAAGCGTTGCAGTGCCACAGTCAGACAGCAGATGTCACGTTGTTAAGCAAGATGAGCGCAAGGGAAGATTCGTCCCTGATGCCTCCAGGAAAGGGGAGAGGCGAGTGAGAATGAATTAATCTCTCTGACAACGCCAGGCAATGAAAAGTAACGACACACATTTGCCAGTCGCAGAAAAACATACAGTGGCCAGGCACTGGAAGAAAAGTCCCACCGAATCCTAGAAGTGAGTGGCTGGCTCACCCACATAGTGCAAATAACAGTAACACTGTGCAAACAAGAACTTACTCACGGTCAAAATGGCAAGATTTGTACATCAATTTTCCTCCTCACAGTGCAGAAGTTTATTGTACAATTATGCCTATGGGCCTTGCCATGGGGGGAATCATGTCTGACAAGTAGTGTGTATCTTGCCCCACTTAGGGACACGGGTTAGTGGTGGAGTTGGGAGCGCTGGTTTAAAGTTGGACTCAATGATCTTAAAGGTTTTTTACCAACGTAAATGATTCTATAATTCTACAGACCTTGCAATCCAAAAATATCCAGAAAGAAAATATCCTGATCTTCTGTAGTACAAAGAGTACCAAGTCAGAGTGATCAAGTGCTTTGGCTATAATCCAACTCAGTCTGAAAAGTGAGCTGAAAAATGGATCCTGAAGACCAAGTGCACCACCTTAACTGGAAGTTATTCCTCTTAAAAAACATTATTACCACGAACCCTTCGTGCCATGATCAGACCCTCTCTCCCAGTTCAGCACCCAAGAGAATCTACAGGCCTAGGCTGTCTCTCTCACTTACTGACACATTCTTTAGCAGCACAGTTAAACACCATACAGAGAGAAAAACTAACAACTGAGAAGACACATTTTCATAATTCTCCTTTGTTTCTTTTCATTACAGCAACTTTTTGAAGAGATGACCATTTGGGGATAAATTGTTTTAGGAAATTCTCAATGTCACACCTAAAGAGTCACCATATATTCTTTTCCCTCTCAAACATTTTAAAACATAGGAAGGCCTGAGGCTTTTTTAAAAATTCTGTCTTGTAGTCCTATGATCTGGCATGTGCCCAGTACTTAGTGCTGAATCACAGCTCTGGGAAATAAATGAAACACCATTTCCAAAAGAAATGACAATTTTCACAGCAGATTACAGATTTATTGAAGGATAAATTCCAGCTTTAACAAGCTGGTCAAAGTCCATCCCAGGTAGGAAACTCCAACACTATCCTATACTTGCAGTCCAGAAAACAACAACAAAAAAGGTATTCTAGAACAGAAAACACTTGCGAAACAGCTCTGCATGATGTTATTCAAAAAGCAAAAGAAATACGTTATTTCTGTGCTGCAGGACAGGTAGGGCTACGGCCTCTACCCTAAGGATCATGAACATCTGACCTTTTCTTGTCGGTCTTGTCTCTACTTACGTAAGAAGCCAATGCAGACCTGGATTTTACCTACCTACTCATTTCCTTTCCTCTGACAATGCACATTCCTATATATTTAAAATAGATATTAGAACAATAATCTTTGTCTTTCCTTCCAATTTTACACGGATTGATTTAAGTTAACGCTGGCCACATTATGCATATGAACAGGAATGCAAACAGGTGTGTCACGTTTACGTGCATGAAGAATTTACAGAATGAACACAGAACAATTTCTTTTCATATTTTTGTTTAACAGGCATGAAAGCAGATGATTCTTCTTATGAGTTACGGAGTTGGCATTCACAATCTATGTCTTACGAAACTACACACATAAATTACCTTATCTGGTTAAAAGTCTCATGTTCTTTGGACACAGCAACAGAGCTGTGATTTGGGATTGTGGTCACAGAGGGAGAAAGAAGTGAAGTTTCACACAACCCTAAACACTCGAGCTAACATCACTTTTCCTGAGACAGCATCTGACTTTGCTCTGCAGAGAATTACAGAAAGGGAGATTACAGCCTGAACAGGTGTTCTGTAAATAAAACACTAGAATAAGGTTATCACTGTCTTTCATTACTCAAAGAGGGTGATGGAAAAAGGAACAAGGACACTAACAAAGCTGACAAGAATGACTGTATAAGCTGTTGCCAAGTCAAAAAGATCATCTCTGTAATGCCCACACATTGTTAAAAATCACTGCTATCCTTGGTAACCAGCAACTGCAAATTAGAGACATCCTTATGCGCAAACTCAGTTCAAACATTTCCCCTACTCACACTTAAGCCTGACACTAAGCTTATTAGTTTAGACCCTCATAATTCTCACATTTAGGCATCATGAAAATGTTATTTGACCCAGTGGGTGTATCATTCACCCTGAAATCTTTCACAGATAGAAAGCAATGGCTGAGAGATACCCCATTGCCTTGTAGGAAGGCAACAGAAAAATCAAAATCCAAGCCAAAGAAATAGGAGAAAGATAGAAAGCCAGATTCAAATTATATAAGACTATTAGTTTTTAATGAAGACAGTCTGCTCATTATCCTTTAACGAATTCCTAAAATATAATACCTTAAAAAAGGCCTATTTATTTTGTCATTCTTTGACTTTGCAGAAACAGGGTGTGGTAATAATAGTTGAGGTGTAAAATGAACTATTTTTTCAAAGGTTGTAATCTAGAGGCAGATACTGGCTGAAGTCCAAAATTAAATATTATTTTTCAAATCTGCTTCACCATTGTGGGATGTCTACCTTCTAATAAACCCACTTTTGTGAAGACTCAAGAAGACACGACTAGACAGGGCACTAGATAATCTCATCTAGGCTCCCTTTTCCACAAAAGGTTGGACTACATAACCTTGCAAGGTCCCTTCCAACCTGAGCTGTTCTATGTTTCTATGAACGAAAACGCCGATTTCATATTAAATGCCACACGTTCTAGATTTAGAGACTTTCACAGAAATTATGTGTACTCAATAATTTTGCGAAACAAGGTCTTACAGAGTCTCAAATTCAGAATTAAAATTAATACAGCTAGAATTAGCAACTAACTTCAGATATGTAGGTTCTAAAAAGTTATGACCTAAATTAAAATGAAAAAATAGGCCCCAGAAGGGAAAGGACATACCAATGAGCCAGCCTTTCTTTCAGTAAAAAGAAGACAGAGCTCATAGAAGCATTAAATACAACTTTTAACTTTTTTTTTTTTTTTTAGTATTTTTTTCACACACAACTTTCAATCATCTCTGTATGCTTTGGCAAATACCAAGACTCTGGGAAAGGAAATGAAAGACCTTTCCCCTACCTGAGCTCCAGTAAAAGGTTGTTTCATCACTTGGCAGCTGTGATCTTAGCCCTGGAAAAGCAAAGGCTAATCATAATATACAAGATTCTGTAAACAGAAAAGAAACATAATCTGCCAACACTCTCATATATTAACAAGAAACAAAAATCCTCTATAAAAAGTAACATAACTTTAATGATTCTCCTCTGGTTTGGGTTTTTTTTGTGAGTGTGTGTGGTTTTTGGCTTTTTTTGGTTTTTTGGGTTTTTTTTGTTGTTGGTTGGTTGGTTATTTATTTAAACACCAATTCAAAATTTGTTTCACTTCATCATCATAAATTTATCTAGGAAAACAATCAACCAGCTCACACAAAACAACCAAAGATACAGCACACCCACAACCCCTACAGAAAAACAAAGTAAAAAAAGCACATGATTGTAAAAGACTGAGCCAGCTACTTCCAAAAGACTAGCTGTTATTGCAGAATTGATATGACGACTCACATGTGCCTTGGGTTTGCATGGCAGGTTTTGGTAGTGGGGGCGCTACAGGGGTAGCTTTGATGCTGCTAGAGGCTTCCCCTGTGCCCAACAGAGCCAATGCCAGCCGGATCCAAGATGGACCTGCCACCGGCCAAGGCTGAGCTCATCAGTGGCAGTGGTAGCACCTCTGGGGTAAC